>JAHRHZ010000070.1:10635802-10717524 GCA_024137785.1 Ginglymostoma cirratum
TCTTCCCCTCCCCCATTTCTGATGAAGGGTCTAGGCCCGAAACGTCAAGTTTTCCTGCTCCTATGATGCTGCTTGACCTGCTGTGTTCATCCAGCCCCACGCTTGTTATCTCGGATTCTCCAGCATCTGCAGTACCTTTTATCTCTGGCAAGGTCAGTAACATTGATTATACAAAAACATGTGAGGTGTGGGTGGCACAGAGTGGGCTGGTAAGAGAAGCTAAAATGTTTCCAGCTTGTCAAATCTATCACTAAACTTCAAGCTGCACCAGAGGAGCAGGAAAGCTGACGCCTCAGAAGGGTCTGGGCCCGAGGCGTCGGCTTTCCTGCTCCTCTGGTGCTGCTTGGCCTGCTGTGTTCATCCAGCTCTACACCTTGTTATCTCAGATTCTCCAGCATCGGCAGTTCCTACTATCTCTCCCACTAAACTTCAAGCTGTTTGGCTGTATGCTGGTAGGGTCATTTAAGTTATTTCAAGGCTTCTGAATTCTCACTGTGTGGCTAGCTTAATCTTTTACTAAATTGTCCAATCCTGAGACACGTTTTCTTTGAACTTTTAGTACCAGTATTGTGGGCTAAAACAGAATGGCAACAAAAAATTTTAACACTCTTTAACAGAGCTGACATGAAGTCACTTCATCACTTCACGTCAGCTCTGATGAAGAGTCATCTAGGCTGGAAATGTTAGCCTGCTCTCCCTCCACGGATGCTGCCTGACCTGCCGTGATTTCCAGCATTTGTTGTTTTCAATACAGATTCCAGCATCTGAAGTAGTTTGCTCCTGAAAGATTTTAAGATCCGTTTCTGTTCAGCTTAGTGCAATAGCTACAGTCGCTTTCTCACGTGGGCCACAGTTACAAGGCAATCATTGTCCTTCCAACAATAGGACCACAATAGACATTTATGTCTGAGGCAAATTGTCAGGATCTGCAGGGCACCTCACCTGCTGGTTCAGTCAATGCATTCAAAATCGAGATGGCAAGAATGGAACAAGAAGCGAAACCTTCCCATTTTACCTGCCCAGCAACTCTCTTCTCACCAGCACGGGGAGTTAAACATCCCTTTGCCCCCGACAATTACCCCCTACCTGCGTCACCAGCTTCAAAATCTCTCTGCCCTCAATCTGTCTATCTTCCTACTCACCTATCCACACCATCCTTCCCACTGACCAACCACAATAATCCCTTACCTGCATCCACCTATCTCCATTTCACTCATTCTCCCACGGGCCCCACCCCCCTTCCTTCTTTATTTCTGGGCTTCCCTCACCCTCCCAAGTCCTGACGAAAGGTTTTGGCCCAATACATCGACTTTCCTGCCCCTCAGACGCTGTCTGACAGGCTGTGCTTTTTCAGCTCCATATTTATTGACTCTAGTTTCCAGCATCTGCAGTTCTTATTGTTTCTGATCAACTGAAGCTGGCAGGATGGACGTGAGGAGAGGATCGTAGAATCCCTGCAGTGTGGAGGCAGGCCAGTCAGCCCATCAAATCCACACTGTCTCTCCGAAGAGCATCCCACCCAGACCCACCCCCTACCCTATCCCTGCATTTCCCACCCAAGACATTATGGGCAATTTAACACAGCCAATCCACCTAACCTGCACATCTTTGGACTGTGGGAGGAAACTGGAGCGCCTGGAGAAAACCCACACAGACACAGGAAGAACATGCAAACTCCACACAGACAGTCGCGTGAAGCTGGAATTGAACCCAGGTCCCTGGCACTGTGAGGCAGCAGTGCTAACCACTGTGCCACAACATTTTTGTACAACTCTCAACATTAGCTGGACATTTGCGTACTTCAGTGGAGTTACATTTCAGGAATTTTTTTTTCTTAACTCGGCATCTGAGAGATAAGTAAATTAATGATTCCCTGAGGTTCCTTGAGTAATTACTTGAGTATTCTTATAATTAATGTATGTCAAAGGGAGTAAGGGAACACCAGGCTGCAAAAGTAACAATAAATACAACAACAGATGGGAAGTGTCTGGTTTGCTGCTTAACCAATGAACCGCAACCTGCAAACTTATGTTTCAACAAAGTAGCAGTGTCATGGGTGATAGAGAGCTGAAACATTACACTAAACACTTTGAATCATGTGTCGAGTGTAAGAATAAACTAGTACAGTTGTTTTAGCTCCAAGACTTGAATTGATTCAATCCAGACTGGTGTGCTGATCGCTTGACATTTTTAAAACGGTTCCCTTTTGGCTGTGGAGACCTTAAGACCACTGACATTCCTTCAAATAGTCTGTAAAATATGATGATACAGAATTATAGTTATTACAGCAGAGAAAGATGCTGTTTTGTCTATCACATCTATCCAAACTTTTCATACAGTAATCCAGTAGGTACCATTCCCCATTCCATCCCTGTAGCCTATTCCCTTCAAACTTATTCCCTTCAAGATCCCGTCCAACTTCCTTTTATAATCATTTGTCACCTGTGCTCATGGACTATTACACTGACTGAGTAAAAGAGTTCTTCTTTGCATCGCTCCCCACACAAAACATTTAACCTGTGTTCCATAGTCCTTGCATCATCATTTCAGGAATGGTCTTCCTTGTTTACCTAATCCAAGCCCATCATAACCTCTGGACTCCACTATCAAAGAACTTGTCAATCTCTTGTGCTCCATGCAGACCAATCTCACCTTCTCTAATCTAACCTCCATTCAAGCTAGAACCTCTCACTGTAAAACCATTCTGGTAAATCTCTACTTCATCCTCAGAAAAATCCTAACTGGTACAAGGAAGAATATTTGGTAACGTGGTCTGGTGAGTGTAAAAGGAATATTACGTTTGGAAATACCGCACCTGAGGAGTGCCAGTTTGATGCTGACACAATTGGGTCGAAATTGGGAAAACTGAACCATTTTCATAAGTGGCTTCCCTGACATTGACAAGCACAACCTCTTGCCAACTGTACAGAGAAGGATAATCCAATAACATTGTAAACATGTTTGTGCATTCTTGAAGTATTTTATAATATCTTTTGCTTCATTAGGACAATAGCTCATGACAGATTTCGCCTTTGGAAGTTGGGTATCACTCACGTGTTAAATGCGGCACACAAACAGGTTGCGTCTAGTGGATGCCAAGATTTCTATGGTCCCAGTGTGGATTATTATGGTATTGCAGCTCATGACGTACCAAATTTTGACATTGCTGCCTATTTCTATACTGCAAGTGACTATATACATAAGGCACTCGATATATTGGGAGGTAAGAGACCATTCTAGCATGTCAAATAGTCCTATAAGCTGGCTTGATTCTTAATTGCATTACAAAGGTAATAAAAAGAGATGCTGTGGATAATGTTTTTCATGAATTCAGCTAATTAAGGTTATGATTAACTGAACTATATGTAGTCCTAGGTTTTATCCTCATACCTAACTTCCTAGAATCAGTCAGTGCTAAATTTATACATCTATCAGGAGTTCCACATTTGGCTTTACAAATTTGAGTAAGTACAGGAAAATTTCTTTTCCGTTTGTTCACGGGATGTGGACATTATTGGCTAAGCCAGAATTTACTGCCCATCCTCACTTGTCCAGAGGGTACATTGCTGTATGTCCAGAGTCAAATGTAAGCCAGACCAGGTATAGTTGGCAGGTTTCCTTCCCTAAAGGACCAAATGAACCAGATGAGCTTTTACAGTATTCGATAGTAGTTACGTGATTGCCATTAGGTTAGCTTTTTATTTCAGATTTTAATTGATTTCAGATTTCACCAGCTGACATGGTGGGACTCAAACCCATGTCCCCGGAACATCACTCCAGGATTCTGGATTAGGACAGACACTGCCACTACGGCACTGCCTGTCCAATTGGGTCACCATTGATAATATATATTCAGTGATCTCTTCTGGAAGTGTACGTGCAGGAACCTTTTGAGTTTAAACAGCCTTCTATATCATAGATGATCTGGTCATACCTGTGGCACAAAAGTGGCAAATTTTGGATGTTAGAATTAGTTGAAAGAATGGCATTGGAGTTGTTTCTTAATAAGTAAAACAAGACCCCCTCCCCAATTTACAGACTACCTGTGCTTGAATCAGACTCCTGAAGGCTAAAATCCATCTTTCACAATCGTTCCCACATTACGAGATACCAGGACAGGCAAACAACAGTTGATTAGAGTTAAGGATAAGGAACATCTTAAAGAAAAGTTTTAGAGAGTGAATTTGGGATGCATAGGGCAGCTAGCCACATGGCTATCAATGATTGAGTGAAGGAAATTGGGATGCAGGAGACCAGAATTAGAGGATTGCAGATATCTCAGAGGTGTGTTAGGGGAAGGGCAGGAGGCAGTTACAGAGGTAGGCAAGGCTGAGGCAAAGGAGGGGTTTGAAACGAAGGACAAAACTTTTAAAACTGAGGTCCTAGAGGACCAGGAAGCAATGTGGATGTGATGGGTGGATGGGATTTAGTATGAGTTAGGATACATACAGCAGACTTTGATACAGCAGGTCCTGTCAAAAAAATTGTGCTTCATAAACCATGCAAGTTATGTACAACAGAAAATATATGGCTGGATTTACAACAAAGCAGAATTCATTTCTACCCCAAAACAGCCTTAATTACATTCACTATTAATGCTAAAGAAAAGACTGATTGACAATGTGCCCCTTGGCTGTTGAAGTTCAATGCTTGTAATAGTTTGCAGTGTAAAATGTGACTTCACTGTAACCACGGGCTCAATACTCAAATGTTAATTTAAGACTAAGTAGTCAATTTGTAAAAACACAAACACAGATGGGACAATTACCCAAAAAGCAGAAAATCCATACAATAGTGGATTTCTGTAATGGTTCGGCTGTACTGAAAAAGTAGATTTCCCAATTGTTGATGAGTTAGTTCTGTTGTTAAAAAAACCTCACTTTGATCAATTCTTCTTGATTTTCATCAAGATGTTTGAATGTCAAAAGCTTTTAATGCCGTTTTGTCATTCTCAGGGGCTCAAAAAAGCTCAAAAACTTTCTAAAGTTTTAGCAAAGATTTGTAGCTGGGGTTGTGGGTGAGGTTGTTGACTTGCTCACCAAGCTGGCTTGTTCTCGTTCAGACATTTCGTCACCATGCTAGGTAACATCATCAGTGGGGCCTCCGATGAAGCGATGTTATTCTACTCCGCTTAGAATTTATACTGTCTGGTCCGTTAGGGTGAGTAGTGTCATTTCCGGTTTTGTTCTCTATGGGTTTGTATAGGGCCCAATTCCATATGTTTGTTGATTGAATTATGGGTTGAGAACTGTTCCTCTAGAAATTCCTGTGCATGTCTATGTTTGACTTGGGCTGCTATGGTTACATTGTCCCAGTTAAACTGATAGCCTTCACTGTCCGAGTGTACTGATATTAGGGAAAGTTCGTCATGTCGTTTTGCTTCTAGCTGATGTTCATGTATTCTGATGGCTAGTTTCCTTCCTGTCTGATGTGATGCTTGTTGCAGTCATGTGTGGCATGGTATTTTGTAAACTACGTTGGTTCTGCATATTATGGGAATAGAGTCTTTAGTCCTTGTGAATGTGTGTTGTAGAGTGGCTGTGGGCTTGTGTGCCAAATGATTCCTAGTGGTCTTAGGAGTCTTGTTGTCAGTTCTGATATGTTCTTGATATTGGGCAGTGTGGCCAGTGTGTTAGGGGGTACTGTGTCCTCTCGTTGTTGTCTGTTTAGTAGGCATCTTCAGATGAAGTTCTAGTTCTGAACTAGACTCCAGCCATAATATATTGGAATTCAGTACTATAATGAAACAGGCTACTGTTGAGGAAGTTTTTAAAGAGTGAATAAAACATTCAAGAAAGTAAATTCAGAAAAATGTACAATAAATCTCACAGCCTTCGGTGTCATAGAAAATATAATGTTAGTCCTTTTTAATGATGCTGTGTATTCCAGTCTTTAGAATGGCTACCTCAGTACAGCAGGGTCATCTATCATAGTCTCAGGAAGAAAGAACAATAAAAGTTGTCCATTTTTCTCAGAAGCCAAACAATAGGATTTAAAGGTATCTTAGCTGCTGAAATATTGGCATTAGAAGGAGGTATAGATACAGGGACATACATAAACAATGTTCTAAAGGTAATGCAAGATGCAATCTCAGAAAAGTCTGTCCATAGAACGTTATGTGGACAACTGTTCTCGTTGGGACAAAGGGCATTTGACAAAGAGCATCACTGAGAAAATGTTGAGGATCAGCCTTCTAGCATCAAAGAAATATTAGAAAGAAAAAGGATTTCCAAAATAATATGGGCTGTTGCAAATCACCACTTGTTAGATTATTTCATAGAAATGCTTGCTCCAAGAAATTACTGAAGAACCTCAAAGATGGATGCCAGGTGGTATGAGGAGTTATAAGAAATTTTTTTAAAAAAGCTTGTGTTTAGGTTTGTTTGTGACTAAAAATGTTGCTGTTGATGGTTTAAAGAAAGAAGGGGAAATATGAATTGTTGATTGCATTGTATGGAATATGAAGAAAAATTGTTTTTTATAGGTTATCTTAATTTACATTAGTTTTAGTTAATAATTATATATTTTCAAAAATTTTATTTAAAAAGATGAGGGAAGTTTGTAATTTAGCAAGGAATTGAGTACGCGTTTGGGATTAATCATTGATTCATTAATTGACTGGGTAGTTATGTGAATGGGAATGTGGTCTCTTGTGGCACACTGGTAGTGACCCTATTTTGAGCCAGAAGGTCTGGGTTCAAGCCGCACAGGCTCTAAAGGTGTATAATAACATCTCTGAACAGGGTGATTAGAAAAATAGGTAGGACTGAATAGTGAATCAACTCTATGTACCGAAATAACTGCCTTGTTTTCTGACATTTCAGCAGATCCACCTGAACACCTATGCTCATGACCTGCACCCTGCACAACTCCCTGCCCCCAGTACTTCAAAAGACCTCTCAGTCTCTGACTCAGAGATTGCAAGAACTGCTGGAGTCAGAGATAACACAGTGTGGAGATGGAGGAATACAGCAGGCCAGGCAGAAGGGTCCCGACCTGAAACGTCAACTTTCCTGCTCCTCTGATGCTGCCTAACCTGCTGTGCTCTTCCAGCTCCACACAGTGTTATCTCAGTCTCTGAATGACTGACTGGTGGCCCTCAGTAGGTAACACTTTCAACCCGAGGGGGTGCTGTCACTGGCCTTGCCACTGCTTAATTGGCTTGTGGTTTGGTGAGCCTTCCCAAACAGAGATAGTGCGAGTCTCCAGCTGGCATGCAAAACGTCTCATCAAGATTGCGCCTGCTACTTCCAGTTCTTTTGAAATTTATTTCAAGTTATAAAAACTAATATTAACAACTGTACTTTAATTTTAATAAAAGCTTTGTTATTCTCAGAATCTGTTTTGATTCAATGAACAGGGGGAAACTTATAGACTTCACAAAAGATCAAGTCGTGCACTCACTAGTAATTAATCAAAGCTGCATGTTTCTATGGAAGAAGTTAAACAGTCAAGTTTGTGTTTTATTCGTAGGATTAAACCTTATTCACTGTAGAATGAGCTAGTTGTCAATTTTAGTACAGTGATGCAAATTGTGAAGCTGTGGCATTTAAGATTTTGTATGTGAGCATGACACATTGTTTGGCTACCATACTTAGAAAGGTTTTGTGATGTGCCAATCCCACCACACTATCATATATCGGTAGGTAACACAGGCCTTAAAGAACAGTAGTAATAAAGGGAATAAAATATCCATTCTGTCTAGAAAGTTCCACACCAAAAGGCCACAGCATCAAACTGATTTCAGTAATCGGTAAATTAAATCCAAAACAAACCTGACTCCTGGAATTGAAGGCATGATTAACAACAATTAAAATCTAATGGATTTCAGGAAAGGGTCAATAATTAGATGCTGCGTACTTAAAGGAACACGCAGGTTATAATTTGGAATGTTGGCTACTCTTGTTGTAAAGCATAAACTAACCAGCCTCTCCTATAGTGAAATTGTGATACTTTAACACAGTCACAGGACCAGAAAACTGTGCACAGCAGGGTCAAAAAGGGTAGACGACATTGTAGGAGGGAAATGAGGTTCTATCCAACAAGGAAGATAGAAAAGCACAAAAAATTAATCCATTGACTGTCAAAATTAACAACATGAATGGCAATCTCAGAGAGAACATCTTTTAGGAAAGATATTAATTTGAGATTTATCCACCTGATCGGGGGTGAAAGATCACATGGCTCACATTGAAAAAAGAGAAGGAATGTTCTCCCAGTGTCCAACCACAATATTGGTGTTCTTCAATTCCCAAGACCACCCAGAAGACTTAACCCTATTTTAGGAGTTGACATACAGTATATGGATTCTGGCCTAGATACAGCCATTCTGTCACACTTGTATGAATAACCATTGATTTTAAGGACAAACATTTTTAAAAGATATATTGACACTACTGTTTTGAAGTACAGTAATTGAAATATGACTGTTAATCACCTACTGGTCGGCAGGGGGAGCACTACAACAACATTCACAAGATTTCACAGACCAGATCCCGATCCAATATAATTGAATTTAAGAATTGCAGATGCTGCAAATCTGAAACAAAACCAGAAATTGCTGTAGAAATTCAGTAAGTCTGGCAGCATCTGTGGGAAGAAAACCTTCTGCTGAGGTTTTCAAGCGATTTATGTTTTTGTTTCAGATCCTGATCCACTTCTGTGCAATCTTTCCCCCACTCCATTCTGTACTTCCTCTGGCTGGGCATAGTTTCACAGGTACCAGCTGCTCCTGGTATGTTGCCCACATGGCCATTCCTCATGGGTGAGCTATTGAGCTGGAGATGGGAAAGCAAAGTTAACTCCCACCTTGCTCTTTCAAGTGTGAGCTGGTGATATTGGTGAGGAGCTGGTGTAGTGATAATGTGACTGGACCTATAACCCTGAAGCCTAAACTAATGTCCTGGGGAAATGTGTTCAATCACAGCAGCTCATGACATTTGAGTTTAATGAGAAAAAATACATCTGGAATTTAGTATTCTTTATACAAGCCTGATGGCAATCACATAACCCGAGTCAGTCGGTCAGTAAAAACCCAACTGGTTCACTAATACCCTTTAGGGAATGGAAATATGCCATCCTTACCTGGTCTGGCCTACATGTGACTCCTGATCCACAGCAATGTGGTTGACTCTTAACTGTCCTCTTTGCAATTAGGGATGGGCAATAAATGCTGCCCCAGCCAGCAATTCCCACATCCCGTGAATAGATTTAAAATACTATGTCCATTGGTTATATTCACCCAATCTGCTCCACTTATAAAACATTCCACTGGGAAACTTGCTGCCTGGATTTAATCGGTCAATCTACAGGAAATATTCAACGTGGAACCGTATAACTGCATGTTGATCTCCTGTATTTTAAACATTGTTGTTTATGGCACAAAACAAAATGAAAATCATGAGACATATTCCATCTGTTGGCATTGGTTAATAATCCTCATGGCTCGCCTGCATCAGTGTCCAATTATCAAGTGGTTTTGTTCTGTCACATTCCAGGTTATAAATACAGTGTTACAGAAGATGCTACAATGTACAAAATGATACATTTTGTCCAGAAATATAAAAGTGTTTTGTTGCTTTCTTGTCCACAGGGAAGATCTTTGTACACTGTGCTTTTGGATACAGCAGGTCAGTCTCCTTAGTACTGGCCTATCTCATGATTTATCATCACCTTTCTCTGCTCGATGCAGTGAAGACAGTGGCTTCTCATCGACGGATATTTCCCAATCGAGGGTTTTTAAAGCAGTTACGAAACTTTGACATAAAATTACAACAGGAAAGGATTGTTTTCTGATGAAGGGTTTAGGCCCGAAACGTCAAGTTTTCCTGCTCCTATGATGCTGCTTGACCTGCTGTGTTCATCCAGCCCCATGCTCGTTATCCAGGAAAGGATTGTTTGACTTCTTTCCCCTCTCTTGAAACTGAACTGTGGCTTTTTGATAGTGATAATATTTATCAGTATCTGTGTACAGCATGGCTCATATTTACTATTATGACCCTAATTTGTGCACCACCATGACTGCAGCTAGAAGAGTTTAAAATCCCACCACATTATGAGCAGAGACACTACAATTTGATTCTTATCTCAATCAGGATGAACTTATATCTGATTTGTAAATGTTTTTGCTTTTTATTTCATCACAACCTGAGCAACACGGCACAAAATGTCCTGTGTCAACATCGGTTTTGCAGCATTATCATATCCAAGACCTTGTAGTCATACAGGCCCCCATCACAAACCGATTCTTTAATATTCTATTTAAATGTAATCAGCAATTTTGTGTTGCCCCTCAAAAAAAATGAATAAATATTCAGCTTATCACAAGACTGTCATATTTCATTTGGGATATTGCCATTCATAGCCATGAGGCTAGGTTACTTGGTGAATGTTTCATGTGTTTAATCCAGTGGCTCAACTTCACAATGGTTTATTGTTACCTTCTGATTCAGACCACTGGTTTTAACTAAGACCTTTTTTTAAGGCTCAGGAGTTGACCTGATGACTTAAATGACCTAACGATTTTTAGGTCTGAACTTGGAAGCTTGTGGGTTCAATCCTCATCTTAAAGACTTGAGCACTTAACCTCGTGCAGTACTGATGGAGCGCTACAGTGTGGGATGTGACATTTCTTTTTTCTCTGTAATGAATTAAACTGAGGCTCCACCTTTCTTCCCAGGTGAAAATAAAAGATCCTGTGGCCCTATCAAAGAGTTTCACTGATGGGCAACATTTATCTCTCACCTAACAACATAGCTCACATATTGCTGTTTGTAGGATTTTTTGGGTGCAAATTCATTGGGATGTTTGTCTATAAGTATAACAGTGAATGCACTTCAAAAATGATTCATTGCTTTGAAGCCCCTTCTGAGAAAAGGCGGAGAGGGAGCCTAGGTGGGCTGTTTTCTCTCCCCAAACCTGAGACACTCTTACCATTTTAGGCCACTGCTGAGCCCTGACCCTCTTTCATTTGAGTTTTATTTTCTGCCCATTTTTAAATGGTTCTGCCTCCATAAGTGTTGACTTTGCTCCAGAAGTGACAGAATAGCCTTATCAACAAAAGTAGGCTGCTGTGTACTAGTTAGAATCTCACTGGAATCCCATCCTGCAATCCAAGCTTTCATACGCTACACCACCTGCCCCTCACACACATCCAGTAACATCCAAACCCTCCATCACTGATGCTCAGTAGCAGCAGAGTGTACCATCTACAAGGTGCACTGCAGAAATTCACCAAAGTTCCTTAGGCAGCACGTTCCAAACCTACGACCACAACCATCTAAAAGGACAAGGGCAGCAGATATATGGGAACACTACCACCTGCAAATTCACCTCCAAACCACTCACCATCCTGACTTGGAAATATATTACCTTTCCATCTGTGTTGTTAGGTCAAAATCCTGGAACTGACTTCCTAACAGCATTGTGGGAGTACCTACAACAAATGGACTGCCACAGGTCAAGAAGGCAGCTCACCACCAGCTGCTCAAGGGAAAATAGGGATGGGCAATAAATACTTGCCAAGCCAGTGACACCAACCTCGCAGCAATGAATTTAAAAAGCACATTCTTGCCTTAGGCAATCACACATAAAGGACAGCAAGTCCAGAAGGTCTGCAATGCAGTAGCATCGAGGAACTGAGGGAGGGAAATCCTACTGGTTTGTCAATATGCCTAGCAAAGATAGCAATGTGGCAGAATGTTTGATCACAAAACCAAGGATTGTGGATACAACATCAAACTGTGATTTCACTGGGAAAGAATTACTGAGCTCCCAACCAACTCATGAACGTGAACAAAGGGAGTGAAAGTCTAACTGAAATAATCTTATCCTAGTCTCCAATCACATGGAAGGGAACTTAATGAATGGAACCATGGCTGACTAAATTTTGCCCTTCCTGATAAATCAAGGGAGTGGAGAGGTGAAGAAAGGAAGGAAGACAATTGACAAATCACTAACTAGGGAGAGCACAAAAGAATCCTTGAAAACATGAACTGAGTAACGAATAGTGGACTATTGCAATGTAATGCACAAATTTTCCTTAAAACTCGTGCATGGTTGAAGTTGGGAAGTTCAAATTCCAGTCCTTTTTATGATGGTTATGTTTGATGGTGTGCGGAGATTAAGTCACTGAATATATTCAAGAAATAAATCAATAGATTTCTAGAGACCAAGAATATAAGAACTAAGAAGTAAGAGAAAGAGTGAGCAATTCCACTCCTTGAGCCTGCTCCAAGGTGTCAATGGAAATGGGGAGAGAGCAGTAGTATCACGTTGGGGTAGAGGGTCAGCCATGACCATATTGAATGGTGGAACAGCCTCAATGGGCTGAATGGTCTGCCCTATCCCTTATTTTCTATGCTTCTATCACACCATTATTTCAGAAGTCAGTGCTTAATTTTCAGTGGAGAGCTGTCAGAGCAGATGTACAGTATTGACATAACAAGCATGGGGCTGGATGAACACAGCAGGTCAAGCAGCATCATAGGAGCAGGAAAACTTGACGCTTCGGACCTAAACCCTTCATCAGAAATGGGGGAGGGGAAGAGGGTTCTGAAATAAATAGGGAGAGAGGGGGAGGCGGATAGAGGATGGATAGAGGAGAGGATAGGTGGAGAGGAGGCAGACAAGTCGAAGAGGTGGGGATGGAGCCAGTATTGACAGTCCCCTTTACTATCACAAAAAAGCTAGCCTAATGGCAATGATGGAACTATTGTCAACTGTTGTAAAAATCCACCTGGTTCATTCATGTTCCTTAGGGAAGGAAATTATCTTTACTTGGTCTGGCGTACACGTGACTCTGGATCCTTGGGAATCTGTTTGACTCTTAACTACACCCGAAACAATTAGGGATAGGTGATAAATATTGGCCTGGTTTGTGACACCCTTATCCCCTGAACAAATAAACAAGAAAAATACAAAGAAGTCAGAAAGTCCTCCAATCCACAGACAGGAGTAACTAATAATTAACAGTCTATGTAGTACATTCTTTCCTGAGCTGTTGGAGGCTTCTTTATCAAGGGTGAATAATGAAAAGTTTAGAGTTATTTAGGGATTCGCTGATTTCTGTTAAGGGCAAAACAAAGACAAACCTGAAAGACTTCTTATAATAAAAATGAAATACTGCAGACACTGGAAATCTGAAATAAAAACAGCAAATGCTGGAGAAATTTGACAGGCCTGGCAACGTCTGTGGAGAGAAAAACAAAATTAACATTTTGAGTCTGATGTGACTCTCCATCCAGTTCCGTAGAGCCATGTTGAACTCGAACGTTAAATCTGTTTCTGTCTGAAACATTTCTCTCTTGGTCAGTAGAATCAAAATAGATCACAATCAGTAGGGAGTATAAAACCATTCTTTGTTTCATAGACATCAGTGGAAATTCTGGAAAGGTTGTGGTCCAATGATTGTTCTCTCACCTCTGACTCAAAAGGTTGTGAGTTAATGTCCCACTTCAGAGATATGAATATATACTGACATTTCATTGCAGAAGTGGGGGAGGGTTGCTTTGTCAGAAGTTCTGTCTTCAGTTGAGATTTTAAACATGTCCTAAGGTGGGTTCATAAGATCCTGTGGCACTCATTCCATTAAAAAGTAGCATGGACTTCTGGTGAATGTTTATTCTTCAACCAAGATGACTCAAAAAAAATCATTTGATTATTATCACATTGTTATTTGGGGGGAGTGTCCTATGTACAAATTAGCTGTCATTGCTTCCACCATTAGAACATTAATGGCATTCAATGAGTACCTGAAGGGTTTTAAAACACATTGAAATGCCCTTAGCTAGAACATGATATGATCTCTTAGATCATAGAATCTCTACAGTGTTGAAACAGGCCCTTTGGCCCAACAAGTCCACACCGACCCTCAGAGCATTCCACCCAGACCCATCCCCCTATAATCCACCTAATCTACACATCCCTGAACACTATGGGCATTTAGCATGGCCACTCCACATAACCTGCACATCTTTGGACTGTGGGAGGAAACCAGAGCACTCAGAGGAAACCCACGCAGACACAGGGAGAATGTGAAAACTCCACACAGACAGTCGCCCAATGGTGGAATCAAACCCAGGTTTCTGGCGCTGTGAGGCAGCAGTGCTAACCACTGAGCCACCGTGCCGCCCCAGCCACTGTGCTGCCCCATTCTCCATTGATCAATCTCCATTGATGTATTTTGAAGTTGAGACTGCCATTCTAGATAACCCTGTTCAATTAAGCCATTGCCATCAAGCACAAACCTTTCTTTTAAATATGTTCCTGTTGAAGCATTGTCAAACCAGTTGTATAGGTAGTCTGACTTCAGCACACATCAGCAATTCCTCTCCCTCTATCTGGCAGATCAGAAACTGAGAATTATTTTTTCTTTTGCTCTTCCATGCGGTGTGAATGCCACAGGAAAGGCCAGTATTTGATGCCCATCCCCAATAGTCCTTGAATTGAGTGGCTTGCTGGACCACAAGAGTTAACTATGTTGCCCACACAATGGCTAGACCAGATAAGGATGGCAGATTTCCTCGCCTTAAAAGACACTAGTGAACTAGATGGGTTTTTACAACAATTGATGTGCCATCATTACTGAGTCAGGCTTTTTATTCCAGATTTATTAATTGAACTAAAAGTTGCCATGTCAGGATTTGGATCCATATCCACAGAGCATTAACTTGTCCCTGTAGATTACTACTCCAGCAACATTACCACTTCACCCACATCTGTCCTGGGGGAGGGGAGTAGGTCATTTGACCCCTTGAACCTGGTCCATTATTCAACAAAAGCATGGCTGATCTGATGTGGTCTTAACTTCACTTTTCTGCTTGCTCCTTATAAATCTTGATTCTCTTCTGGATCAAATATCTGTCTAACTCTGCTTTGAACATATTCAATGGCCAAGTTTTCACTGTTGGCTGAGGTCAGAAATCCCAAACACTAACAATTCTCTGAGAGAACTTTCTCCTCGTCTTCAACTTGAGTAATGCTCAATGCTGTCGCTACATATGGGTCCAAGATTCAAGGCAACCCCAGAACTTCAGGCCCTAACCAAATTTTCCTTCAAGGTCCTCAAGACACATCTCTGAAGCATCGGACTTGCATGTCACACAATGCAAGAAAATGTTTATTAACTGTGGCATACTCATTTTCTGCTGTTGCAAGATAATTTAGTCACAGAATCATACCTTCTGTCTAGAGTCAGCAATATCCGTATCTCACTCCAATCGGGTTTCATTAAAATGCGCATTATATATTAAATAAATAATTAGAGACAACACTTCCTAAAGCACCACATGCCAGCTTGTCTAATTACTGGCACTGCTTTGGGCACCTGGCACTTCCCAACTCAAAAAGCAACCACTTTGACTCAAAATACCTTCTTCCTTAATAAACAATGACATGCAAACCAGCCCCCCTGCCACCATGATTCAGTCTCCTGCAGCCTAGCCTTCAAGTGAACTCTACTTATAACCACAGAATCTCTCCACTGTACATCATACTGAGGTTACTTTTCATATCTGTACCTTATCAAAGACAAACACGTAGAGCGAGGCAGACGACAAACCCAACCTATGGAAACATTTCCTTTCTGCTTCTAAGACAGAAAGAAAGCAAAGACAATAGCTTAAGGCCCAGAAATATATTCAATCCAGAAACAAATCCTATAAATGAGTTCTTTTAGATGAGGTTTTTGCTTCAAAAAGCTAATTAAATACATACTAATTTCTAAAAAGGCCTGTTCTATTTGTGTGTAGAGCCACTGCATCAAAGCAAAGAATTTAATACAAAACCTTAAAATATTAAAAGATTGCAGGTATCCCCTGTCAATCAAAATATATCCGTATTCAATCATTGGTAGACCTGATATCTGGTATATTGCCTCGTCTTGTCATCTACACAGTGTCAAGGAACACAATATGATGATGTGGATTATGTTGCAATATCATATATTCATGCACGCGCGCGTGCACACACACACACACACACACGCACACACACACACAAACTGTGACTTTACTATCAAAACAGATTGCAGTTAACAATGCCATGAGAACACTGGCACTTTTATTTCACACATCCTCTAGAACTTAATTGGTGAGGGGGTAAAAATCTTACCAGTGTCATCCTGCCCAATTATTTTCCTTTCTCAATCATAAAGTTCCCACCATGCTGCCCTCCCCAAACCTCCTACACCCAATCCTTCAACATCCCCATCACATCTAGGGAGGATGAAACTTCACCCAAAGGTTTTGGTCTTCCCAATATATAATTGAAAAAGATTTCTGCTCATCCAATACTGGATGTTGGAAACCTGAATGACAAATCGGAGGTTGTAGTCAGGTTGAGAGATGATGGGAAGATGGAGCTGGGTCATCAGAATCCAGCAAACTAGAATTGAAGACTGTTAAAGTAAGCAAAGACAGAGATGCTCATAAACTGTGTAGAATACAATGAAATTTGTGATGCTTGAAAATCAACACACATCTATAGAATGTCAAAGATCTAAAGGTCAACACTGAACTTGAACCAAACCATATTAACACTGGTGGCTATAAGTGCAGGCGAGATACTGCCAGTTCTGTGCTAAATAACTTTATCTCCTGACTCCCCAAAATACACTCCTCATCCACAAGGCACACATAGAACCCACTTGCCTGGATGGGTATAGCTCCAGCAACACTCAAAAAACTTGACACCTTCAAGGACAAAGCAGTCCACTTGATTGGCATCATACCTATGATTTTAAATATTCACTCTTTCCACCACCAATGCACATTGACAGCAGCATGTACAGTCAATAAGATGTACTGTAGTGACTCTCCAATGCTCCTTAGATAGGACCTTTCAAACCTGCAACCTCTACCCCCAAGAAGAACAAGTGTTGTAGATGCATGGAAACGCCAGCTGCAAGTTCCTCTCCAAGCAACACATTGACCTGAATTAGAGCTATATATTGATGTTCCTTCACAATGACTGGGTTAAAAATCCTGTAACTGCCTTTTTCCCTGCACTGTGGGTGTACTGACATCACATGGACTGCAACCTTTCAAGAAACCATCTCACCACCATCTTCTGAAGGACAACTATAAATAGGCAATAAATGCTGGCCTCGCCAGAACATCCATATCCTTTGATTTAATAAATTAAAAAAGTTGATGCAGCGTGTTGGATTAATACCCTACAGTTGAAAAGATTTTATTCAGGAATCAGAAAAGCAGGAGTATTCTCAAAGATCATTGACACCACAGAAACGAACCATTCAGTTCATTATGCTTATGCTAGTTCTTGGAAAGAGTTCTAATTGTCTGATCTCTCCTGTGCTCCTGTGGTTTCCATTTCCTATACATTAAATTCTCTTACAATTTGGTTTCAATTATATTTTCAACTTACACATTTCAGATTATAACAACTTGCTGTTTAAAAAAAGGCTTCCTCATTTACCCTCTGGTTCTTTTCCTAATTGCATTAAATGTGTCCACTCATTATCAACTTGCCTGTCAGTAGAACCTGTTTCTTTCTATCCACCAAAATCCTCCATAATTTCACACATTCATTGAGTCATAAAGACATATAACATGGAAACACATCCTTCAGTCCAACCAGTCCATGCCGACCATAATTTCAAACTAAACTAGTCCCACCTGTCTGCATTTGGCTTATATCTCTCCAAACCTTTCCTATCCATGTTCATATCCAAATGTCTTTTAAACATTGTAACTGTACCTGCATCCACCACTTCCTTTGACAGCTCATTCTACACATGAGCCACTCTCTGTGTAAAAATGTTGCCCTACACGTCCTTTTTAAAACTTTCTCCTCTCAACTTAAAAATATGCCCCTGAGCTTTGAACGCGCCCGTCCTAGGGAAAAGACCCCTGCTGCTTCACCTCATCTATGCCCCTGATGATTTTATAAACCTCTATAAGGTCAAAGCTAACTCTCCTACACACCAGTGAAAAAAGTCCCAGCCTATATTTTTAACTCAAACCCTCCATTCCTGGCAACAGCCTGGTGGATCTTTTCCGAACACTGTCCGATTTAATAATATCCTTCCTATAAGAGGGCAACCAGAACAGGACAAAGTACTCCAGAATAGGGCTCACCAACATTCAATACAACCTCAAAATGACATCCCAACTCCATTGAAAGGTTTGAGTAATGAAGGCAAGTGTGCTAAATACGTCCTTAACCACCCTGTCTACTTGTGATGCAAATTTCAAAGAATTATGTACCTGAACCCTAAGTCTTCCTTTAACTTTCACATCTCTGAAGAGAATAATTCAAACACTTTGACATCCTTCCTAAGGTGTGGAGGTTAGAATAGGTCACAATATCCAAGTGAGGGATAACTAGTGTTTTATGTCTACCTTCTCCAGATGCTTTCACTGGTTTGCAAAAGGTACAGGGTAGTTGGTTCACACTCATAAAAATTTGTTAAAGAGTCACAGCTTACAACAGCTCTTGAAGGAAAGATTAAATGATTTTCTTCAGGCTTAATGCAATTTTTCACTGTAGAAAACAGAGAAAGCTCCTGAGCTAGCAGAGATCTGAAGCATCCCCCAACCTGTTCACAGCTACTTGAGAACCAATCAAGTAGTTGTTGTCAGGCAGAGAACGTTGCCATTGATAATGGTCACAGACCAATCAGCTACTTGCTGCCTGATGCATCTCCATTTGTACATACTGCTCGGCTCCAGCTCTCCTGCAAACTTCACCTCAACTACTGTTGGAACAAGCAGCTGTGTAAACAGCACTTACAATCAGTTTTGGTTACATGTCTTTAAAATGTGCAAAAATCGTTCAGCAATCCTTGGTTTTAAAACAGTTTTTCCCCTCCTTTTAGTCCACAATTAAAAATACAGAAAAATAAAAGACACAGGCTTTACACCATGACCTCACCTTCTGTCTCAATCCTATTTGTGTTCACTATTGCCCTCAGCAAAATGTTCTTCGAGCTTCTGCTGAGGCTAATTGGAACACTGCAGTGAGGCCTGCAACAGAGACGTTGATGTGGGAATACTGTAGTGTGTTGAAGTGACAGGCAATTCATGGCTATTTTTGCAGACAGAGCGTAGGTGTTCTGCAAAGCAGTCACCCAGTCTCTGTTTCATCCAATGTAGAGGAGACCACATTGTGAAAAATGAATCCAGTGAATTGCATTGAGCGAAGTGCAGGTAAATTGCTGCTTCACCTGGAACCTGAGTTCAAGGCCTTGGATAACTGAGAAGGGAAGGGGTAAATGGGCAGGTGTTACACCTTCTGCAATTTTAGCGGAAGATGCCATTCGGCTGTGTGGTTTGTTGGGAGTGAAGGAGGAGTGGACCAGGATGTCCTGGAGGGGACATTTCCTTTGGAATGCTGATAAGGAAGGGCACAGGAAGATGTGTCTGGTCATGACATCCTGTTGGAGGTGGTGGAAATGGGAGCTTACAACCCTGCTAATTCAGAGGCTGGTGGGGTGATAAGTAAGAATCAAGGGGACCCTATCATTGTTGTGGGAGGGAAGGGAAGGGAAGGGAAGGGAAGGGAAGGGAAGGGAAGGGAAGCGAAGGGAAGGGAAGGGAAGGGGTGAGGGAAGAAGAATGGGAGATGTGCTAGACATGGCTAAAGGCCTTGTCGACCTTGGAAGCAGGGAATCCTCAGTTGAGGAAAATGGTGGACATTTCTGAGGCCTCCCTGCAGAAGCTGGAATCATCAGAATGGATGTGACAGAGCCAGAGGAACTGGGAGATTGGGATGCAGTCCTTAGAGGAAGTAGGGTGTGAGTATGTTTAGTCAAGGTAACCATGGAAGTCAGTGGGCTTATAATGGACTTTGGCAGCCAGTCTATCCCCATAAATAGAAACAGAGATGTGGAGGAAGGAAAGGGAGGAATCAGAGATAGAGAGCAGGGTGGAGATAGAAAATGAAATTGATAACTTTTGCCAGTTCAGAGCAAGAGAGAGAACGGCACCAATGGTGTCATTGATATACTGGAAAAAGAGTTGTAGGTGGGGGACTGGAGCAGGATTGAAACAAGGAGTGTTCCATATACTGTACAAAGGGATAGGCATAAATGGGGCCCATGTGGGTACCCATGGCCACCCCTTCAATCTGAAGAAAGTGGGAGGAGTTAAAGGGGAAGTTATGGAGTCATAGAGCCATACAACATAGAAACAGACCCTTCAGTCCAATTTGTCCACGCCAACCAGCTTTCCCAAACTGAACTAGTCCCATTTGCCTGTGTTTGGCCCATATCCCTCTAAACCTTTCTTATTCATGTATTTCCAAATGCCTCTTAAATGTCATAACTGTACCTGCATCTACCACTTCCTCTGGCAGTTCATTCCGAATATGCACCATCCACTGTGTGAAAAAGTTGCCCCTCAGGACCCTTTTAAATCTTTCTCTTCTCACCTTAAAAATATGCCCCCTAGTTTTGAACTCACCTCTCTTCGGGAAAAGGCCTTTGCTATTCACCTTATAGACACCCCTCATGATTTTATAAACTGTATAAAGTCACCCCTCAACCTCCTATGCTCCAGAGAAAGATGTCCCAGCCTATCCAGCCTCTCCAACCTCTCCTTATAACTCACACCCTCTCGTCCCAGCAATATCCTTGTAAATCTTTTCTGCTCCCTTTCAAATGTAATAATAACCTTCCTATTTCAGGGTGAACTGAATTGTACGCAGTATTCCATAAGTGGCCTCACCAATGTCCTGTGCAGCCGTAACATGATGTCCTAACTCCTAGACTCAATGCTGTAACCAATGAAGGCAAGGATGCCAAAACCATCTGCACCATCCTGTCTACCTGTGCTGCCACTTTCAAGGAACTATGTACCTGAACCCCTAGGTCTCTTGTTCAAAGTGTGGATGAGCTCAGCCAAGCGGTGGAGCGTGCTTGTGGATGGAGATGTTCAGGCCGTTTTTTACATGAAGAAGTGGAGAGCCCCGAGACCATCCTGATGGGGACGGACGTGTAAAGGGATTGCACATCCATGGTAAGGAAGAGGCGGCTGGAGACTGTGAACTGGAAGTCCTGAAACTGACATAAAGCTTCAGAAGAATTATGGATGTATGTGGGACAAGGGGAGAGAAAAATCAAGTCGAAGCAGGAAGAAACAAGTGAACGTTGCAACTTCTGTTGGGGGCTAGTTCTATTTAGGATTATTTTTATTTCAAAAATATACTTTATTCATAAAAATATTTTTGTAAATATACATCGTTGTAATTGCAGGTTAGTTCTGTATAGTAGCATATCAAACAAACAAACATTGGAGATAACAAGCGTGGGGCTGGATGAACACAGCAGGTCAAGCAGCATCATAGGAGCAGAAAAACTTGACGTTTCGGGCCTAAACCCTTCATCAGAAAATCATTGGAGTTTGACTCTATCTAACTAGACCAAAAGGATCTCTTACACATACAAGATTATATTTGCATGCATTTGAGGCACTAGGAAGGTCCAATAACTGAACTGACCACCATTTAACTTCAGCAGAAAGACCTCAGACTGTGGTCTCTTCCCTGCTGCTTCTTGGCAGCAGCTGTCCCAACTTTTGGCATGATCAGTTACAGATAGTTTTGGACATGTAATTACAACCTCTGGAGCATTTGGGACTTGAACCTGGTCCTCTGAGCTCAGAGGTAGGGTCTCTACCACTGCACCACATAAGCCCTCAAAGTCTTACAGCATGCGGCTAACATCATTCCACCAGTTCTAAACTAAACTGTAATGAAATGTTTTGAAGTGTCCTCTTTTATGCATTGTGTTTAAAAGCTAAATTTAAAAGCTGTGCTGCATAAAATGATGACTGTTCTTATTATTTTTGTCATGGCATGAAATGGAGCAGGGAATCACAGCTGTTTGCAAATGTCAGAGAGACATCAACACTGTTGCATTCACAGTCATAATCGTTTGGACAAAAAGTGTTGGGAAGGGCTGACGAGCCTTCAAAAGCAATACTTCTGGAGAAACTGAGGTGTAGTCATGTCAGCAACAGAATCTCTTTCTGGAGTTGGTCTTAATCCCTCCACTGATAATATAATCCATGATCCAACAACGCCTTCTGTTACAGAACTGGAGATGATCCTGGAGAGCAGCAAAGCCCAGCTTAACCATATTGATGAAGTGTGGCCTAACCTCTACATTGGGGATTTGTAAGTACACGCACTCGTCACAGAGATAGTGCATTTGTAGCAAACACCACTTTGGATAAGTAACTCAGTACAGATTTATTTACTTAACCATATTCGTTGGCGCTGACAATTGGCACAAATTAAATTTGCTTTAGTACTTTCTTTTGGGTGGTTTGCTATATGGGGAGACATTTGATGGCACCTCTATGTAAATTCTAAAACCTCCCACAGTTTGTGCAAGGGTGGTACAGGAGTTAGCACTGCTGCCTCACAGTGCCAGTAACCCAGGTTCAATTCCAGCCTTGAGCAACTGCCTGTGAGGAGTTTGCACATTCTCCCTGCGTCTGCGCAGGTTTCCTCCAGGTGCTCCAGTTTCCTCCCACAGTCCAAAGACAAGCAGCTTAGGTGAATTGGCCATGTTAAGTTGCCCATGGTGTTCAGGGATGTGTAGGCTATGTAGATTAGTCATGGGAAATATGGGTTTAGGGGAATAGGTGGGATATTGTTTGGTGGGACGGTATGGGCTGAATGGCCTGCTTCCATGCTGCAGGGAATCAATAACTGCAGTTTGTGCTGGAAACAACTTCTGAAATTTATATTGTCCATTGTTTCCATAATGAGTAATCTGTGGTAAAAGGAGGGGCAAAGATGTTTTTATTTTTTCTCCAATGTTTAATGGTAACCTGAAGGAAGGGTTCTCGTGAGGACAGTGAGGTTTTTGATGTTTTATTCTTTGTGAAATAACAAGACACTCTTAAGTAATAATGCATCAAAGTGGCCCAGATGAGAACCATCATAGCTCTCCAAAGATGTTTGCTAAATCTATCAAAGCTAGCACTTGAATACTCAATTGAGTATCAGAAAAATAGGAACTGGAGGTGGCCATACTGCCTTGGAAGTTTGATCCACCATTCAGTCAGATCATAGCTCACTGTCTGAGGTGAGATGAGAACAACTCCCGATATTTTAATCATAATTGCTTCATCAGTGAGATAATCTCAATCAGTTAGCTCCTCATGACTGGACCCGACTCTGTGTCAGTCTCCTTCTGTATGGATGGTATCCTGTGGTCACACAGTTAAAATGTGAACAGTTGCTTCTATTTGCTGAATTACCAACAATTTGGAACATAAACATACTCATTTGATGCCAAAAGTATTACATTTTTAGTCAATTTTTCACCCTCCACATCTGGAAGATGTACAAGCAGTCAATTTTCCAGTAACTCATTGAACAACCAATACCTCATACAGAAATTTAGACTTTTAGACCCCAGCCTATCCAATGTTCCTCCTAACTAAAATTCTCAAGTCCAGGCAACATCCTCGTACACTTGTCTCGTTTTCTGTCTCCACTGCAAACACATCTTTCCATCATATGGTGACCAGAAATTCATACTGTCGTCTGGCTGTGGCCTCACTCTTGTCTGCTATTAACTTCCAAGCTCTTATACTCCGGCTAATGAAGCTAATAAAGGCCATTTGCCTGGATGGGTGCAGACCCAACAAAACTAAACAAGGTCGCCACCATCCAGGTCAAAGCAGCCTTTATATTGCCACTACATCCACAAGCATCCATTCCCTCCACCACTAAGCTCAGAAGCAGTAGTGTGTACTACCTACAAGATGCACTGCAGAAATTCACCCAAGATCCTCAGACAGCACTTTCCAAACCCATGACCACTTCCACCTAGAAGGACAAGGGCAGCAGATATAGGGGTACACCATCATCTTCAAGCTCCTCTCCAAGCCACTCACCATCCTGACGTGGAAATATATTGCTGTTCCTTCACTGTTGCTGGGTCAAAATCCTGGAATTCCCTCCCTAATAGCATTATGGGTCACCCCATAGCAGTGGACTGCAGCAGTTCAAGAAGGCAGTTCACCACCACCTTCTCAAGGGCAACTAGGGATGGGCAATAAATGCTGACCAACCAGTGACACCCACATCCTGCACATGAATAAATGAAAAATGATTTTATCTTCTGGTCTGGTCACCTTCGAGGATCTGTCTTTCTACACTTCAACAGTATGCTCTTGTGTGTTCCTTTTCCTTGTTAGCTTGGATTGAATTCCATTTGCCACTGTCTATTGATATTTTCCTGCAGTCTAATACTTGCATCTTCATTACCAACCACATGGTCAATACTGAATCACCTGCAAACTTCTCAGTTTACCCCCTAACATACAGGTCCAAACCAATGGTATATTCCATAACAGAACAAGTCTCCCAGTACTGAGCCCTGCGGACATATCACTGACTGAGCTATTGACTAACTCAGTGCACACTACAGACTGTGCCACAGGCTTTCCTAACCTTTACAGTAAATAATATGACATCACAGTGTTGTCTTATATGATCATTCTGTTCTCGTTATAGAGTGATAGCCCATGACAAAAAACAATTAATGAAGATGGGGATCACCCATGTGTTAAATGCTGCACATTCCAAATGGGGTAGTGTGGGAGATCAAATCTTTTACGGCAAGAAAATAAATTACTTTGGTATAGCAGCTGACGATTCCCCAGATTTTGACTTGAGTGTATATTTCTACACTGCAGCTGAACAGATACATCAAACACTGAACTCTCCGAATGGTAAGGCATGTTTTGGCATTCATTGTATTTAAATGTGCTAAACGGACAACGCCATTATTGGTAAACTCGCTTATTGTATGAAAATGCTCCATTAGTGTAGAAGAGCAGGGTGCTATATTTTATAAAATGTTAATCCTTTCATAGTATAAGACACCACTCTGCTGAAAAGGGACAGTCATGTGGTGTGTTCCATTGGCACATCATGGACCAGCAAAGAGGGGCAGGAAAACCTTGCGTCTGCATCTGAAGCTTCTGATTTCAAGGGGTGGGACAAAGGAAAGGCTAAATGTGCAGTTACAGTGAGGGAGAGAAAGAGATCAAGAATTAAGGGAAGTCAACTTACATGCGAACATATGAACTAGGAGCAGGAGTAGGCCATTCAGCCCCTTGAACCTGCTCTGCCATTCAATAAGAACTTTTGATCTGATTGTAACCCTAATTCCACCTTCCCACCTACCCTGGTAAGATTTCAGCCCCTTCCTTAACCAGAACCTAGTGATGATTGTGCACCTATTCACGACCAGGTACAGCAATGGGTTGAAACCTGACAACATTTAGCGAGGTCAATAATCATCCTTCATGCAGTGGATTAATTCTAGGACCCAGCAGAAGCACAGGATATTGTAAGAATTATCCTTGAATGCATAGACAATACCCACATATGCTAAAGATTAAAACCACAAACTTTTTGCTAAACAGACAGTAATTAGGTTGGAAGGATGATATGGACTAATATTACTGATTGATATTTTAATTTGAGGCAGATAGTGGTATGTCGTATTGTCATTGTTTTAGTAATTCAGAGACGTAGACTAGCGGTCAGAGGACATAGCAGCTGTGGAATTTAAATTCAAGTAATAAATCTGAAATTGACAGCAACGTGCAGTGATGTTAACTGTGAAACTATTATTGACTGTTGCAAAAGCTATGTGGTTCACTAATGTTCTTTAGAGAAGGAAATCTACCATCTTTACCTTGTCTGGCTTACACGTTACTGTAGATCCACAGTAAATGTGCTTGACTCTTAAATAACCTCTGATTAAACTTAGTAAACCACTCAGTTCAAGGCCAACCACAGACAGGCTGGTTTGCCAGTAACACATGATAGAATAAATGTTACAAAAACCTTCACAGCATTCTTAGCTTGGCCAAGTGTCAATGCTCCCCCCTAGTGTTGTGTGACCATTCAGGCTGAATGTTCCTACTCAGGCCACTTACAAGTTATTGCCTGTGCAAAAATAAATTAAACAGACCAGAAACACATTCAGAAAAAAGTGAGAGGCCAAAGTGCACAGCATTTTGTATTAACTGACAACTGCACCAGACACACTCTCTACTGGAATTTTTCCATTTTGTTTTGGCGACTCACCACCAAATGAACTAATTAAAACAACCAAACGTGCAACAACTAATAATCACTGCTCTCCAGGGGCTGCCTAAGTCAGTTATCAATATTTTTTAAGCAACCTACTCAGACACAAAGTGCTACATTAGGTGCTGCTGGGATTTGAGCCAAGATTTTCTGCACCGGAGATACAGACACTACCACTGTGCCTCAAGAGCTCATCCTTAGGTGACTGTTTATTTCTTTTTTATTGGCATCGAGATTTCATAACCAATAAAGACGAAAGCCAAATAAAAAGCCAAATTTTAATATCCCTGTGATTATGCATCAACCTCAGTATTCACTCAATATTCTGGAAAAGGTAATTGAATTAGCACAAAACAGAAAAAGGCTAGACTAATGTAAATAGAGTCAGAGGCATTTTATTTACTCTGGCTAATAATTCAACCTTTCTTTAAGGAAGGGTGCTAAAGCTGTGGAGAGAGTGCAAAGGAGATTTACAAGAATGATGTCAGGAACAAGGGATTTTAGATACAAGGAAAGATTAGAGAAGTTGGGCTTATTCTTCTTGGAGCAGAGAAGAGGTGACACTATTGAGGTGCTTAAAATGATGAACAATTTTGACAGGGTAAAGAAGGATATTCTGTTTCCACTAGTTGGTACGTCAGTAACTAGAGATCACAATTTCAAATTTGTCAGCCAGAGAGCTAGGAATGAGATGAGAAGAAACCTCCTTTACTCAGAGTTGTTAGGATTTGGAATGTGCTGCCTGGGAGCATGGTGGAGGCGGATTCCTTGGAGGTTTCATAAGAGAGCTGGATACATATTTGAACATGAAGAATTTAGAAGGCTACAGAGATAGGGCTGGAGAATAGGATTAGCTTGGTAGTTCTTTTGGGAGCTGGGACAGACATGATGGGCCAAATGGCCTGCTCTGGTACTGTAAAATTTGATGCTTCTAGTTCCCTGAAGATAATTCAGTAGTGATATTATCTGTTTAAACAAAACTATTTATTAAAAAGCGAATAATAAGATATTCACAATGTCATTTGGATAGAGTTTTTTGTCTCTCTTTTCCACAGTTTTCTGACATGGGGCATCGCTCTCTGATGTCCACAGGTTTCTGTTCCCTCACCCAATCTCTGGATGTGAGGTTCACAGAGGGGTCAGCAGGTTGATCCACTAGAAGGTTGATCCACTTCAGCCTAATCCTAATCCCCACATCATGTCAACACATGTCAATATGTCAGCATGTGATTTTGGATATTAACCGACGTCAAGAATCCCCCATTGACCTTTCCCTCCAAAGCCCTGGTGTAATATGGGTAGGTATTACCACCTTGATAAAAATCAGCCAATGCTGCATGAGTTGGGCCTTCCCAGTTGAGTCTAGCTTGGTGCCAGGCTCTTCTTCACACTGTCACTGGGAAGCCCAGTCTTTTCCCACATTTGGAATTTAAAAAGAAACAATTATGGGACGGCCTGTCACTAACAATCCAAACACTCAGCTGTTATCTCTTTCTCTGCAGCGAAGCTCCTGGTGCATTGCATTCTTGGGATGAGCAGATCAGCCTCCCTGGTACTGGCATACCTCATGATTCATCACAACCGCTCACTGCTCGATGCAGTAAACCGACTCATTTTATACAGGCCTGTTTCACCCAACCGGGGTTTTCTGGAACAGTTACGCAAATTAGACATAAAGCTAAATGAAGAGAAGAAACTACAGTCCACCAAAGGTGCCGCATATTGCTGAGGACAACCAACTGATGCTGTGTTATTGCCTCTTGCTCAACTTCTGAACCATCTCATATTATCCATTTGGGAAAAAGAGTTAAGAGATGGTTGTGATTTTTCAAATAATCAAAATTGAAATACAACTTATCGTCAATGATTCTGTGCGTAGTGACATCGCAATATTAAAGAAAAGGTTAGGAGTTAGGGAATAATTTGCACTATTTGGATAGCCGTTACCATTGTTCCAATTGAATGATCATATTAATTGTTTATTAAAGGAATTTTCTACTGAAGTTTGTGATTTTCCCTCACAGCTAATTTCTCTAATTGTAATCCTTCCATAATATTTAATACTTAAAAAAAGTTTGTAACTCACAACGTAATGGAATAAAGTATATCATTTATGTCGGTTGTTTGTAATGCCTTTGTTATGAAAATGAGATATCTGCGTGGTACGTGAAAAAGATTTTCCAACAGATTTTTTCCTCCAGCCTTCTAACGTAATGGAACTTTGGAAAAATGCAATGGGAGGGAATTTAAAGGCTCCCATGTATCTGCCAGCCTGGGGTAATCACACTTTCTGGCAGTAACCCAGGCTAACATCTGGCAGCAACCCGAGAAGTTGCGCAGTTTAGGCGATGACAGTGCGCACAGAGACAGTCATATGTTTTGCTCAGTAAACTGACAGGGGAGAAGGGCACAGAGCATCGCTTAGTAACAGGGGAATGGTGTAGGGACAGGAAGCAAGAGCCCGTGAAACAAATCCAC
Organism: Ginglymostoma cirratum; assembly: GCA_024137785.1. Classification (NCBI taxonomy): domain Eukaryota; kingdom Metazoa; phylum Chordata; class Chondrichthyes; order Orectolobiformes; family Ginglymostomatidae; genus Ginglymostoma; species Ginglymostoma cirratum. The sequence continues at coordinate 10,664,366 of JAHRHZ010000070.1, forward strand.
AGTAAGAATTAAAGACGGTAAGTTCCACAAAATGCATAATGGGGAGAGAGACAATGTTCGTGTCAGTTTAAAACTGTTCTTGCTGGCTGACAGGAATGGTTCGGAAGCAGCCTGTTATTTTTACTGGAACAAATGTTGGATGGTCTGCAGCTAGAAAACTAAGTGCAGTTGATCTTTTCCCACTTTGGCCAAAGGCTGTTCCTTGTTTTTGCATCTCAAAGCTTTTAACAGACAATGAGTTATGTTGCCTTCTGATAGACAGTAATTGTTGCTAAATGGTCAAATGTGGCAGTAAACCTGTGTCCCTACAAGATAAAAGATTAAAATAAGTTAGTAAGTACTCAATGGTGCATGGTTTCATGCTATGATGGGCTATCACAAGGTATTAGATTGCAGATTTACATCTACGTGAATGTTCAGACATAACTGGGCTGTCACCAGATGATAGCTCACTGCACAAGAAGTAATATAAAAGTTAATGTCTGTACCTACAACCAAATAAAAACAGAACATACCTGTAGGCAGAGAAGAATTTTTCAGTAATTTTACTAGCTGTTTAACGACTCTAAGTGCATTATAGAGTTTAAAGAAAATGACTGATGTAAGCAAATATTCAGTTTGGTAACCTTTCTTTATTAACAAGTAACTGGTATGGTTTCCATAAGTTCTCCTTTGACAAATTTTAATGTTGCTTATATTTTATTTAACCAAAAGGCCTAGAAAAATGATCACTGATTTCTGACAGTGAGTTTATTTTATAAATGTGGAATTAACATTCCACATGGGGAATGCTGCAATTGACCACAGTTACACTAATTTGCTTCTAAAGCTGCACATGCAGTAAATAGAAGCAAGCTGTAGTTAAGAAATTTTTCAATGTAGTTTGAGAGTGCATCTCTGAAGTTACATTCTTGTTCTTCTCTGGTGATCGTTGTGCTAAGTAGATGTCATGTTCAGACAAGTACCTGCCCAGCTTTCAATTAGTGTGTTTCATCAACAGGATTCATAGTTGCAGCCAGAGAAACTTTAACTATTGGGATATGATATCCAACAAGAGACACTTCTGGGATAACACTCAACACTAAAAGTCTGTTCAAAAACAAAGCTGGCTGGAAAAACTGAGCAGGTCTGGCCGCATCTGTTGAGAGAAAGCAGCATTAATGTTTTGGGTCCAGTGACCATTCTTCAGAACCCGGACTTGAAATGTTAACTCTGCTTTCTCTCCACAGATGCTGCCAGACCTGCTCAGTTTTTCCAGCAATTGTTGTTTTTGCTTCTGACTTCCAATATCTGCAGTTCTTTGATTTTGTTTTGAAAGTTCTGTTCAATGGTTTCCACAACAATGAATGTATGTTTAATAACAAAAAGCTGCTTGAACTAAATAATCTGATATTGATAGTTTAGTTCATTAGTAACTGGCATAGCCTTGTTCAGACAGGGGATCTAAACAGAAGGATATAGGTTAATGTCCTCATTGATCTTCCTGGCAGCAAAGGGTCAAGACAAATGGATTTGATTTCATCGTGCTTTAATTACCATCATTGCTATCCAATATCAGGGCAGCAATGCAGATATAATAGAATATCTTGTATTCTGGCTTGTCTTTTCTTCCATCTGTAGGTGTGAATGACTGATAAGAAAAAAGTTAAAAAATATATACAGCTCAAGCTGAAGTAAAGGAACTTGATGCATATTTTTCTGCTGGCATACATGAATCAAATACTATTTCAGAATCTGGACCATTGTCCATATAAAGTAAGGCAGTAAGCCATTAAAAGATGTCTAAAAATTTTTGGAGGACTATACATGTTGTCTATCTTTGGGTCTAGGCTTGTGCCTAGAGAGGAAGACTCTATGTGGTGACTGTACTTTAAGGTTAGAATCATAAAATCCTCTACAGTGTTGAAGCAGGCCATTTAGCCCATCAAGTCCACACTGCCCCTCCGAAAAGCATCCCACCTAGATCCTATTCCTGCAACACTGCATTTCCCACAGTCAATCCACCTAACCTATACATCCCTGGATACAACAGGACAACTTGACATGACCCATCCACCAAACCTGCACATCTTTGGACTGTGGGAGGAAACTGGAGCGCCTGGAGGAAACCCACGCAGACACAGGGAGACTGTGCAAACTCCACACAGTCAGGCAGCTAAGGGTGGAATCGAACCCAAGTCCCTTGTGCTGTGAGGCAGCAGTGCTAACACTTCAGCCACTGTGCCACCCACCAGTTAGGTACAGCAAAACTATTTCCCCGGCTGCAAAAACCAGAGTAAGATGACACAATCTCAAAATTAAACCAACACTACTAAGGATTGATTTTAGGAAATGTATTTTTCATATAAAGATCAATGGAAATCTGGGAACCCTGTTCCCCCCGAAGACTAGGAGAGATGCTGAGTGAACTGGATTTCCAAGTCCAAAATTGGTGGATATATGTTAGATACAGGAGTCAAAGGTATGAAGCAAAAACATGGGAATAGAGGTTAGGTGTAGGTCAGCCCTTTAGGGTATTGGTGGGTCTGGGTATGAAAGGTCTGGGGATGGGAGGTTGGGTAGTTTGACTTCCATGGGAGCAGAGAACCTACCAAAGGAAGTCCCTACTCCCTCTTCTTGTCTCACCCAGTAAAATGTGCCAGGCTATCCAACTAGGTAGATAAAATAATAGAGAGATTTGGCACAGGTATTTATATGGCCAGTAATTTTCTACATAACAGTCTCTTAAGCTCCAGGGGCAGATCACTGCCTCCACCCATCAGTAAAAGGGATGACAAGTCAGGGTGGGCAAGCCCATTCCTGAAAAATGACCACTGAACTTGAAATGTTAACTCTACTTTCTCTCCACAGAGGATGCCAGACCTGCTGAGAATCTCCAGCAATTTCTGTTTCTGGCAGGTCACACACTGTGTTCAATCAGCCATCTCCCATTGCTGGCATCCTGCTGCGCCATGGAATTCAAGGTGGAAAATCCAGTCAGTTACATCCTTGAGTTTTAAAATGTTCACACAATGTGGGAAATCCAGGGGATTAAATTGTAAATATCCACCAACTGGCAGCAAAAGATATCCAAAACTTTAGCCCGAAACATTCAACAGCCTGACTATCTGGCCTTACTCAAGGGAATCTATCAATAAGAAAACTGAGAGTCTAATTCTGCAGTGACATATCTGATTGCAGAATTTGCACAGCAAATTTACAATGAATTATAGTAAGTGAAACACACAAGGACTCTCAAACTGACTCAACCACTCATTTCAGTTTCTATCCTTCATTTTACAATCATTATGCTTTAAAAACAATGAAAAGAGTCAATAGCAACACAGAAGTACAACTTTTAAAAGAAATAATAACAAAACCTTGCATTTCAGAAATGGACACCGTTGTATCACGGTCTGGTTTAACACAGAGGAAGGATGAGTATGAGCCTCCGAGTATATCAGACCTCAATCGGCTTCTGTGGACCAAAGCAGGAGGAAGTGGACACGTGGATCACGTTTGGCCAAACCTACACCTGGGAGATGCGTAAGACCATGCCTGCAAAAGATTACTCAGTTAACAGCCCTTGTTGCATTGTCAAATAAAGGGTGGGTATTAAAAAGGAGCAGGAAACCAGTGGGAATAGGCTCCTGAGAGTTAATTTCTTATTAACACCAGCAGGCAATCTGGTGTTTTTAACCACTTGGACTCATTGACATTACACTACCTGCAGGGGTTAGTGGAGTAGCCGAAGCCACTCACTGATTCCAGGTAAGCGCTGCAAAACAGGGACCAGGGACAGAAAGGCGAGGGCTGGATGTTGGGAGACTGGTGCAGGTGTCGTTCCCTGTAGGGACAGCACTGTGCTTCTCCGAGGCTTGGAACAGGAGAATTAAAATCTGTCTTACAGGCCAGAGACCCTTATGCCATTGTTGTCTCCGGCAACAGGTTAAGGCTGAATGTAATGATCAAGTTCTCACCAGGTTTAACAGAATCACAGGATTATTACAGGGCAGAGGGAGGCCATTTGGTCCACTGTGACTGTGCTGTAGTTGTTTGAATGAATGTTTCACTTAATGTCCTTTTCTCTGTAACCCTGCACTTTGTTCCTTTTCAAATAACAGTCTAACATCCTTTTGAACACATTGACCTACCTCCACCACACTTTAGGTGATTATTTAATATACCCTCACAACTTCATCTGTTAAAACTGGAACTGGTTATTGGTCATGGACAAGTAAGTAAAGTGCTCACTCGAACTATTCACCAGAACAGTATAAATGTTCATTGAAATGTTATGGATACTTTCAAGTGCTTTTTTTAGGGTCTTATTTTACATATTACTTTCATTCTATTACTTCATTTTTGTTTCAGGTGCATGTAGTTAGTGTCATGTTCTGCAGAAATTATGGGCTTAAAACACTTCTAATACCCACTGAGCCAGTGGGTTTGGTTGCAAACGTTCCGTCACGGTTAGGGAACATCGTCAGTGTGCCTCCGATGAAGCGTCAGTGTTCTGTCCCACTTGTTATTTTTGTGTCTCGGTTTGCTGGGGTGCTCGGTATTATTTCCAGTTTTGCTTCTCAGTGGTTTGTACACTGGCTCGAATTCAATGTATTTGTTGATGGATTCCGGTTGGAATACCAGGCCTCCAGGAATTCCCTGGCGTGTCTCTGTTTGGTTTGTGCGATTATGGATGTGTTACGCCAGTCGAATTCATGTCCCTCATTGTCTGTGTGTAGTGAGACAGGTGAGAATTGGTCATGTCTCTTGGTGGCTAATTGGTGTTTGTGTATCTGTATTGTCAATTTTCCTCCGGTTTGGCCAATGAAGTATTTCTCACAGTTCATGCATGGTATTTGTGTTTTACCCCAGTTTTGTCGGTTTTGGGTATGGGGTCCTTGACGTTCGTCAGTAGCTGTCGTAGGGTGGTTGTCGGTTTGTGCACTACTCTGATATCTAGGAGTCTGAGTAGCCTTGTGGTCATCTCTGAAATGTCCTTGACATACAGTAGGGTGATTAGTGATTCTGGTCATGTTGTGTCTTCTTGTTGTGGTCTGTCTTGGAGATAACGGCGGATTGTACTTTTTGGGTATCCATTCCTTTTGGAGACTCCATACAGGTGCTCCTGTTCTGCTTTGTGCAGTTACAGGTTGCTGCAATGTGTTGTGGCTTGTTTAAATAGTGTCCTGATGCAGCTCCGTTTGTGGGCGTTGGGGTGGTTGTTAGTGTGACTGAGTATCTGGTCTGTATGTGTGGTCTTTCTATATATGCTAGTCCGGAGTTCCCTTTGTTTTTGCATTGTACCATTTTGCCTAGGAAGGGTAGTTGGTTGTTGTTCTCCTCCTCTTTTGTGAATTCTATCCCAGTGAGGATGTTGTTTATGTGTCAGTGGGTTTCTTCCAGTTTAGTGCGTTTAATAATCACAAAGGTGTCATCTACATATCAGACCCAAAATTTGGGTTGTATAGTGGGGAGCGCTGTCTATTCTAACCTTTCTATTACTGCTTCTGAAATCAGTCTTGATACTGGTGATCCCATTGGTATTCTGTTGATATGTTTGCATAAATCGATGACGATGTTACCTAGCAGGGTGGCGAAACTTTTGCAACCAAACCCATTGGCTCAGCGAACATGTCTACAACCTCATCCACAACCCGAGCAACAAATCTTCTCGAAAACTTTAAACATCTAATACCGTATTGCCTCAGGCACTATCCAGACCTGCCTTAAATCGGTGTGGTGTTAGGATCTTGTGCAGTTTATCAGTAGTCTGTCCAGCAGAAGACAAAGCAAGTGTGCCTTTTTCTCAGTGTACATGAATGTGGAGGGGTGGCAGTGATTAGTGTTGGCTGCTGCTTGGCCATGAAAACTAACTATGAGAATCTGAACTTCAAGACCCTACCTGAGGACCTCTGTCACTATCAGAACTGGAAGCGGAGAGACAACCGGTGATCTGCACTGAGACATGGGATTGACAGCTGTGAGGTGTCCTGCTCCGGCAAATTCTGGGTAAATGTCTGTGTGTATGTGAGGGCAGTGAAATTGCCTATCATTGCCACTACAACCAGTCACTGTAAGCTTTTTATGTTCTAAACCAGCTTAAAATAATTATTTAATGTTCTCCAGGTGGACTGCTCGAGACAAGGGAACTCTAAAGAGACTGAGGATTACACACATCCTCAATGCTGCTGATGGAAAGTTCAATATTAACACTGGAGCCACATATTATAAGGACATGGGAATACATTACTATGGAGTAGAAGCATTTGATGACCCAAACTTCAATCTTAGTCCTTTTTTTTACCCAGCTGCTAAATTCATCAGAGCTGGACTAAACACACTTGGTGGTAAGTAAACGTCCGAGGTTATTTGAAAGTAAGGTCAGATCTATCGTCTCATACGGTCCTGCTGTAGAGGTTTCATCACATTTCCATCTGCAGTGGGATAAAAAAAAATGAGGGAAAATTTTACGCCTCTTGTAAGCAGTGGTCCTTTCTCATACCTGGAACCAAGGTGGAATTTTTCCTAGTACAAGCAGAGATTTCTTTGTGTTTATGGTATGTTACACAAGCCCTGATTCTTTAGTGCAGCTGTGAACGTAGCCCACCAAAACACTTATCCAGACAATTGCTCCTAGCTTTTTACAGACAATACAATACATAACAAGTAGTTGTTTAAACTAAAAAAAACGAAAAGAACTGCGGATGCTGTAAATCAGGAACAAAAACAAAGTTGCTGGAAAAGCTCAGCAGGTCTGGCAGCATCTGTGAAGGAAAAAACAGAATTAACGTTTCGGGTCTGGTGACCCTTCCTCAGGACTAATAGTGGCTGGGAAAACATCAGTTTAGATGCAGGAAATGGGGAGGTGGGTGGTGTAGGGAGTAAACAATAGGATAGAGCCCAAAGAGAGAGAAAGACAGTTGGACAGACAAAGGAGTTGCTAACGATTAGGCTGGGAGGGTGAATAGTTGTTAATGGGGACTGTTAGTGTCTAACAACAGTGGGTGTGTAGTGGCAGGCTATGTAATAACAAGGCCTGGTGTGTGGGGTGGGGGGCTGAAACATGGGAGAGTTTAGGCCCTAAAATTATTGAACTCAATATTGAGTCTGGAGGGCTGTAGGGTCCCCAAGCGGAAAATGAGGTGTTGTTCCTCCAGCTTGCGTTGGGCTTCGCTGGAACACTGCAGAAGCCAGAGACAGAGATTTTGGCCAGGGAGCAAGGTGGTGCATTGAAATGGCAGGCAACAGGTAGTTCAGGGTCTTTTTTTGCGAGCAGAACGTAGATGTTCTGCAAAGCGGTCACCCAGTTTATGCTTCGTTTCCCCAGTATAGAGGAGACCACATTGTGAGCAGCGAATGCAGTAGACTAGATTGAGGGAAGTGCAGGCTAAGTGTTGCTTCAACTGGAAGGTATGTTTGGGCCCTTGGATACTGGGGAGGGAAGAGGTAAATGGGCAGGTGTTGCACCTTTGCTGGTTACAGGGTAAGGTGCCGCAGGGCTATGGGGAGGTGTTGGGGGTGAAGGAAGTGTGGACCATGGTGTCCCTGAGGGAACAGTCCCTGTAGCAGGCGGACAAGGGAGAGGAGGGGAATATGTGTCTGGTGGTGGCATCTCGCTGGAGGTGGCAGAAATGGCGTCTGATGATCTTCTGGATGTGGATGCTGGTGGGATGGTAGGTGAGGATAAGGGGAACCCTAATGCTGTTGTGGGAGGGAAGAGAAGGGGTGAGGGCGGAAGTGCAGGAGATGAGTCGGACCTGGCTGAGGGCCTGGTCGACAACGGAGCTGGGGAATCCTCAGTTGAGGAAGAAGTTGGACATTTTGGAGGCTTCCTTGTCGAAGTTGGTCTCATCTGAACATATGTGACGGAGACAGAGGAACTGAGAGATTGGGATGAAGTCTTTACAGGAAGCTGGGTGTGTGGATGTATAGTCCAGATAGCTGTGGGAGTCATGGGTTTGTAATGGATATTAGTGGCCAGTCTATCCCCAGAAATGGAAACAGAAATGTCGAGGAAGGGAAGGGAAGGGAAGGGAAGGGAAGGGAAGGGAAGGGAGGGGTCAGAGATAGACCAGGTGAATGTGATGGCAGGGTGGAAATTGGAGGCAAAATTGATGAAGTTTGCCAATTCCAGATGAGAGAGGGAAGCAGCGCCGATGATATCATCAATGTATCGGAGAAAGAGTTGTGGGTGGCGTCCAGAATAGGACTGGAACAAGGAATGTTCCACGTATCCCATGAAGAGACAGGCATAATCAGGGCCCATGTGGGTACCCACAGCAACGCATCTTACCTGAAAAAAATGAGAGGAGTTGAAAGAGAAGTTGTTGAGGGTGAGGACAAGCTCGACCAAGCGGAGGAGGGTAGTAGTGGATGGGGATGGTTCAGGTCTTTGCTCCAGGAAGAAGCGGAGAGTCCTGGTGGGGAATGGACGTGTAAAGGGATTGCCGGACCATAGTAAAGAGGAGGTGGCTGGAACCGGTAAACTGGAACTTTTGAAACTGGCATAAGGTGTCAGAGGAATTACAGGCAGGGATTGGACCGGGGGGGAGAAGACTGAGTCAAGGTAGGAAGAGATGAGTTCTGTGGGGCAGGAGCAGGCTGAAATAATGGGTCTGCCCGGACTGTCCTGTTTGGGGATTTTTGGCAGAAGATAGAAACGAGCTTGCGGGATTGGGGCACTATTAGCTTGGAAACAGAGGGGGAAGATCAACAGATGAAATGAGATCAGTAACCATAGTGGATACAATGGCCTGATGTGCCATGGTGGGGTCATGGTCCAGGGGAAGGTAGGAGGAGGTATCTGAGAGTTGGCGCTCAGCCTCTGCCAGGTAGAGGTCAGTACGCCAGACAACAACAGCACTGCCCTTATCGGCAGGCTTAATAACAAAGTCAGGGTTAGATCTGAGTACACGGAGTGCAGTCAGTTCGCAGGGAGATAGGTTGGATTTAGTGAAAAGGGCAGTGAAATTGAGGTGACCAATGTCACGTCGACAGTTCTCAGGTAAAAGGCTGGAGGGAGGGGTCCAGTTGGAGGGAGAGTGTTGGAGCTGGGCAAAAGGGTCTGTGGGATGGTAGAGGACTCTTGTCCAAAGAAATGAGCATAGAAGCGAAGACGGCAGAAGAAGAGGTCGATGTCATGTCTTGCCCAAAATTCATTAAGGTGGGGATGCAGAGGGATAAAGCTGAAGCCTTTTCTGAGTACAGAACATTCAGCATCAGAGAGTGGAAGGTTAGGAGGGATGGTGAATACCCGACAGGAGGTCGGGGGATCTGGGGGTTGGGGGAGGGGATGGAGTCAGAGGGAAGGGATGGAGTGGAAGGTCCAAGAGAGCCATGGGTATTTTTGAGTTGTTGCCTTTTGTGGGCCTTGATGCCTGAAAGAAAAATAAAAAGTTTCTTGTCAGCACAGTGAATGAGCTGGAGTATGAATTGGAGCTGCGGAGTGGTGCAGCCCTGAGCCAGTGTGTTGCGATGCTGTTGGAGAGAAAGGTCGAGAGTGCACATGTGGCGCCGCATGGCACTGAGCGTGGATCTCAGGATGCGGCAAGAGCAGCTGTCCATGGAACGTTGAACATCATGGAGATATCTGGGATCCTGGGAGGATTCAAAACATGAGGGATGAAACTTCAGTTGGAATCCACATGGGGTGGGTCTCAGCCAGAGTTGTTTTAACTCTTCGCTATGAACTGATGCTAGGTAAGGCAGCCCATGGAATCTGAAGTCAGATTAAAAGTCAACTCTGAGCAACACAAACACTAATTGTCACATTGCCATGAAGGAAGATGACGGAGGTAAAAAGCAGTGTTTATCTGAATGGTAAAAAGTTGCAGGACCTGGGTGTCCTTGTGCATAAATCACAGAAGGTTGGTCTGCAGGTACAACAAGTAATTAGGAAGGCAAATGGAATTTTGTCCTTCATTGCTAAAGGGATTGAGTTTAAAAGCAGTGAGATTATGTTGCAGCTGTACAAGGTGCTGGTGAGGCCACACCTTGTAGTGTGTGCAGTTTTGATCTCCTTACTTGAAAAAGGATGTACTGGCACTGGAGGGGGTGCAGAGGAGGTTCACTAGGTTGATTCCGGAGATGAGGGGGTTGGCTTATGAGGAGGGACTGAGTAGATTGGGATTATATTCATTGGAATTCAGAAGATTGAGGGGGGATCTTATAGAAACATATAAAATTATGAAGGGAATAGGTAAGATAGAAATAGAGAGGATGTTTCCACTGGCAGGTGAAGCTAGGACCAGAGGGCATAGCCTCAAGATTTGACGGAGCAGATTTAGGACTGAATTGAGAAGGAATTTCTTCACCCAGAGGGTTGTTAATCTATGGAATTCCTTGCCCAATGAAGTAGTTGACGCTACTTCAGTAAACGTTTTTAAAGCTAAGGTAGTTTTTTTTGAACAATAAAGGAATTAAAGGATACGGTGAGAGCACGGGTAAGTGGATCTGAGTCCACGAAAAGATCAGCCATGATCTTATTGAATGGCGGAGCAGGCTCGAAGGGCCGGATGGCCTACTCCTGCTCCTAGTTCTTATGGTCTTATGAATCAGATTACCTGATGTGTGTCAGAGACCTTTTAAGACCATATCAAGTTGGAAATGCAAACTCCAGTTTTCCTGTCCATATAATCAACAACCAATAAAATGTACATTGTCCCAAAGAGATCCACTTAACACTCTATGAGCAAACGTTTCCCAGATTGGCCTTTGCATTATATTTCCTTGAGAATATTGGATAAATACACACCTGTATTTATGGCGTCTGCTAGCACCAATGTTCGAAAAGCTTTTAACTAAACTGCTTATTTTTGTGGTTTCCCAGGCTGTTGGACAATATTTATTATCCTTTCCCAATAAGTCTAATAAACCCTGTTGTACTCAAATAGATCCTGAATATTAGCATATGAATCACCACTAATAAGGATGAGCTTCGTATTGTTACATCGTACTGCATTAGCAGGTAGAAAACAAGGCCAGCAATTCACAGAGTTATCACAGAAGTTAAAGATTTTACAAAAGTATGCTTAAAATCTACAATTTACCCGCCTGTTAGACCCAAGTTGACAGGAAGCACAGGCCAGTACTTAGCAAGAATTACTATTTATTGCAAATGAATAGTTTCTAGCTCCAGGTAAACAATTATGAATCATTGATATATAACTCTACTAATGGAAACGCTAATCCCTTTATAAAATACTTCCTAAAAAGACAGACCCAAAATATTGGTGTTATAGGTAAGGGAAAGGCTAAGAAGGCAGTTCTATGGTCCCTGTCCATGTAATTCGCTGAGATCATCTCTTTGGCTTGTGAGGACCTGCTGCTCCTCATCCAACCAGTGGGAGAGTTGGCCCCCGATTACCATTGGTTCCATTTTAAATTAGATCACATGGGATCCAGCAAGAGCTAGCCAACTGGATAAAAAATTGGCTTGGTGGTAGGAGATAGAGCACGATGGTCGAGGGTTTTTTTTGGAGTGGAAGCCTGTGACCAGCTGTATTCTGCAGCATTTGGTGCTAGCTCCACTGTTGTTTATCATTATTTAAGTGATCTGGATGAGAATATTGGAAGCATGGTTAGTGAGTTTACAGATGACACCAAAATTGGTGGCAACATGGACAGTGAAGAAGTTTATCTAAGAGTATAACAGGATCCTGATCAGCTGGTCCAATGGGCCAAGGAGTGGCAGATATTGGTTAATTTAGATAGATGTGAGGTATTGAACTTTGAAAAGACAAACCAGGGCAGGACTTATACAGTTAATGGTGGGGCTCTGGCGAGTGTTGTCGAACAGAGAGACCTTGGTGTTCAGGTACATAGTTCCTTGAAAGTGGAGTCGCAGGTAGACAGGGTGGTAAAGAAGACATCTGGCATGTGTGACTTCATTGGTCAGAGCAACGAGTCTAGGAGTTGGGACGTTATGTTGTACAGGAGATTGGTGAGTCCATTTTTGGAGTGCTACATTTAGTTCTGGTCACCCTGTTATAGTAAAGATATTATAAAACTTGAAATGGAGCAGAACAGATTTGCACAGATATTACTGGGACTAGCGGGTTTGTGTTATGAGGAGAGGCTGGGTAATCAGGGACTTTTTTCCCCCTGAAGCATAAGAGGTTGAAGGGTGACCTTATAGATGTTAATAAAATCATGAGGAGCATGGATAGGATGAATAGTCAAGGTCTTTTCCCCAGGGTAAGGGAGTCCAAAACTAGAGGGCATAAGGTTTAAGGTGAGAGGGGAAAGATCTAAAAGGGACCCAAGGGGCAACTTTTTCACTCAGAGGGTGGTGTATGCCAGAGGAACCGGTGGAGGCGGGTACAATTACAACAGTTAAAAGGCATTTGGTTGGGTACGTGAAGGGTTTAGAGGGATATGAGCCAAACGCTGGCAAATGGGACTAGATTAATTTAGGATATCTGGTCAGCATGGATGAGTTGGACCGAAGGGCCTGTTTCCATGTTGTACAGCTCTATGACTCTATCACTCTATGACGGGACAGCCTGAAGCTGCAAGTGGCAGCTTCTCTCAAGAAAACCAGGCCACAACCTGAATGGCAGGTTTTATCAGGAACTAGGCAATATTATCCCTTGATTATGATACAGTGGTTTTTTTTGGAAACCCCTGTACAGATTTACTGAGAGACTGATTCCTGTTAATTATAAAAAAGCTGAGATCTGAGATGAGGATGAGGATCCAATGGGAATGAGTGAGCCTGTCATACTGGAAATCTAAGGAATGTCACACTGACGGAATTATGGTAAAGACAGGACCATTCATTGTGTGGAAGATGAGGCTGTTAAAACTGCTACATGTCCTTTGGTTGGATTTCTTCAATAATATTCACCAGTCATGGGTCTTCATCAAATTAGAGGCAAACTTGTTTTGTGTTAATCAGAGACAGCAGACCATGTTTTGGTTTAATGCCTTATACTGAATTCAGTATCACCGATAGTGCAGCATTCCCTCGGTACTGGCACCATAGTGTTGGCTCAGATTTTTGTTCCAGTCTCTGGGCAGGGGCTTGTACCTACAATCAGTTGACTCGGAAGCTGTGTCCTGTCTAATACTATCATACTCATCATCGGGCACAAGTGCTAGACTGTCTCTTCAATAAACAAACCAACCAGGGTGTTACAGCAACTGTACCTGCACCATATGGCCTGCAGTGGTCTAAGAAGGCAGCTCATGACCATCTTCTCGAAGGTATTCGGGGATGGACAACAAATAAGGACCTTGCCAGCAATGTTTACATCCCAAGAAAGAATTGCAACAAGAATTCCCAGGATGATAATGCAATCTAGATGTAGTCAGTTTCTGGTACACAGGATGAGTTTGAAGTTCAGCTTATGCCAGACATGACATGCATTTCTTCAATTTACACCATGTCAAGGGGATTGCTTTGCTTGCTTGAGAAAAGCATCTTATAAACGAGAATAGTTTAGACTGGAAGAGTGCATAAGAAAGTAAACAATGTTGACCTCCCTTGGGGAAGAACACCTTGCATCAATAACTTGCATTTGTATAGCACCTTTTACATGGAAGGACATAACAATCTGCTTCGAAGAGATATGAACAGTGGCTGATTGCCTGATTAAACAGCAAGCTCTTTCACAGGCATATCAAAAACAACATGAACATTATTCCCAGGAAGATGCAGTGCAGCGTCTTTTTTTCTCAAATTTATTCACAGGATGTGGGTGTCAGTGGCTGGGCCAGTATTTCACACCCATCCCCAATTGTTAAGAGTGAACCACATTGCTGTGGATCTTGAGTTGCATGTAGGCCAGACCAGGTAAGGATGGCAATTTCCTTCCTTGAAGTACATTAGTGAATCAGATGGGTTTTTCCAACAATGTGACAATGGTTTCATGGTCAGCATTAGATTCTTAGTTTCAGACTTTTAAAAAAAGTTAATTTAAATTTCACCATCTGCAGTGGTGGGATTCAAACTTGGGTCTCCAGAACATTACACGGGTCCCTGGATTAATAGCCTAATGATAATACCACTAGTCCGTCACCTCCCCGCTGTCTGATAAAGGGTACTGGGACCAGCAACATTGAATTCATACCATTTGTGTATTGATTTAAAAAGCAGATACAACCAAACTAAAAGTATGAATTATTGCATCACTGGAACATTTTGATACTTCAAACCAACTCTTCCTGTGACCTGCGTGAGTGAGATAACCAGTTCATGGTCACTGTATTGTTTTAACTTGTTTGTGGTTTATGGGTATCCCTGACTAGGTCAGCCCTTATTGCCCAGCCCTAATTGCCAAAAGGCAGTTAAAAAACAAGCACATGAGCCTAAGACAATTTGCAACTGGATTGAGACAGTATAAGCTGACATCATTCAGGATCCTTGCAGTCCACAGAGAAAAGTAAAGAGTGTGGACTTGATGTAATCCCTGATCAATGGAGTGAAACGACAGCACAGCACATTGATTGCATCAATCAGATTCCCTTTGTCTATTTAACACTACAAAGTTAATTGAAAAAGATTCTTCAGTAGGATCCACTATAGAATTATTATTAAAAGACAGTGCCGGTGAATTGGTTCAACAATCTCAAGTTATGGGTAATCCTAGAAGCTCAGTTCCTCCTACATGCAGCAATCTAGGCCCAGTTCTGAGGAACGGTCCCTGGACCCGAAACGTTAACTCTGATTTTTTTCTTCACAGATGCTGCCAGACCTGCTGAGCTTTTCCAGCAGCTTCTGTTTTTGTAGGTACAGTCTGTGTTGTGACCAGTATTTATCTCCTTTGCAGGTAAAGTGTTTGTTCATTGTGCTATGGGAATCAGCCGAGCAGCAACCCTAGTCCTTGCATATTTAATGATCTGTGAAAAGATGTCTCTGGTTGAGGCTATTAAAACAGTGAGCGCTCATCGGAATATCTCACCTAACAATGGCTTCCTCTCTCAACTCCAAGAGCTTGACAGAGCCCTAATGAAAGAAAGGAAAAGATGATTGGACCTTGAATGCTTGACATATGGTGACCTCACGACAAGGCTTCATTTACAAAATATCTCAATGGAAAATAGTACAGTGAAAGTAGACAGAGATTTATTAACTTTATGCTGTCAATTTAGTTCGGCATCTTCTTGGATACATGAGATATGATTGACTGTTGTTTTATGGTTGACACAGCTTTATTAGCACCAAAGATCACTGTTTTTATCACTTGTATCAATAAAAGGAAATGCAGTAACCACAACAGGAATTCTGTGAATTCAACAGTAGCTCCTATACACTGATGGAATGGAATAAAGAGTTTAGAAATTAGTGGTTTATTGCATCCAAGGCTGTCATCCTTGTTATGAGGTTTTGAAGAATTAATAACGAAACAAAGACTTGCATTTCTATAGCACCTTTCTTGACCAAAGTATCTCAGAGCTCTTTACTGTCAATGGCATACTTTTTTGAAGTGTAATCGCTGTGGCAATGTAGGAAATGCAGCAGTCAATTTGCGCATGCTGTCCTGACTATAACCCAGTCCACAGCCCCCAGCCCCGATCCAATCACATCCTCAGCAGCCTTACTGTCTACTCCCCCATGGCCCTGGTAGAAGCTTGAGTAGCATTAACCGCCACTCTCAATCAGTCAGGGGGCTACATAGTGGTGGCATGAGCCATTGTCACAGTGAGTGGCCCCTGCTCCCTACTCACCAGCTTTGTAAGGCATCCTTATCCTCAAACGCACCAGGTACTCAGGACTGCTCCAGGAGGCATGGCAGCTGCCAGGGTAGTGGGCACACACCATCCAGGAAGCAGTGACGGTGACCACAGATCACCAGCATATTCATGATATAGTCCTGTTGCTGAATTCCCACAGTGATGAGGCACGGCTCTCTCAGTGCCACATGTGTACAGCCAATAGCACCTGGAAGATGCCAGCTACATTCCTGAATCCTACTGGCCGGCCTGTAGCCCTCACCATGTCATGGGGCGGGGTAGTGAAATGAATTGTGGAGATCTTGCACAGATGGCATAGGTCACTGTTCTGATGCATTTGCGGACTATGAATCGCTTCCTAGAAGGAAGCAGTTACAATGATGTTCAGAGTGGCTACCACTTCTATAGCACCAGTAGAAGATGGATCCACTCCTCCATGGCCCTCAAGTCCCACTGTAGCATCCGGCCACTTTCTAAGTTCGAGGCCATATGGAGCCAACACCATATGAACACTGTGTCTCGCTCATCCCCAGGAAATAGAGCTTGGGCCATAAACCTCTGGTCCACCTGTGGATCCCACGCATCGTGGGTGGGGGGAGCGGTGACGCTCTGACCTCTGCCTGAGCTTTAATGCTAGCATGGGAATGAGGGCTGAATGGCTGCCCTTTGTGCTGTATTTTCCACAATTCCTCAGGCTGCATTGTACATTGACCACTCATCTGACATGTCCAAGGCTACTTCCCCTGTGGCTTTCTGCCTGCATTCAGAGCTGGAATGTGGGCCTAAGGTTTGGATTTCAGGCACCAGCTAAAAATAGGCTAACCACCTGTGCAATGGTGACCTTGCCTTGGCTTGGAGCCTAAGCTCAGGCGAAGCTCAAAGTTAGCAACTCCCAAACTAAATATACAGAGGCAAGAGAGATCGAGGAACAGAGAATGGAAGCAATAGGAGAGAAGAACCTTGATTCTGACGTTGGTTCTGGTCCTTACCTCATGTCTGTCTAAACTCACTGTGTACTCTCTGTAAGTAACTGCGATTGATATTCTTTTTGCCTGTTTTCTAACGGGTTTTTTTATTGAAATCATATTCGTCACCTTATTTTGTCCAGTTTTAATTTCTAATGAAATGAAATTGTAATCATCATAGTTAGCTGAAATCTGTAGAAGTGAATTCTTTTCAAGTTTAATTTTAAACAAATATTGTGTCTCAATGTTTCAAAATCAATAGATGACATTTTATTAATGCTAGTTGCTTTATGTAGAAGTGGGTTACAGAATTAGAATGTAGTGTCACACTGGTCAGGGGACAGAAGACAAGAGGATTTTTACATAGAGCTTGAAATTTATAACACGCTTGATTTTAAAACTTCATGTAGGTCTTTTATAAAATGAAAACGTTCTCCATGTTTTTCTCATTACCAAACTCCTAGGGAAAATGCTAAAATCCATGTTACAGAATGAGATAACAGGATACATAGAAAATGCTGGTAGGATCAGCTGAGCTGAGATCACAGCACACAAACAGCCACCAGCATCAGCCTTGGCTCACTGTCGACTTTGTAAGAATTTGATTGCCCAGGTCTAATTTTGCACCTTGTTGCAGTACTGAGGGAGTCCTGAGTTATCAAAAGTACTGCCTTGTAGATGTGACACTAACTCAAAGTCCCAAATGCTTTTCGAGCTAACATTGAGAGACTCTGAGGCTTAATGGTTTACTCAACATCCTTCCCTAAACTGATGTCTGTAAAGAGTTAGCTCAATGCTCCAGTGAGATATTTGTGGTTAAGCTTCTGTGCTTCCCTATATCAACAACAGTCCAATGGAACTACTTCAATGGCTGCAAAGACATTTGGGATGTCCCTTGCCTACAGAGTCTTGTTTTGTTTTATTTCAATTCTTCCAGGTGGTGTGCCTCATTGTCAGCTTGAGAAGCATTTGGAACTTTAACTTACTGTCACATCAAAAAAGGCAGTACATTTAACAATTCAGCACTCCCTCAGCACTGCAACAAAGTGCAAATCTAGACTAGGCCATCAAGTTCTTACTCAAAATGGGCAGAGAACCAAAGCTGATGCTGGTGGCTATTTGTGTGCTGTGATCTCAGTTCAGCTGCAGTGCCATTCAATGGAAGAATGGACTCTCTGATCTTTCTCTGCTTGGTGTGAAGTGCAGTCACCAAACGAGCCTGTCTCACATTGTTTCATGATCAATTGAACTAGATCAGTAGCAAAGGTTTGGTCATCCGGTGCCACTTTCAGTTGGAGAGCAGCACTTGCAGGGTTGTTGTCTATCTAGATGAACTCTGGGGTATGTGGTAGTAAAGGGAGTTAAATTAATAAAATACAGATTTGGGGAATACATTACACCTCTCTTTTGTGTGGTTTAAAGATTGCTGTGCTTCTTGAAGGATCATCATAAGGATGTTTCACAGATTGTTTCAACAAGGTGTAACCAATTTGGAGCCTTTCGAAGGCATAGACAGAATATGAATTTCTCCTTGTGTTCTTCACATAATGAAATATTCAACATTTTCTCCTTAACCTTATTATACAGAGGAAGTCTATCCTGGGATTGGTAAATACACTCTGTGTGTAATCCTGTTAGAAACCTCCTTTACAATTGGTATTTTAATTACAGATGTAATTTTAAATAATGGTGGCTTTGGTGGCAGCTGGTGCTTTCTAGAAATCAGATTTTCAGTCTGTCATTCTAACATTTCTACACAGTACATTGTATCCAACAGACAGGTCAATGAAACTTTGAGAAGCTTTCTACACCAGGAACATTATAGTGACAGCAATGTCCTCTGGAAGTACAGGGATTTGCAAGAAAAATGCCTATGCAGCTGTGAAAGTGGATCCCAATGATGATTACATTACTCCAGGGGCGTTTGAACTGGAGCGGCTCTTCTGGAAAGGCACTGCAAAATTTGCTCATGTTAATGAAGTCTGGCCAGATATTTACATAGGAGATGAGTAAGTTCAAATCAAACAGCAAAATGCAACTGGATTAAAGCTGTATAATATAGATTTTATAATGCTAAATATATAACATCTGTCTTGTGCTGGGGGACTAAAATAAAATTATCCTCACTATTGAAAACATTTATAAATCATACAACTTAAATCCTAACACATTTGAATGTGTTCAAATGACATGACAAGAAATTCTTAAAGTTTCAGTAGAACTAAATGGGGAAATTAGAAAAAAAATGCCTTACTCATAAGGTGGTTAGCGTATGGTTTAGTATCATAAACCACTGTTGAAGTTCAATCTAAATTCTTTTAAAAAGAATTAGAGGAATAATTAAAGAAATTAGTTATCACAAGAAAAGATAATGGTATGGGAGTTAGAAGTGGAGTGGGAATGGATGGTCTGGTTCATGAGGAAACGTATACAGACTTTAAGGCTAATGTTTTGTTTCTGCAGTTCTTTATGCTAAAAACAAATAAAGGTATGTTTAATAAAGCAAAATTGTTAGTCCCTATCTAATTGGCCTGAAGAAGGGTCCCAACCTCAAATGTTGACTCTCCTGCTCCTCTGATGCTGCCTGACCTGCTGTGCTCCTCCAGCTCCACACTGTATTGACATGATATAACTAGGCACCAGCAAAGATCGCTAATGATACTTCTCTGACACTTTGGGTTTTCTGTTACCTTTCTTATTTTTGTCCACAATCTGTTTTTTAAACTTTCTACACGGCCGTTCCCTGTGGGTATTCATACCTTGCTCTCTGTATTGGTTTTTGGCTAGTCACCTCCTGCAAAGCACATTTCACTTGCTTACATCATGCTAAATGCATGCAGACAATCTGTCCTGAAGTACTAAGCAGCCTGGTCCTGCCAGCTGACCATCAACATGCATAACACATTATAAAAATATACAGTCACTTCTCTGGGTAAAGAACTGATTCAAAATCTACATTCCAACTCTCTGGACACAACACTCCTTGGAGCACAATCTCACTGCTAAATCTGGATAATCACAAATACCAACATTGATGACTGTCATGAGGTCTTCCACTAGTTGCGGAAAGGTGCTTACACGGATCAAAATTGTCTCTTGGTAATTTTGCTCCTTTGTTGTGTAGAAAGTGTCAAGTCGAATCTCAAAGCATAAATCTGTGTTGAAATGATCAGAAGCCATTTTTAATTAACTATTTCTTTTAAAAATTGGGTAGATCTTTTACAATGGGTAATTACATCACTAAAAATTACCCCGCACATTGTTAAAAGTATTTAGAGGAGATATGAAGTAAAATACAAAACACTGAGTCTATTTAGGAGTCGTACCAATTGTAAGGACGATCTACCCTGTACTGACTAAATCTGAATAATCCCATCATTTAAGTTTCACAGAATCGCACAGTACAGTGGGAGAGGCTATTTGTTCGTCCCAACTTATTGAAAGAGCTATCCATTTAGAGCTCTGACAACTATTTATTCTTTTCTGTAAGGAACACTATTTTTTCCCCAAAATGTAATGCGCTCCAAAAAGAAAATTAATTATGGGCATAAAAGCACTTCGACTTCGTTCATTTTGGCTGGGCTAGTAAGAAGGCACAGAATGTAATGAAGCAGCTCCTGATGTAAGCTGAGTAAAATTTGGATGTTCTCTGTATGTTCTCGATTAGTTATAGAGTGACACTAGCAGGGATCTGAGGCCGACCACACACATATTCAGATGGTATGTTCAGAAGAAATGGTCAGGAAAGTGAAGATATTTTATTCCCTGAAAACTTGGCAGTAGTGAAAAGGAATACACTTCCATTCACTTTCACAAGTCAACTAAATTAATGTAACTCTATATTTTATTATAGAGTAACAGCATTGGATCGGTATACAATTGAAAAGATGGCTTTCACTCACATACTAAATGCAGCCCATGGTCGCTGGAATGTGGACACAGGAAATGAATACTATAGGGGTATGCCTATTGATTATTATGGTGTGGAGGCTGAAGATGTGCCAACGTTTAATTTAAGTGAATTCTTCTATCCAGCTGCCCAGTATATTGACAATGCACTAAGCACATCAGGGGGTAAGTGATAACGCACACTCTAACCACTATCATTGCAGTGACGCATATATCTATTAAATAATCAGGAATGTCCTCCCAACAATTGTTCAGTACTAACAACTTTTACAACTCTACAATCATACATGATTTAAAAGTAACAATTACAAAAGTGAATATTTTCAAACAAGTTTTAAAAAGTTAATTGATATACCTTAAATATGGCTTAAAACTAAATTTGTTGAATATGGTGCTCTAAACAGATAAAAAAATCTGCCTTTTTAGTTTTCATCAAGAGTATCCTCTCCATTGTATTACATATATTCTGAATTTACAGAGTTCTCTAATTCTAGAGATTATTTCTTGCCAAGAGAAAGATAACCTTTCACAGTTAGAAAGGTGTGTTACTATTTAACATTTGTGCTTCTTTTAGTTGTTTATTGTGATGAGTTGAGAAACTGAGATTGTTCTCCTTGAAGCAAAAAGGTTAGAAGTAGACTTTTTTTATTCACTTGTGGCACATGGTCATCACCATCTAGGCCACCATTATTGCTGTTCCATCATCCTTGAGAAGATGGTAGTGAGCTGCCTTCTTGAACCACTACAGTCTATGTCCATCTACTTAGCAGAGACGTACAAAACGATCAAAGATTTTGAGAAAGTAAATAAGGAGAAGTTGTTTCTAATGATAAAAGTGGATACATATTTAACGTAATTGGCAAAAGAAACTGAGTTAAGATGAGATTAATTTTCAATGAAGGAAGTTCTTCTGAATTGGGACAGACTGGCTCAGAAGGGAGGTGGAATCAGATTCAATAGTAACTTCTGTTGTGTAATGTAATGGTTCTGTAAGGATTAATACTGGACGCTGCACATGAGGCTGCACATATGTTATGGTGTCATACTGTCTTGGGTGGAGAAGCGAGGAGTTCAACACTAGATCCTGATGTGTTTAGACACAACATCCGTAGCTCCTGATGGTCTTAGTAGCAATGTCTAAATAGCTAACGCATCGTGCACTTATTGCTGTTGAGTATCTGGTTGTTAAGCCAAGTGTTTATTTTTGTTAAGATTCTCTAGATAATAGTGGTAGAGGATAGACTACTAAACAGGTCCTGTTTGAAAATAAGGATTGCCAGCAGCACTCTACGTCAATCATTAGCCAGTAATGGTTAGTTCCACAGATATACAATAACTTCACCTGGGAATTGAGTTTGTGTTTGAAAAGGAATGTTTTATAGGGCCGTGGAGTAAGAGCAAGGGAGTTACAATAATTGAATAGCTCAATGGGCCAAATCACCAGTTTCTGTTCTGCATAATTTTAAACTTCTGATAAACAAGCTCCATAAAAAGGCTCGGCAAAAGTCTAGAATACCATGTTGAGACTGCAATGAAATGGTTTTGAGTTGCTTCTAAAATTAGGTGCAATTTTAATGAGTTACGTAAGGAGGTATTAGTTGTCTTGGATTAAGATCTTCAGCAGTACTCTCCAATAACAAAGTTCATCATAACTCAAAGCCCTATGTTAATTTGACGTGTTTCAATCTGACATGCATTACGGTAACCTTCAATTCTGATGTAACATTACTCCACTAAGGTTCACAGAATTAGTCAGGCAATACACAATGGTCATTAAATGTTTTTTTAAAACAAACTTCATTTTGCAAATGATCCTCCCCCAGCAGAGAGCTCAGTTGCAGAAAATATGACGTTTACATACATCACTAAAAGCCTAAAGAAGTACAGCATGATTACTAATAGCAATAATAAACCATCAAGTACATCACAGTCACTGCTGGTGAAAGATATTTCAAAAGGTCTTCAGTTCCAAGTTACAGCGGTAGCTATTTCACGAATGTTAAGACATTCACAATACCTTCCATCAGTTGTAGGTGCACAGGTAGAAATTTTAAGGCAAAGACTGTGTTGTCATGTTTTGTTTTAAAGACTGCACTTCCTTCCAGATGATTCGGTTTCTTATTAATGTTTACACAGCATTACATTTAAATTGAGTTTATAGCTGAATCTAAAAATTAGATTTGCCAGCATTTTATGGTTTAAGAAACTTGCCATATGAATATCTGTGACATTTGATTAAATTTTGCTGTCATCTTCTTTATACCAAGAGGTTTCCCTTCACTGAGTATGTGTTTTAGGTAATTATTGATTCCGACTTACTCAGGAAGTTCAATTTTGGCCTAGGGTCTGTGCAAGACCAACTACCTAAAATCCCAAAGTGCTTTGCATCAAAATAAAATACTGCAGATACCGACAACCTGAAATAAAAACAGAATGTGTTGGAAACACTCAACAGAGAAGGAAGCATTGCAGAAAAAGAAACAGTAGTTTCATGTTATCTTTGAATTAACATGTTTAAAAAGGTAGCAAGTTATGTTTAGATATTTAGAAAAATATCAATTTGGTCTATATCTTCAGCTTTTTTTGTTTAGGATCTGTTCGTTGCATGTGGTCTAGTGACTCTGATATTAGAGAAGTACACCCTCCTAACTTGTAACAAAGTGGACCAAGTTGTCCTATAATATATATTGCTCTGCTTTTCCAGCTAAGCTCCTAGTCCATTGTGCAAGGGGCCGGAGTCGATCAGCAACACTTGTCCTGGCTTACCTGATGATCTACAAGAATATGACAGTGGTGGACGCCGTCCAACAAGTAATTAAACACCGGTGTATTTTACCAAATCGTGGTTTCCTGAAGCAACTGAGAGCTCTTGACATACAACTGGCAATGGAGAGAAGTATTGCAAAGAATAGCACCAGCGCAAGTGATGGAAAAGAAACCTGTTAACAATTCTTTTATTATACACAGACAATATAACATTTTTATATAGAAAACCACAATCAGCTGTAAATATAATGTTGTTATTTTCTGATACGCAAAGAAAGTTTTAATAAATTAACCACAATACTTTCCGATATGACATCCCATTGTCTCACAGATTTATGCAATTTTATAAAATGAATGAATTTTATGGAAACCTCAACAAAAAAAGTGATGTGATCTGGATGTGGAAGTTCTTACTTAGACCACAAAGTGTGGGAGCAGAAGTAAGCCTGGACCATTTAGCCCATCATGTCTGCTCCACAATTCAATGAGATCGACCCTGATCTGATACATCTCAAGTCCACTTTCTTGCTTTATCCCCATAATGCTTGATTCTCTTACTGATTAGCAACCTATCTCAGCAGTGAAGATACTTAACAAGCCAGCTTTGACAGCCCCTGCTGTAAAAAAAAATACAAATTCATTAACTTCTGAGAAAAAAAGTGTTCCTTCTCATCTCTACGTTAAATGGGTGACCCCTTACTTTGAGATTATGCCCTGTGGTCCCTGTTTGTCCCTCACTCTCTGTATCTATCCTGTTGAACCCCTTAAAAATTTTATATGTTTCATTAAGATCACCGCTCATTCTTCTAAACTCCAAAGAGTAAAGACCCAAACAACTCAACATCACCTCACAGGAAAATTACTCCATTCCTGGGATCAACATTCTGAACACTCTTTGGGCTACCTCCATTGCCAGTATATCTTTGCTTAGATAAAGGGACCAAAACTGTTCACAATATTCCAAGTGTGGTCTGACTACTGCATTGTACAGTTTTAGAAAGACCTCCCCCTATTTTATACTCCATTTCCTTCGAAATAAAGGCCGACATTTATTTGTATGCCTTATTATTCACTAAACTTGTATGCTAACTTTTAGTGATTTATACAAAGTAGCCCCCAAATCACTCTGTGCTGCAGCTTTCTCCATTTAAATATTATCCTACACTTCAATTCTTTCTGATAAAGAGCCTAAGCTTACACTTTTCCACATTATTCCATCTGCTATATTTTTACTCACTCACTTAACCTGTCTATATTCCTCTGTAGACTGTGTGTGACTTCCATGCTACTTGCCTTCTATCTACTTCCGTACTATGGCAAGTTTATGAATGACACACTCACTTCAGTTATCCAAATCATGAATATATGTTGTAAATGATGTGGCTGAAGCAATGATTCCTCTGACACTCCATTAGTTGCAGGCTGCCATTCTGAAAATTCCCACTTTATCCCAGCTGTTTGTCTTCTATAACATGCAACACCTTATCGAATACCTGTTGGAAATTCAGTTATATTACATTTACAGGTCCCCTTTATCTATCCTGCTTGTTACTTCCTCAAAGAACTCTCATAAATGTGTCAGGCATGATTTCAAGCCACGTTGATTCTGCTTAATAATACATATTTCTAAATTCTCTGCTATTACATCCTTTAAAATAGACTCGCAACATTTCCCAGTGACTGATATTAAGATAACTGACCTATACTTACCCACTTTTTATCTCCTTCCCTTTGTAAATAAAGGCATTACTTTGGCAGTTTTCTAATCTTCTGGGACTTTCCAGGATTCTTGGAAGATTACTACCAAGCATCTACTTTCTCTGTCATGATTTGGTTTAAAATTCTTGATGTGCCCCATCAGGTCCAGGGGATCTGCTAGTCTTCAGCTCTATTAATTTCCCTAGTACGGTTTCCCCAGGGATAGTTATTGCGCTTATTTCCCCTTCCATGTTTAGCCCCTTGATTATGTAATATTCTTGGAATGCTATTGGTGAAGACTGAAACAATTTATTCAACTTTCCCTGCCATTTCCTGGTGCCCTATTAATACACACCTTGCCTCATTGTCCAAGGGGCTTATGTTGACTTTGGTCTTTCGCTTCCTTTTTATATATTTAAAGAAGTTCTAAAATGTGCATTTTTATATTACTTGCTAGATTGCCCTCATGGTTTATTTTCTCCCTCTTTATTAAATTTTTGGTCATCTTTTGTTGGCCTTTAAAATTTTCCGTATCTTTGGATTTATCACTAATCTTTGCCAGCTGGTATGGTTTTCAATTCATAAGGATATTATCCTTAATGTCCTTGGTTAATCATGGTTGGTTTATCCCCTTCCTAGAATCCTTCTTCCTCACTGCGATATACTTTTGCTGAGAGTCATTAACAATTTTCTTAAACATCTGCCATTATCTTCAAGCCAGGATTGAGTTACTGGTTTTTAAAAAATGTCTTCATTATCTCCTAATTTATGCTCTGTCTTACAGAGCAAATACCATAGGAAGTCTGCAAACTATTCTCACTAGTATATTCTACCCCTTCTTCTTTCTTACCGCTACTCACATGGTTTCTACATCATTTAATCCAAGGTCTTTCTCGCTTCGAGTTATTCTATCTTGTGCTAAGAAAGCCACTCCATCACCCTTTTCCTTCAGTCATATACCCCCAAATATTTAGTTCCCACCTTCTATTTATTTCACTTCCCCTCCCCCATTTCTGATGAAGGGTTTAGGCCCGAAACGTCAAGTTTTCCTGCTCCTATGATGCTGCTTGACTGCTGTGTTCATCCAGCCCCATGCTTGTTACTTCATATGCTTGTAACTGTGCCGCTTCAATGGCTATCAGGTCATACACATTAACCTCTATTTGTACCAGGAATTCATTTAGTTTGTTTCAAATTCTACATTCATTTAATTAAAGAGCCATTAATTTCACCTTTTTACCATTTTCCCTCCTTCAATGTTATTTGCTTTTACAAAAAAAAAATGCATGTACACCCTCTCCCTTCCTGGTCCACTCTGAGTATCAATTAGCCTCCAATGCTGCCATATCCTTTTGCTTTGTAAGTCTATGTATCCCTCTCCTGAACACTGCTGCCCTTCTAATTATTGTAAAGCTCTAATATTATCTTACAAGGGTTTAAAAGTAAATTGCTAGTTCTCTAGTAAAGTGATTAACAACACTAAGCAAGAATTGGAGAAGCACAGAAATCTCAGAGAACTGGAGAAGGTAGTTGAGCGAGGACAGAGTAAGCATGTGGAGAGATCTGAAAAGAAGAAGAAGATTAGTTTCTGGATCGTGAGCCAATATTGGTCAGCAAGTAGAACAGTGGGCACAGAGTTTTAGGGGAGCTTAAGTTCATAGAGGGAGACTGGCCAGGAGAGCATTTACAAATCAGTCAACAGGAAGGAAGATAATACCTATGACTGGTTAGTCTGTAAGCCAGTGCCACCTCCAACAGATTACTTGAAGTTGTTCCTCTAAATTGAGAGCATTACTACCTCCCAACTGCCTCATCGAATGTCTACGGCCATGGTTTCTGGTATCATGACTGTGTGACTGGCCAAAGTCTCATTACGACCAATAAGCAGGCTGAGATAATAGCATGGGAGAAATTCTATGCTACCGCCATACTAAGCCAATGTGTTAAACCAGCATACTGCCTACATACAACCTGTGGTTCAGTATTAGTGATCCATCTTCAACAAAGTGCCATGAGCTGTTTAGCACATTATAGAGACAGCAGTTTAAGTTTTCTGATACATCTTATTTGGAGCATATCTCATAAAGGGGTGGAGTTCTGTCACCTCTGATATAATTATGTTGCTTGGGCATATTCCCATTAATAGGAGGTGAGTCTACCTCCACCAAGCAGTAGTTGTGTGTGTACGTATACGTGTTGGGAACCACTGTCACAGGACCTAGAGCTAAAACAAATTATTCATGATGATGGGGTAAAATATTTATTTGGAGATATTAACATTTCTTGGTTGAGCAAGTGCATGATCATGTTTATGTGCACATATAAAAACCTTTATCTTCCTGGATTAAATCCTCTTTTGTAAAACCTCAAATGTTGGATAGAACAGCCTAATAAGCATTAAAAGAAAACAAATTATGGGAAAAATGTCAAGGAAATGGCCATTGTGACAAATTGTGCTCCTGATGAGATTAGCTTTTAGTAATCTGACTGTACACGTACCATGCATCTGGAAAAAGTGTGCTGGCTGTGAAAGGCAATGCCAGTGTGCACTAATGCTCTAATATGATGATTGAACATAATTAAAAGTTCCTTTTGATTAATCATATGACACAAGTGTTTCAAAAATTAGTTACAATTTTTTATTATATGCAAACTAAAGGAACGTGCAGTTTAATTCAAGTGTTTTACAATCTCAAAAAGGAACAGCAATTTGTTTTTAATAAACCACATCACTTGGTGACCCTGTACATGCCCTTTGTGCAACTAATTCATCTGAAAGAGATATACCCTCAATTCCTCTTGCACGTGGTAAAATGTTGATCGAGGCCTTGTGTGAAAACTTCCTGCAGAATTCTTTTTTCATTGGTACAATACATGGGATAGATACAGTTCATTATCTTCTACAGACAGACTAGATTGACTTAGTTGTGATTCTGGAGATCTAAGAGAACATAAAAATAAGTAAAGCTGCTCAATTCCATGGAGTTAAACCCAGTAAGTTCATAATTTGCTTTGGTAGCCCATATAGATGCCATTGACTCAGTTGAAAAGCACAACAGTGGATGAGTTCTGTAGGTTAGGATACACTTGGTTCTAAGTAAAACAGAAGCTGCTGTACAAACTCAACAGGTCTTGCAGCACCTGTGGAGAACTGCAGTTCCAAAGAAGGATCACCTGAACCCAAAACATTAACTCTTCTGAAGAAGGGTCACTGGATCTGAAACATTAACTCTGCTTTCTCTCCTGAGATACTAACTGACCTACGAAGTTTCTCCAGCAATTTCTGTTTTTCTTTCAGACCTCCAGCATCCATAGCTTTTTGCTTTGTCTTTGTTTTATTTGGTTCTAAATAAACTGTTGAATAATAGACTCATCTCTTACGAATAATGCCAAAAAGATACTTAGGTTTTTGCATCTGTTATTTATCCAACCTAAGTGCATGTTGCTAGTTACTTCTCTGGATTATACAAATACCTAAAAATAACATCGCTGAACAAGCATTCAACAACACTGATGCAACATACACCAGAAATTCACAAAGGTAAATGATACTTTGTTTCACAGTGAAATTTCACTAAGACTTTTAAACTGTTACAAAATTAATTCTCAATGGTAAAACCACAGTACAAACATTCAATTATGATTGATTTGCAAATTAAGTTAAAAGCATGTCCCACATAAATAGGAAATAATATTGGGTTGCAATGGAACCGGCTTATCTTACATCATTGGCTACCAGGAAAAAGGCAGCATTCTGCTGAGTTCATGCATAGCCATAAATATATTATTGAGCTGATTGTTAGGCATAATTAGGTAATTGGATGTTAATTTTGAGATTAATCTTTGTTCTTTTAGCAATGCTAATTAACAAAATGAAAGTTTTTCCGCCCCATAAAACAAATACAAACGTGCTATTTGAACCGGTAACAGGAGTGTCATTGATTCCTAAAGAGAGGAGAAATTGTTAGAAGTGAAGCCATTGTACAGCCAGGAATTCTCTTAAAGAGTTAGGCATTCAATAACTGTACTGTTACCCAAGGTAGATAATTTCAATTGACCTGTTCAGATGTTATTAAACACCTCTACAGCAAATAGGTCTTAACTTCATACCCTCAGGCTCAGAGAAAGAGTCATTCCTATGTGTTACAAGAGCCCCCTGGGTTAGCTAAGATATGCAGATGATAATTGAAGTGTTCAGACGCTGACTTGGGAGCGAGTTATCTGCTGCCTATTTCAACTGAAGTTTAATGATTATTCTGGAGTTATATACCCACTTGTCCCTACTGTCCATCCTATCCATAAC
Source organism: Ginglymostoma cirratum (assembly GCA_024137785.1). NCBI lineage: Eukaryota > Metazoa > Chordata > Chondrichthyes > Orectolobiformes > Ginglymostomatidae > Ginglymostoma > Ginglymostoma cirratum. The sequence continues at coordinate 10,693,664 of JAHRHZ010000070.1, forward strand.
TCAGAGACTGTACTGGTCAAAGAAGCAAAATCTTTTAATAGCTGTCACAGTCACTGTTACTGAGACTAGCTTTATATTCCACCTTTTGGTAATTGAATTAAACATGAATATGCAAGGATGGAAGGATATGGATCAAGGGCAGGCAGACGGCATTAGTCTAATTTGATGTCATGCTCAGCAAAACATCGTGGGCCGAAGGGCCTGTTCCCATGTTGTACTGTTCTATGTTCTGATGCAATCTGAAGCCAGACATTAGCCTGGATTACTAGTGCAGTGATATCTCTACTATGTCAAGGTCTTCACCCAATGAGATGTCTTCCATGAAGTGAAATTCTGAAAAACAGGGAGTTTATTAACAACCAACATGATTAAACTTATACTAATCATTTTAGGCACTTGAGTACCAGTTTCCTCACAACTGATAATATCTATCAATAAGAATCAAAACATGAAGTTAACAGAAGTTCTCCGAAATATAAGAGCACACAAAATCTGGAAATGGCTCAACATAATTTATTCCATGTTAAAATGTACAGCGTCCTCTGAAGTGACTGGCCAGAAGGATAACTGATAAATACAAGTGTTTCTCTCACTTGTTTGTGTCCTATTTTATACATGTATCCAGCTTTTTCCTCTCAGTCCTTACAGTCACCATGTACAAGTACAAAGGCTACAAAAAGTAAGCAATATAAACAGACACAAATACTTTTTACATGCGTTTTAAGCTTATGTTGGTCTATTCACACACTACAGTTCTAATTTTTTTTAAAATATAACTTCAATATTCTCTAAAGATAGAAAAATCTACTGATGGAATGCCAATGAGTAGTTAAAGGTGTTTATCATTGGGCCAACAGAACTGAACAGTTACTCTTAGACAGTACTTCTGTGGCTGACTGATATATTCAGAAAAGAAAAGCTACACTTTATATGAAACTGACAGGTACAAATATTCAGATACGCTGTTAACAGAATGTGTCTTCATTTGTCCAACAGAGTACTTTGCATTTATAAAACAGAAAGCTGCCTCACCAAAGGAAAGAAATTAGTTACAAAAAGAAACATTTCAATTATACACTAAACATTTTTGCAAGTAACTCTTTCAAAACTGCCAAATGAACTCAAGGTCTCGCTTTTACATTTTTTTTACAGTCTCAGAATTAACAAAAATATAGTTTTCATTTTACTTCGAAGCTAGTAAAACCTAATAAAGGCAAAACATAACAAATGGTTTGCTGTTAAACACAACACATATTTGTTTTACTAAAGGGCACACTGTCACAAACAAATTCTCCATTGATGTTCTGCTGCATGCTGAATTAGGCATCAGCTTCACAAAATCAAATATACATGTATTGTATAACAACAGAAGTCCAAGGAACAAAAGAATCCCCAGCTCCAGCCCCCGGTGTGATTTAGCTGTCTGCCATTTGGACTTTTATCTTCGCTATTTTTTAACTTGCAAAATCCTTTCCAAGGGCAAATAGGCACATATAAAGTTTCTATTGCATGGCTGTACTACCTCAGTTTCCATACTTCTTTCAAAGATGTGCTCTTTCCAAGCCAAACTCAGAAAGGAAATATACAAATATACAAAGATGAAAACAATCCTTCCCCAACTCGACTTAAAAACAAAATAAATAAGGCTTCCTTCTGTCAACAGATTGAATGCAAAGTGCCACTTTTCTTCAATATTATTTTATCATGACAGCTCAGCCAAATAGCCAGTCTTCAAAGTAGATAAAACTACAACCTGTTTTTTGTAAGTTGGATTTGCTTCCACGTATGCAGGTTTTTCTTTTAGTAGCTTAGATACTTGGCAAAATCTACCTCCTCATATAGGAGCCATTCAAAGGCTGTTTAGACATGCCAGTGTTCATGTGACTGTAATGAGCTGGTGGTGTGTACATCATGTTACCATGCGGACTACTTTGTATTGGTTGCTGGGTATATGGCTGACTTCCCATCATGCTCATTTGCATTTGCATGGGGTACTGGGCAGTTTGATTCATGTAAGCAGGATTTCCATGGTAACCACTGTTCATCATGGATTGAGTCATCCGGTACCCATTCATAGCATTCAATGTATTCATATTCATGTTCATAGAGTTGACATTATAAGTTGGTGCTGGCATTAGGCCCATGTTCATGCCTCGTTGCATGGTCAGAGGTCGGGGCGTGGGCTGCATTGCCACAGATGGTGAGGCACGGCTATAGATCTGTTGTTGGTGAGTAGCAACAGGTGGCATGGACACAGACTTGGAACGTATGGCAACATGGCCTTTGGCTGCCATTTGTGTTGGTAATCTTTGGGTATGAGGGATTCCAATATTTGGGGCTGCCATATTGTGCTGTAGAAGTGGTGAAGCCAGATTCATTGGTGGTGGGGTAAGATTAGGCGGGGGAGTCATTGTCGGTTGTGCTTGCACTCCCCCAGATAAGGAATGAGGCGACTGTGGAAGTTGTACAAGGCCTGTATGTGGGGTGGTCAGAGAGACACTAGTTGCATAGGAAGTAACAGCAGCAGAATGGTTATAAGGCAATGGATGATCCATGATTGTGTTAGTTAGCTGTTGTAGTTTGGCCAGGCTGAAATTGGCAGATGGCTGGGGATAACCCCCAGTTCCAAAATCACCCTGGCCCATCCTTTCATAGATGCTGATGGTTGAGTTTCCAGTTTCTGGAATGTCTGTCATTTGTATTGCTGGTGTGAAACTGGTGGTCATGCTGCACTGTGACAGTTGTTGCTGTTGATTGTTGCTAGGAGTTCTTTCAATTATACAGCTCTGGGGAGATTTAACACTGCAGTTTGGTGGAGAGTTGATACTATTTTGCTGCATCATACTACAACTACCATTAATGTTAGTCATCTGTTGAGTCATTGCACAACTACTTTGAGTAAGGCTACTGGAAGAGATGTTATTGTAAGAGCAACTATTCTGTGTTGAGTTGTTGCCACAAATGCTGCTTCCCATGGTTGAATCATAGCTGCTTGGGTTTTCATAGTTTTCAGTTGTACTCTCAATGCTGCCCAGGTCACTGAAGCCACTGTCCACGACCTGTTGTGAATGGTCAGAAACTGAAGGAACATCCATCATTGGACTGGTCTCCACATTCTGTAACGATGGAGCAGAAATGCCACTCTGATCAGGGCTGATCTGAGTATAATTGTTCTCAATGGGAGGTACACTGGGGCTGTTTACCGATCGAACTGATTGGCTAGGATGAGAATGAACAGATGAAAGGGGACTGCTATGGTCTGACTGATGGCAGTCGTTCATTTGTGGGCTCTGTTCTGTATGAGCATAACTCTGCAGATTTCTACAGGCCTCCATAGTTTCTGCACAGTCTTGGTATGTACTTATTTGCTCACTATTTTCTTGATCAACATGTTCTTGCGTTAGTGACTGAACAGCTTGCACTGTTTCTGTGTCAGGTTCTACAGTTACATTTTCCTCTCTAAATTGTGGGCTCTGCTTGTCATTGTCCATATGATCCTGGTTATTGGTGTGATCGTCATCTGAATCTGGCATATGATCTGAATTCCTTTCATTAACATTGTTTTGATCTTCATCAGAATCTGGCACAGGTTCATCAATGTGATCCATCTCGTCTTTTTGCTCAGTATTATTGCTTGGAACATTTAGCTCTAAGAATGGTTCTTGGCTTAGGGTTTCTTCCTTAAATATTTCCTCCGGATTTTCTTTTTGCACTTCAATACACTCCATGTGACTGTCATCTTCATCATCTGCATCATGATCCTCATTTTGATTTATTTCCTCTTCATCCTCTTCTGCCTCACGTTCACGATTACCAGCTTCACCCCCAGGAACGTCACTGGCATGATCATGCTCTTTTTCAGAAGATTCTTCCACAGGTTCTTTCTCCTCTTTAGATATACAGAGAGATTTACCTGGGGATTCTGGCTTTTCCTCATTTTCAAGTTCATCCTCCTCTGTTATTGCAGGAGCTACATCATTGTGCTTCTCAATTACAACTTGCTTATCAGTCAAAACTTGCCTCTCCTCTGCTGTGACTGGCTGATCAGACTCGAGGGGAGTCTCTGGCGGTGTGTACAAGTTGAGTTTAAAACCAGTTTTACTCTCGGCTTTGCGTCTCCATTTAGCTGGACCACGCTTCACTCCTTTGGGCCAACCTTTTTTGCGTTTCACAACTCTTGCTATAGGCTCACAATCAACAGAGTTTTCCTCAGTGTTCTCTTTTGAAGAGGTATCAGTATTTGCTTTATCTGGGCAAGAAAAAAAGAAACTTGCTTTAAATGTTTACTGCTACCCATTTGAACAACATTGGAGCTTAAAATATCTACAGTTCATTCTAAAGTTATGTTAAAATAAAGAATTATTATAGAAATATCAAAGACATGCTCAGATAAAGGTAAACCACAACTCTTTGTGAGGTTTTACGCTTCACATTGGAATAAACTTATATATGCAACTTACATAAAATTGGACAGATGGTTTGATTTAACAGAATAAACATTTAATGAAAATCACAATGAATTCATTATGCTTCTCCTGTAGTTAAGTGTTGCATTAATTAAAGGTGGAGTGAATTAATTAAGGCAATCTCCCATTTGGTCCTCTTGAAATCAGTTCCAACGAATCTGTCCATTTTAGGTATTAAATATGTCTTATGGCCACATCATGGTAGAACAAATACTTTGCTCAGCATCACCTACTCAGGAAAGGGGAAAAAAAAAGACTGTCCGTGGTCATGGTTCTTGTTACTCGTGACTGCTGCTATAAGTAAGGTATGGATGTGGGTTAAGTCAAACTCTGGTTTGTTGTGATTCCCTCCACAATGTGTAGTTAGCCTGTTGACGAGTATTTGAATGAGATATGAGAAACCTCACCAACAGATCATTACCTTCAAGAGAAATGGTGAGAGGGGAAAAGTAAACAGAAAAAATATTTTTGCTCATTTGCATTAAATTATTCTGCCTGAGCTTCTGAAGGTCTTATTTTGCTAAGGTGAATACTTACATATAATTAACAGCACTGTACAATATAATGCAGCTGTAAATTAGTATATTTTGTTAAATAGGACAGGATAAAAATAATTCAATACCAATTAGCAGTTGCTTGATTTGTTATGTGTAAGATAATGATTCTTTTAAGATCTACATGTAGCCAATTATGCAAACTCTAATGAGCAATATAAAATCATCCAACAGGAGTTGACATTGTATGAACTTTTTTATGTAAAGAATGTACAAAATCATATGTTCAATCACAATTATTTTGTTTTCTCTGACTAAATAACACCCATAAGTTTATCTCAGATACATTTTGATTGCATGTCTCGTGAGTGTTTCAATCATTTTATATTCCTTACTAAATTTAAGCTATTAAAATAATCTTTTGGAAGAGGAATGCATTCCTCTACTCTCTTTCCAGTCCTCAGGATTCCAGGGATCCGTGCATCTGGTGTGTCTGAGGATAGGACACAGGTAATATCATGAGACAAGATATTTCAAACTGTATATCTTTGAATGTGGACTGGCATAGAATCTTTCTTTCACATTATACCATTCCCGTATGAAACAGAAAGTTTCTATTGCCTGTTTAAACTGGCCCACAATAATTCACCCCTCAATTTTACCTTTTCTCACTGGGAAGCACTTTGCCTCTGCTTAGCAGCTTCCCACAGTGGCAAAACTAAGATTGACAATTCAAATTGTAAGGGGACCATATATTTTGAAAAGCTATCAGTGGATGCACTTCATTCAGTTCCGTCACATACGAGACAACTAAAAACGCCAACATAAACTGCCAGAGGTATATAAAAGGGAAAAAGCAATGCCAGAAAAAATTGTTTTGAGGATATTTTTAAACAATGTATGTGGTTGCATTTTTTGCAGTAAAACACTGCTCTCCAGACCATCATTTCAGCCTTACAATTGCCATTATTTTGTAAAATTGTAACCACTCTCAGTTCAATTCAGTCATACATTCATTTATATTGTTAGCATTGTTAGCACAGTACAAACTTCTGTATATATCTACATTGTAATCAATATACATGATCATACATTTACACGTTAGTACAATGCACATGGTCATACATTCAACACTATTAGCAGTGTGCACTGTCATGCATTTATACATTATGAGTACAGTGTACACTGCATTTTTGTTACACATTGTTAGTACAGTATTCACTGTGCACGTCAAGATGCACAGATGCCTAACACAGTGGTTTGCGGAAGGCCACAGGAAGTTTTGTTAAATGTATTTTTTTGGGATACATTGCTCTGGCAGATAAGATAGTGAGCATTAGATCATCATGCCTGTATCACTTTAGTTCATTAATTTCCATGAGTAGGTGGATTAGTGTATTTTCCTTGTGCATATTGTCTAGGCTCATCAAATTTAATTTTGTGGAGGCATTCACCCTTATTCAGTTCCAGGCAGACCACTTCGGCACAACATACAGTGTTTTCGAAATAAAACAAAATAGCGGAGAAATTCAACAGGTCTGGCAGCATATGTGGATAGAGAAACAGAGTTAATATTTTCAGTCCAATATGACTTGAGTCTGATATGATAAATGAGTTTTGAAGAAGTTATTTGACTTTAAACATTAACTCTGTTTCTGTATCCACAAATGCTGGCATACCTGCTGAGTTCCTCCAGCATTTTCTGCTTTTATTTCAGATTACCAGCATCTGCAGTATTTTTCTTTTATACAGTGTATATGTACTCCCTCCAAATTATTGTTTAATAAACTTTTAGAATTCAAAATGGCTAGACTTATATATAATCAGAAAATGTGAAAAACTGCACCCATTATCTGCAGAGGGTTCATGGTGATACTTGCACTGACAGCATAAATATGGTATGTCCAGAGGTTGATTTAAATTTGATGTGGATGGAAATAGCAACGGATTTTTAACACTGAAGGACAGCACAGAATCTATGCATAAATGTATAAAGTTAGCGTAAAAGGGTGCTTTTGGTTACATCAAATTTAAGCCAGGTTTTGTCTCTGCATTCAGCTGGTATTAATTTTGACTGGACTGTCACCTGATTTATCGGGACTGGACTGGATGCTGATATGTAGAATTCTACTGACAGCTACCTGCTGTCATAGGCTAAACAGAGACTCAAAATAATAGGTTTCTATACAGTTCACAACCAGAATTTAAAGTTAGAATATTTTGCAAAGGTTTGCTTTAAACAACGTATTAATAACGTAGGTCTCTCACCTTCCTCCTCATTTAAATCCCAGGTGTCAGATATAATCTGACCTTCCCAGCCCTGTCCTAAAATACCACAAGCTCCTGCAAAGCTTTCAAATTTATTGATTAACCTAAAGTCTTTATTAATAATCCAATCATGGTGAATTATGTTAATATTTAGTCATGATAGTTTTGTACCTGTGTGTTGTTCTTTCTCTGGAGTTTCATCTGCACTTTTGCAGAGATCGTCTCTCTCATCTGATTGGTCCTTCTTTTTTAAGTCTAAGGTTGCACAGTGATGCCTGAAATAATTCTTTATTTCATCATCATTTTCATCATTCTCCTCTTCTTCACAAGTAGGTTCCAAGCAAGGCATTTGACTCTCATCGTCAGAGTTCTCAAAGGCTTCATGGAGTACCTCAGTTGTTTCAGAAATAGTCTCGGTGGTAACACTGCTGTTATGTCTCCGGCGCTTGCGGCCCCTCTTCTTTCTGTGTATGAGTGGCCTCTGAAAGAGTAAAATAAATACAATATCAAAATAATTTAATTTGTAGCATTTGCATGTGGAAAGCATGGTACGCAAACACTGGAAACCTCAATGGTTGGGAATTTAACCCAGACAGATTTGCATTGGTCAGTAATGGTTAAAACAGTTTAAAATTGCATGTTCCTGCTGCGAATAAGCCTGGGGCTACTTTAGCTCCTATCCATCATTATAACATGATAGGTGTATTTCTGACTAAATTGGTCAGCAAAGGCAAATAAAGTGAGTGGGAAAAACTGTGAAAAATGAAATTAAATGTGGAAAAATGCAATGTTGTCTATTTTAGATCTAAGACAGATGAAACAAGGTATTTTGTAAACAATGGGGGAACATGAGATTTAGGTGGCCGTACAGATAAATCTGTAAAAGTTAGCTGAATGGAGGTGATAAAGCAATCTCAGAATCACAGCATAGTTATAGTGCAGGAGGCGGCAATTCCATCCGTTATGCCTGCACCAGCTCTCTAAGCATTTTGACTTACTGTCAATCTCTTGCCTTTTCGCCACTACCTTGTGCATTATTTAAGTAGAAACAATGATTTAATGGTTTTTTGTATTCCTTGAAGAAACTTGTCTCCCCTGCACTTTCAGGCAGTATATTCCAGATCCTAACTACTTGCTGTGTAAAGATGTGTTTTCTCACCTCGCATTTTCTCCTTTTGCGAAAACACTTCAAACTGTACTCTTTGATTCTTATTTTATGAGCAGAAACTGTTTTTCGCTCTTCTATTCTGTCCAGACCCCTCACAATTTTGAAAACATCTATCAGATGTTAGCTTTCTCCTCTTCAAGGAAACCAAACCCAATTTACCCAGTCTATTTTTATATCTTAAGGTTATCATCCATGGAACAATTCTTGTTGTTTGTGTTTTGTACTGTCTCCAGTCCATTCACTTCCTTCCTAAAGTAGGGCGCCCAAAGCTGTATACAATACTCCAGCTGAGATCTAACTTGTGACTTATACAGGTTCAACATAACCTCTCTGCACCTGAACTCTATATCCCTATTAATGAAATCTAGAATACTGATAGCTTTCTTAACTGGTTTCTCAACATGTCCTGCCACTTTTAATGACTTATACTCAAGTATACCCATTCTGCTACCCTTCAGAACTGTGCTCTATCTTTTATGGTACAAACAGGATGGACAGGGAGTATAAGATCGTAAGATAAAGGAGAAGCAGACCATTCAGCTCATTGAGTGTACTCTGCCATTCAATGAGATCATGGCTGATCTGATAAACCTCAACTCCACTTTTCCGCCTTTTCCCTAAAACCCTTGACTCTCTTACTGACTAAACATCAGTCTATCTCAGCCTTGTATGCACTTAACAACCCAGTCTTGACAGCCCTCTGCAGTAAAGAATTTCACAGATTCACTACCCTCTGAGAGAAGAAATTCCTCCTAAAATATGTCTTAAAGTGTGACCCCTTATTCTGAGATTAAGTCCTCAGGTGCTATGCTTTCCCACAAGGGGAAACAACCTTTCTGCATCTATCCTGTCAAATCCCCTAAGAATCTTATATGTTTCAATAAGGTCACCACTCACTTTCCTAAATTCCAATAAGTACAGGCCCGATCTAATCAACCTCCTCTCATAAAGACATTCTCTCCATATACAGTATCAGCCTAGTGAACCTTCGCTGTACCAAAATGTATACGTTCAGTTGTTTGCACTGAGCTTTATCTGCCACCTATGCACCTACTCTGTCAACTTGTCAATATCCTTTTGAAGCTGTATAAGTCCTTTTGAAGCTGTATAAGTCCTTTTGTATTGTCCAGACTTTGAAACCCAGTGCATATCAAGATCTAGAGCATTTATAAATGATACAAAATAAAGGTCCCAGAACTGACCCTTGCGCAACTTCATTAGAAACCTTCCTCCAACCTGAAAAATATCCATTATTCAGTAGTCTCTGTTTCGTCTCCCTCAAACAATTTTGTAGCCATATTGCTGCAGTCCTTCTATTTCACAAGGTGCAACTTTTCTCTCAAGGCTATTGTGTAGCACTGTATTGAATGTCTTTTGAAAGTTCATGCATACCACATCTACAGCTCTGTATATAAAGGGGAAAAGGTTATGTTTCAAAATCTTGGTAAGACCTGATGTAGACCAATTTAAGTTTTAGCCACTAAACTTCAAAAAAAAAATGTTGGCCTTGATCTGGACACAGTGCTGATTCATCACAATAATACTAGAGATTTGAGAATTAAATTGCAAATAGTATTTGTATGAACTCAGATTGTATTTTGAGTGTGGGAGATTCAGAAATGAATTAGTCAAAGTGTTAAAATAACTATCTCTAAAGATCCTCACCATTATCACCAAAGATCTTTAGATAGCATCTTCCAAGCCCATGACCGTTTCCATTCAGAAGGACAAGGGGAGCAGATACATGGAAACACCACCACCTACAAATTCCCCTCCAAGCCACTTGGAAATATTTTGCCATTTCTTCATTGTCACTGGGTTAAAAATCTTGGCATTTCCTCCCCAACGACATTGTGGGTCTACCTACAGCACATGGACTGCAGCAGTTCAAGAAGGTAACTTACCACCACCTTCTCAACAGCAACTAGGAATGGGCAATAAATACTTGCCCAGACAGTGGCATTCTCATCCTATGAGTGAATAAAAAAAATTAAAGCATTTGATAGGGTTGGTAGAGATAAATGATTTCCTAGGAATTTAGAAGAGGAAAGTGTAAATCTTAAAATTAGGGTTAAGTGATTTAGGGGTACAATCAGTCAAACACTTCTTCACACAAAGGGTGATGAAAATCTGGAACTCTCTCAGATGTTTGTGATTAATGGAGCAGCACTCATGAGGAATAGATTTGTTTTTGGTAAAGACACCATGGAATTCTTCAAAATAATGACAGTGTCCACTGTGGAGCACATGAATGACACAATCACAAGAATTCTCATGTTTTTCAAAGTTAAAACCTGTGTATTAATTTTTAGAAAAGTGAGTTTCTGAAGTGCAACTTCTGAGAGGATTTTGTTAACAAAAGTCACATTCCTCAACAGAAAAAGTGCAAAGCCCAGGCCCTAATTTGTTGTAGACTATACTCGGCTTAAGAGGAGAAAAATACACCAGAGGGCAGTATTACATTGGTTTCAAGAATTCCAGAAACAGGAAATGTGCCAGTTGTTTTGACGGACAAAATTCAAAGGACATTTCACTGAAATAATAAAATGCATGAAAACATTCAGATAAAGAATGGAGAGACGTTGTACTTTGTAGTTTCTTGTGATTACTCAAAACATTGTGTGACTGGGTGTCTAGATTTATGTGAACCAAGTTTTCTATCAAACTTGCGTGAACTATGTTGGGGTGTTAAGTTAAAGGTACTGTATAAAGCATAAGTTATTGCTATAATAGAGACACAATCTGCACAGTCTTCAGTCAATATTAGCATGGCACTGTCAACTCATGCTGTCAGTCCATTTCCAAGTTTTTTCTTTATATTTGCACCGTGTGATAAAAGGCATCATTAATATTACTTAATATTTGAGAGTTAATAAAAATTGTATTGTCTGAAAGAAGGGTAAACTTCTTTCAATTCTCATCAAAACATGCCTGAGTAAAACATATTAAAGTCAAACTTCTGTTTTTGAAAATTGGACAGAGTTCGTGTAGGTTCAAGGTGTTTCAACATAGAACAAATAATATTACAATCTTTGGAAACCGGAATGTGACTCTCAAAAATGTCTCCAAGTGTTTCACGTACAAATAATTACCTTGAAGTGCAGTGATTTTGTTTTATCAGTGAATACAACTGCTTTTTGGTAACCAGTAAGTTTCTATAGACAGCAGAAAGATAAACTTTCAATTACTACATTTTTGGCACTACTAGTGGAGTGAAGAACATTGGTCAGGACACTTTGCTCTGAGATTAATGTTGTCCAAACTATAATGTGTAGCTGGATAGGTTTTACTTTTACTTTAACCTCTCACCGAAAAGGATCACATCTTGATGCGACACTAGAATATTTGTCAGTTTGCCTGTTCAAATGCACAAGCTTCTGACTCATGGCACAAAAATACCAAAGGAGCCATGTGCCTTTTTTTTGATTGAGATTCCTAAAACGTTACTTGACACCAATTTATTTGATCAGTTTACATACTCAAAATCAGCATTTAGGCAACTGCAACAAAATCCAATCAAATTTAGATTAATGGAAAATTACCTTCTCTATTTTAACTCACCTTCCTCTTAGACCCTCTTAACAGTGATTTTGCTGTGCCTGGAGATAAGCTGGGTTGGGTATCATCATTCTCACCCTCATTCTCTTCTTCACTCATTTCATATGTATGTTCCGCTGTTGATTCACTATTGGCAGGTAGACATTCAGATTGCATTAATCTATTTTTACATGTTGGACTAGTAACTGAATGCTTACTGGCCTGCATTTCAGCATACTGCTCTTGCTCTTTTTCCCAACAGCTAGCTTGCTCCATCAATTGCTCAGCCTAAAATTGTAAGCAAACAAACAACATAAATTTAACAATTGTGAAACTACACCTTTTATGAATTAACAGTTCAGTCAAATACAATTATCGCCCATCTAATGAAATCGTTCCAAGCCAAATCATCTACTAAATAGATCATTCATAATAGTGTGTTACTGAATAACTTTTTGAGAACTAACAATTATAAAGTGAACTATTAAGGTTGTTTTGCACAGTCGTACATCTCTTTAAAAGCATTCATCTAAAATTATTCATTTTACTTTTCATTGGTCGCGTAAATGTAGGAACATTACTGAAGCAGAAGGTTGTAGGTTCAGGCTGCACTCCAAAGTTGCGAACAGATAAGCCGGGGATGTGAAATAAATGCAGAAAACAATATGAAATGGGAGCAAGCGTAGACCATTCAGCCTCTTGAGTTTGCTCCGCCATTCTATAAGATCAAGGCTTAAATGTCTGTGTTTCAATTCCATGGTCCACAACCACTGATGCCCTGAGGCTGGGCCTCACTGTCAGAGCTGCCATCTCTGAAGTGAGATGTTAAACAGGCTTAAATGCCTCTCGGGTAAATATAACGTATCCTCCGGCAGCAGTTTTTTTCTTGAGTCCTGTCTAATATCTATCGATCAACCAACTTATTAAAACAGATGATCTAATTGTTTATGTCACTACTGCTTGTGGCAGCTTGCTGCATGGAAACGAACTGCTATATTTTTCAACGTGACTCAAATGTGACTTGAAAAGTACGTCATTCATCTTAACATGCTTTGCAATGTTTTGGAGCTTTAAAATGATGAAAGTGTAAATTGGTTGGTGAGTGAAATATGGCTTTAATACAAGGAATACATTGTGAGCTTGCTATTAGCCTGATATTAACTCAAAAGGAAAAACTGTGCCTTGATTTTTGGAGAGCTCAAATTGCTACAATTTTAAACGGAATTTCATTAGGTATAAAATGAAGGACCAGATACATCCAACCACATGAACTAGGTTGTTGTCCAGAAGTTAGCTGATAATCAAATATAGTGCAGTTTCTGGTTAACAGTATACCCCAGGATGTTGAGAATGGCAGATTTAATGTAATACTGCAATACTGAATGTCAAGAGGCTATGGTTAAATTCACTCTTGGTGGGGATGGTTATCGCCTGGCACTTGTGTAATTTAAATGTTGTTTGTCACTTGTCAGACCAGGGCTGATTATCATCCAAATAAAATCCGAAAGAACTGCGGACGCTGTAAATCAGGAACAAAAACAGAAGTTGCTGGAAAAGCTCAGCAGGTCTGGCAGCATCTGTGAAGAAAAAAGATCAGAGTTAACTCTTCGGGTCCGGTGACCCTTCCTCAAAACTGCAGAGGTTCTGAGGAAGGGTCACTGGATCCAAAATGTTAACTCTGATTTTCTTCCTTCACAGATGCTGCCAGACCTGCTGAGCTTTTCCAGTAACTTCTGTTTTTGTTCCTGATCATCATCCACAGCTGGTTACATTTGGATATGAGATAGTCGGAACTGCAGATGCTGGAGAATCTGAGATAACAAGGTGTAGAGCTGGACGAACACAGCAGGCCAAGCAGCATCAGAGGAGCAGGAAGGCTGACGTTTTGGGCCTAGACCCTTATTCAGAAAAGAACATTATTGCTGAAATGGTGTCAAGACCATAGTCTATGCAGTACCCAGTACCTTCAGCCACTTCTTGATATCACAAGGCTGAAGACAGGCATCTGTGATACTGGGGACCTTTGGAAGAGGCAGAAGTGGATCATCCATTCAGCACTTCTGGTTGAAGATTATTGCAAATGCTTCAGCCTTTTGCACTGAAGTGTTGGCTTCCTCATTACTGAGGATGCGAATATTTGTGGAGCCACCTCCTCAAATGAGCTGTTTAATTAGCCACACCATTCACGATTGGATGTGGCATGACTGCAGAGTCTGGATTTGATCCATTGATGTGAACTCTCCTCACCCTGTCCATCACTTGCTGCTATTTGGCATGCAAGTCATCCTATGTTGTGGCTTCACTAAGTTGATACCTTATGTTTAGCCACCTGATGTAGCTCCTGACCTACTCTCCTGCACTGTTCATTGAATTGAGCTGATCCCCTGACTTGATGGTAAATGATAAAGTGTGGGATTCGTTAGGCAATGTGATTGCAGAACAAGTACAATTCTTCTGCTGATGGTGTCTCAAAAGGATGAATGGTGTAAACCCGAAACGTCGACTTTCCTGCTCCTCTGATGCTGCCCGACCTGCTGTATTCCTCCAGCTCCACACTGTATTGACTCTGACTCCAGCATCTGCAGTTCTTGCTACCTATTAAAAGGTGCCCACTCTTGAGCTGCTAGATCTGTTCAAAAGCTAGTCCATTTAGCATAATGGTAGTGCCACACAACATGATGGAGAGTATCCTCAACATTTTTGTGTGGTGGTCATTCCTACCAATGCCACGGACATATGCACCTGCATTAGACAGACTGATGAGGATGAAGTCAAGCATGTTTCTCCCTCTTGTTGGTTACTTATCCTCTTGTTGTAATTCCAGTCTCGTGGTTATGCCTATTAGGGCTTGACCAGCTTGGTCAGTAATGGTGACATCAAAGTCCCTTACACAGAATACATTCTTCATCCTTCTACCCTCACTATTTCCTCCAATTGAGGTACAAAGTGGAGGAGTATGGATTCATAACCTGAAAGGGGATGGTGGGAGAATGTGGTAGTGAACAAAAGATTTCCTTGTCTATTTTTGACCGGATAACATGAAACTTCATGGGGTCCAGTGTCAATATTGAAGATTCTCAGGACAAATTTTTCCAGACTGGGGACAGCTGTGCTGCCACCTCTGTAGGACAGGATGGTAACTGTGTTGCTTGAGACATTTGGTGTAACATATGATTCCTTGTGTATTAAAATGTTAGATTGTTCCTTGACTAGTCTCTGAGACAGCTCTTCCAAATATGGCACCAGCCCTCAGGTGTTTTTAAGGTCAATTTTGCAGGGACAATGGGACTGAATTTGTCATTTCTGGTGTCATAGTCTGTGCCAGTTGGTCTGTCTGGTTTCATGCCCTCTTAGTAACTTTCTGCTGTTTGATGCAATTCAGTGGCTTGCTCGGCCATTTCACAGGATGGCTGAAAACAATCACAATGTTATGGTAACAAAATGTGGAGCTGGAGGAACACAGCATTAATGTGTCTCCCCACCCCTGACCTCATGCCAAGATCAGCACCCCCTCTTGTCCCTGCCTCCTTGACCTGTCCGTCTTCTCTCCCACCTATCCGCTCCTCTCACCTCACTGACTAACCCCCACCTCCACTTCCTACCTACACTCACCTCTACTAGCTTCATTCCCGCCTCCTTGATTTGTCCGTCTTCTCTCCACCTATCTGCTCCACTATCCACCTTCTATCACCACCCCCCCCTCTCTATTTATTTCAGAGCCCCCTCCCCCTCCCCCATTTCTGAAGAAGGGTCCCGACCTGAAACGTCAGCCTTCCTGCTCCTCTGATGCTGCGTGGCCTGCTGTGCTCATCCAGCTCCACACCCCGTTATCTCAGATTCCAGCATCGGCAGCTCCTACTATCTCACAATGTTATGGTTCTGGAGTCACACGTACATCAGACCAGATGCAATCTGTCCCTAAAGGTCATTGCTGAACCAGACAGGTTTTTAACGACAATCTATGCGGTCGCTAACTTTGTAATTCCAGATTCTTAAAATTATGTTCAATATTTTGCCATCTGCTGTGTTGTGATTTGAACCCACGACCCAAACACAACAAAACGCGGTTCTGGGTTACTAATCCGGAGACAGTAACACCATACCACAGCCTCTACCGAGTAATAATACGCTTATGAAATGAGATTTGTGATGATTTATACATTACTTTTGGGTTAGCCTACTTAGAGTTGACAACCTCAAGTGGTTACACTATTCACTAGAGGAGAATATATGATAGGCTCTCCTCATGAAATCAAAAACTTGTGTAGGAGACGACTGCCATTTACAGGCTAAAATCCTTGTCAGATTTATTCATAGATTATAAAATATACACAACAAAATAGTTAATGCTCAAAACATGCAATAAACCTAAAACCATCCAGAGGGAACTTTTAGAACAACAAATCATGCAGAACCTGACAGGAAATGTGAATGAAACAATCAGTTTTGTCTGTTGATGGTTTTCTGAAGAAGAGGTGTTACTTGGATGCTTTGAATTCCAATTCATCAATGGTGCTGAGATACCTTTGCCAGCGTAAAGCTTAGCAGCTGAGCTGTGATTTATACTGTGGGATTTCTTTCATGTTGTACCCATTTCTTTTCAAGGAAATAAATTGAGTAATTAACAAATTTGTCACTTTGGGAGATGAGGTATTGACGTCTGGATGTTGTCATTGTCCAGATGACACTGTGTTCCTGCAATGAATTCCCCTAATTGCTCGGTATTCTGACAGAACAGAATAGTCTACTATGTCACCATCATCCTGCATATATTAAGAATTTCACAGAAGTAGCTGTAGCTACCAAAGCACTTTCAGCTTAATTGGTTTCTGAACAAAGAATATACTTTTTTTTTTATATAGACACAATGGCTGCAATCCTACATTTTCAGTTTTGATCACAGAAAACAGCTGCTATCTTAATTCCAGCTTTAAAAAAATGCAATAATAGAATATTTCTGTCCTTTTCTCATAATCATAAAATCTGTATTTACATACAGAATGCCCTGTAGCTGGAATTACCATTGTTGGTGGATATTTTACAACCAGGGACTGTAATAGGAAGATGCTAACTCAGATGTTGCAGAAATAAATTAAATTGGCTGAAGTGTTTTCATATGAACTTACTTAGGCTTGACTTTTGTTATTTATTCGCAGGATCACTGGCTAAGCCAGCATTTACAGCTCATCATTAATTGCCCTGGAGAACATGGCAGCATTTTTATTTTAAGCTGAGCCGTCTCTTGAACTGTTGTAGTCCTTGGTGAACAGGTACACCCACAGTTCCATTAAGGAAGGGAGTTCTAGTATTTTGACTCACAAGATGTGATACAATTTCAAGTCAGGGTGGTGTGCAATGTGAATGGGGACCTTCAGCTGTCGGCATTTCCACGCATCTGTCACCGTTATCCTTATAGGTAGGAGGGGTAGCAATTTAGAATGTGCTGTTGGACGAGCTTTGGAGATTTGCTGCAGCGCACCTCATAGATGGTACACACTGCAGTTACTGTATTGGTGGTGAAGGTGAGCCAATCAATAGCCTGCTTTGTTCTGTATGTCATTGGGCTTCTTGAGTGAAGCTGCAGGTTCACTCATACAGGCAAGGGGAGAGTATTCCATCACACTCCTGGCATGTACCTTGCCAGTGGAAGACAGGTTTTGGGTGTTAGAAATTGAGCTACATAGTTCTAATTGTTGACATCAGTGATCATCTTCAGGCAAGGCCACCAACCTTTGATTTTTACACAAAAATGGGCTAAAACAAATAAAGTCAGTAAAACATTAGTAAAATATCCAGTGTAATGATATGGCATTTGACTGGTTCAATTGCCATAACCCAACAGCCATAATTATAAACAGATAAAATTGCAGCATCTTATCAGATAAGATCAGCTAAAATCCTTGAGGTTCGTAACAAAAATGAAATTGAGTTATTGTCATCATAAATCACAAGTTCTGCCTTCCTACTGTTGTTTGGTGGTATAATACATGTTATTTATCTGGGACAGATTAAACAAAATGTGTTTGTTTAAACAGTGCATGGGTGCATCACCAGATCGAGTTTGCTATGTCTCTTAGAAAATTCTTGCATTCTCTCTTGCTATCCAGCAGTTGGTATATGATCAACAACAATAATGTGCATTTAGATTGTACCATCATGTAATAAGACATCCTAAGGTGTTTCATGGAGATCTTATCAAACAAAATTTGACACTGAGCTATGTAAGGACATATGAGGCCAGATGACCGGTCGCTTCACCAAATAATTATGTTTTAAGAAGCAGCTTAAAAAGGGCCAGAAGTAGGAATAGAAATGTAGAAAGCAAATTCTAGAGTTATGACTCAGCTTGTTGAATGCAGTCACTAATGCAGGAGTGAACAGGGATGCTCAAGTGGAGTGCAGATACTCTTTTGGAGAGGCTGTCAAACCCACAGATAATTAAAACCGAAACACCCAGAGACACTCGCCTCGCCCTGTAATCTGTTAAAGGAAATGTGAAAAGTGGTATAACCACCTCTCACCTCCCAATCTGCCATAAAGGAATGGTGGAATAAAATTAACTCCCAACAGTCACTCTACAATCAACAAGTAACAATTTATTTTATCTAACTCTAACAGTGATCAAATTAACAGAACTACTAACAAACTGAGCAATTCCCCATTAATTATTAACTATTCCCAAATAGAACCAAATTCTAATGGTGTACTGTTCCATAAATACAAGTCCCACTTATATAAACCAAAGTAATAAGACAAAAAAAATTTAAAACTTGGACTCTCGAAACTACAGTCACGATGAGTCTTCCAGAGTGTTTTTTGCCTTTTCCACTATTCTCAGTCAGGAACTTTTTCTTCGTCAATCCTTGTGTCTGGAATATTAGCTAAGAGTGCAGTGGTACCTTTTAGACCGTGCATAATCAGAGAGCTTAAAGATTTCTGTGACAGCCAAACTTTTACTCTTCTGATGGCAGCTCATTCTCATCGAGATTTTCAAAAACTCTCTTCTTATATACTCCTGATGATCTGTCAACTTTCTTATAATAGGATAGATCCTAGGTTGTCAACACCATCAGATTTAAATGCAATTGGTTCTCAGTCTTTAAGTGCCTGGTTTAAATTAATTGGCTGACATTCAAGCTGGTTGCCTCAACATCAAAACAAGCCAAGGTTGCCAACCACACAGCCTACTGATACATATGTTTCAATTTCAGAACTGTCTCTGCATCTGCAGCAGCTTGCGGATTCTTTTTTATCTCTAAGCTTCGAAAAACACATCACCTCTTAAAAGGACCACACACTCTTCCCCCCATCATTTTCACAAACAAATTCTAATATCCAATTCACAAGTACTCTACCCAAATTCACAACACTTCCCCCAAGAAAAGAACCATCATTATGAAAAGATGGCTTCACTTGTTTTCTAAATCTTAACGTCATTATTACTAAATCCATAATGCATTAATCTAGAGTTACACATTTCATATTAATCCTATATACATATATAACATCAAACCCTACCATTTCCATCTTATACACACATTTTCTTTTAAACCTGCGGTAACACATCCGCAATAACATTTTTACAACCCACAACATGTAAAATCTGTAAATTAAATGTTTGTAACATAAGACTTCAATGAAATAGTCTGGTATTCTTGTCCTTAAACCTTTCCAAAAATGTCAAAGGATTGTGGTCAGTATACACAACCATCTCCAATACATTGTTCACAACATAAACATTAAAATCTTGTTAAGGCCAACACCAATCTCAATAACTCTTTTCCAAAAATCGAATATTTTCTCCGATGGATACTGAATTTCTTTGATAAATAACCAATTGGCCTTTCAATGCCACAATCATGCCCCTGTAACAGCATAGCTCCAACTCCTACATCGGCATAAGTCGATAGCAACTTTAAAGGGTTTCAAGAAATTTGGCATAGCTAAAACTGGTGTGGTGGTTAACACTGTTTTTGAATTCTCAAATGCCTGTTGTCCACCGAAATTTTGTGTTCTTCTTTAACAAACCCGTCAGCAGTGACACCACGCCACTAAAGTTTGATACAAATTTCCCGTACAATCCACTCTGTCCCAAAATCTGTAGCACTTTCTTCTCCAAGGATGGTCTTGGAAATTCCTCAATGGCCTTCGTCTTCACATTTCTCTGTGTCATCCTTCCATGTCTGATATTGTGTCCTAAGACCATTGCTTCTACCTTCACGAATTCAGTTTTTGCTAAATTTATGACCAATTTTGCATTCTGTATTCTTTCGAAGAGCTCTGCCAAATGTTTTCTATGAATGGCTAAAGATCACTCAATCATCTATATAGATGTCATAGTTAGTTAATCCTGCCACAACTCTGTTCATAAGTCTTTGAAAAGTAGCTGGTGTGTTCTTCGTTCCAAAGAGTATTACTTTAAATTGATACAGCCCGTTGGGGATTACAAACACTGACATTTCTTTTGTTCTCTCTGACAAAGGTACTTGCCAGTAACCATGGAGTAAGTCCAACTTTGTGACGTAAACTGCTTGTCCGACATTTTCCACACAGTTGTCCAGTCTCCGAATTGGGTCTGAGTCTGATTTAGTCACGTTGTCGATCTTATGATAATCCATGCAGAATCGTTGAGTACCATCAGGTTTGGGAACCAACATGATTGGTGAACTCCACTCACTTTGACTCGGCTCAATGATGTCTTCTTGGAGCATCGCTTCCACTTCCTTCTGTATCCGTGCTGCATTGAGAAGATTAAGCCCACGGGAGTAACAAGGTGTACAGCCAGCAGGCCAAGCAGCATCAGGGGGGCAGGAAGGCTGACATTTCGGGCCTAGACCCTTCTTCAAAAAAGCCCATAGGGGTGTTGTTTTATCAGAATAGCACTCCCTACGTCAACCTCATGTACTACAATATCAGTTCTCCCCATTCTGTTTCTACACACGTCCTCGTGGTGCTGCAACAAGCCTTTTAATTCAGTTCTTTGCTCCTGAGACAGATAGCTTACTACAGTATTCCATTCTTTTAGGACTTCCTCATTATTCAATTTATTATGAGGCACATCAAAATCTAAATCATTTAAATTTGATTCCTCACTCTGAGTGGCAGTAACTATTACCTGTTTGTTTGTTCCCTTTCCCTGTATTAGTAAGGTTTCAGCATATTCACATGACATACCTGATAAAGCTTTTTCCTATCTGGCATCTTTACCAGATAATTCACCCGACTTAACTTCCTCTCAATCTGAAAGGAACCACTAAACCTTGCTTTGAAGGGATCTCCTACCACTGGTAACAGCACCAATACTTTATCCCCATAGGTAAACATACGAATTTTAGATTTCTTATCAGCTTCTTGCTTCATTAGATGCTGTGTCACCTTCAAATGTTGACTAGTTAATTTGCCTACTCTGTTTAATCTTACTCTCACCTCAGATACATAATCCAACTGTGAGATCTATGACTTTGGACCTATCAACTTTTCCTTAATTAATTTTAAAGGCCCTCTTACTTAGTGTCCGAATATCAGTTCGGACAGAGTAAACTGAGTCGATTCATTTGGGGCATCTCTAATAGCAAACAATATGGGAAACCTTCATCCCAATCATTTGGGTAATCCTGGCAATAAGCCCTCAGCATGGTTTTCAGGGTCTGATGCCACCTATCTGATGCTCCCTGGGATTCAGGATGGTACACACTTGATTTAGAAGTGTTGGATGCCTAAACTATATGTGATCTCCTTAAATAATTTGGCAGTAAAATTGGACCCTTGGTCTGATTGGATCTCTCTATATAGTCCATAACGGGTAATGAAAGCAAGCAACTCCTCCACAACCTTTTTTGCCTTGACATTCCATAATGGAATTGCGTGTGGAAATCTGGCAGATACATCCATTATGGTTAGCAAATAATGGTTCTGTATCTTTGCCTGAGTCTACTTCACTCCTAGATGACCTCTTACAGGTAATTCGCATGCTACCCAGCAATACTTCTTGTCTGTGTGGTAGTGGCAACACAATCTGGTGAGTTTACGCCTATTTCTCCTCTGCACTAACCTGCTAAGTTCTCCATTTCCACTTTGGGATTCTATCCTTAAAAGTAATTACATATGCGAATGCGTTCTGATTCCTTTTCTGAGTAAGCCTTACAACATAAATCTGTTATTGTCTCATCGTTTTGTTGTAACTTCATTAATCTTTCAGAACTAAACATCTCTACCTGATTCTCAACCTGTTCAGGTTTTTCCTTTACCATTTCGTCAAACAGGGTGTAAGCTAAATGGACCACAACTCCTTTGTCCTTGTCTTTGGTTTTCCACTCTTGCTTTAACTATAGCTGTGGGATGTTGTCACCACACAGTCCAGAAAGATTCCAGGGTATTTTTCTTTCAACTCCTCAGTTCCCTGGTTTTCCTTCAGTTTCTCCACTACGAGGGGCATCATTCCCACCTTTGATCCTGCTAGGTAATTTCCAAAAACAAACTGTATTCTTGGAATAGACACTTGTTCAATCACTCCTTCCGTCACTTCCCCTGTCTTGATTGGACTTTCCAGCCTTATCTTACACAGGGGAATGCAAAATCTCTCTTCATTTATTCCACAGATTATCACTCTCTTGGGTAACATTTCAGGAGTGCAAATACCTTCATCTCTTACTATTAGAGACTGACCAGCTCCTGTATCTTCGGTAACAATTCAGAAGGAGTGCAAATACTTTCATCTCTTACTATTCGAGACTTACCAACTCCTGTATCTCTCAATATTTTAACTTCTTTACCTTCTCCCCCTCTTCTTCCGGAGTAAACCTTATCCACAGAGGTGAAGTCTTTGAAGAGATCGGGCACTCTGTTACTATCCAGCCCATGACTACGCTGTGCACTCTCCTGCAGCTCCTCGACTTCTCTAGGGATTTCCTGTACTATCTCAACTAATCCCACTGGTTTATCATCTTTTACCACATCCTTTTCCCCAATGCCTCTCTTAATTCACCAGCACTGTGACTTTTATGTATTCCCCTCTGATCCAGTGAAAACACCTGAGGCCTTTCACCTCTTTTCCATTCCCTTGGGTTTCTTTTTTCACATATAGTAAATGGTTCAGAATTTGTTATTTATTTTTTGTTTTTCATTGAAGGAGCTCCCTTTTCCCAATTTCTACTCCTCACGGAATGAAATTGCTGTCAGAAACTAGATTTCGATTTATGTACTAGTGCGTATTCATGTGATCCTAGGTTGTCAACACCATCAGATTTAAATTCAATTGGTTTTCAGTCTCTAAGTGTCTGGTTTAAATTAATTGGCTAATATTCAAGCTGGGGGATAGTAACTTCAAAATCTCCCCACCCCTGGCCTCATCCCATGACCAATCTTCCCTCTCATCCCCGCCCTCCTTGACCTGTTCATCTTCTCTCCCACCTATCCACTCCTCCCACCGCACTGACCAATCCCTATCACTGCCTACCTGCACTCACCTATCATCCCACCTACCTTTCCCCAGCCCCTCTCGTCCCTGCCTCCTTGACTTATCCGTCTTCTCTCCTACCTATCTCCCTCTGATCCCTGCCTCCTTGACCTGTCCGTCTACTCTCCTACCTATCCCCCTCTCATCCACACCTCCTTGACCTGTCTGTCTTCTCTCCCACCTATCCGCTCCTCCCACCTCACTGACCAATCCCCACCACTGCGTACCTGCACTCACCTATCACCATCCCACCTACCTTGCCCAGCCCCACCCTTCCTCTCTATTTATTTCAGAACGCCCTTCCCCCTACCCCATTTCTGAAGAAGGATCTTGACCCAAAATTGTATTAGAGATAAAAGGTACTGCAGATGCTGGAGAATCCGAGATAACAAGCATGGGGCTGGATGAACACAGCAGGTCAAGCAGCATCATAGGAGCAGGAAAACTTGACGTTTCGGGCCTAAACCCTTCAT
>JAHRHZ010000070.1:10717924-10808048 GCA_024137785.1 Ginglymostoma cirratum
TTTCGGGCCTAAACCCTTCATTTTCTGATGAAGGGTTTAGGCCCGAAACGTCAAGTTTTCCTGCTCCTATGATGCTGCTTGACCTGCTGTGTTCATCCAGCCCCATGCTTGTTATCTCTTGACCCAAAATGTCAGCTTTCCTGCTCCTCTGATGCTGTCTGGCCTGCTGTGTTCCTCCAGCGCCACAGTGTGTTATCTCTGATATTCAAGCTGGTTGCCTTATAAAATAAAACAAGCCTAGGTTGTCAATCACACAGCCAATTGATACATATGTTTCAATTTCAGAACTGCCTGTGCAACTGCAGCTGCAGCTGCTTGCAGACTTTTTTTAAAACTCCAAGCTTAGAAAAACACATCATGTCTTAAAGGGACCATGCACTCTTCCCAATATCATTTTTACAAAATAATTCTAATATCCTGCCTTTCAATTCACAAGTACTCTACCCAACTTACATAGCACCTATAATATAACAGTTCATGACTTTATAGGAATGTAATGGAACACTTGCTACCAAGTTCTCAACATCTGATCTAAACGAAAACCCCTGAAAAGGTTCCTTAAGTGAAGCTCAGATGTGAGGTAACTCGAGGAAGAAGCTAGCACAGTCCCAGTTTAAAAGCTGAAATCAGAAGTGACTTAAACCTACCAAGATGTTAGGTACAGGGATTCTGGTTGGACCAGTATACAATTGATGTTTTGGGAACTGTATCAGGAGTAGTGTTTTAGGTGCAGTACAAAAGCTACTTTGTTTCTTTTCAAATTATAAAACAACATTTTGGAATTAGTGGCATTATATTTTTACTGGGTGTTTAAATTTTTTTGAATTTCTATTACAAGTAGATGGCTTGGATTATTTCATTTTCTGTGTTCTTTTTGTAAAATCTTCCACTTTTTTTGTTAAAAGCAACATCTACAGCACTGCGTACTTATGCGTCAGTGAAAGACCACTTTGTTGAAACAAAAACAATAAAAATATGATCCATCAAGCCAGGTTTCTGACTGGAATCTGACTTGCACTGTAATAATACCTGCTGGGATCACAACAGAATTATAATCTAATAGCTGCCCTCCAATTATGCCATATCCTCTGGCTTTGTAAGCTTATGCTCCTCCTTTCCAGAATACCCCCACCATTTAGTTCAAATCTCTCTTTACACAGCCCATTATTTTGTTAGTTGTGGCGTGCAAGTAGTCTTGTAGCTTCATCAGGTTGACACTTCATTTTTAGTGTGTCCGGTGCTGCTCCTGGAATGGTCTTCTTGCACCCTTCACTGAATCAGGGATGATTCCTTGGATTAATGGTAATGGAAGAATAAGGGATATGGTGGGCCATGACATTACATGGTTGAAGTCAATTCTACAGCTGCTGATCTTGTGGATGGCCAGATTTGAGCTTGTAGATATATTTTACACCTATCCCACTGTGGTACTGCCACTTAAATAATTGCAGTTATGCTCAATGTGAAGATAGGACTTCAACTTCACAAGAACTGTGCAGTTGTCAATCCTACCTTTACTGTCATGGGCAGATGCCTCTGCAGCAGGAAGATTGATGAGCACAAGATCTAGTAGGTTTGTTGCTCTTGTTGACTGCAAGCCCAATATGGCAGATAAATTCAGGACTAGCCAACTTGTTTAGTAGTCTTTTTGGGTTCACTCTTGATGATGGGCAGTGAAGTTCCCAAAATAGAGTAGATTCTATGTCATGATCATTCTCAGTATTTTCTCCGTTTGGTGTTCTACACCTGCAGGAGTATTGACTCATCAGTTCAGAAAGGACACTTCATGATAATCAGTAGGTGGTTTTCTCGTCTATATTTAATCTGATCCCATGAGACAATATTGAGGATTATCTGGACAACTCTCCCCCAACAATATTACATTGTGCTGCTACCTCTGCTCAGAAAAAGTTGGGAATGTTATAAAAAGCCATCAGTCTTTTTACATATCTTGGATATGCCCTCAGCTCCAACCACACAAGACAGTGACAATGAAAGTGTTTGGGGCTGGTACTATGATCACAATCACGGGGATTATGGAGAGGTGGCGGTATAGCAGTAA
This sequence comes from Ginglymostoma cirratum, assembly GCA_024137785.1. Classification (NCBI taxonomy): domain Eukaryota; kingdom Metazoa; phylum Chordata; class Chondrichthyes; order Orectolobiformes; family Ginglymostomatidae; genus Ginglymostoma; species Ginglymostoma cirratum. The sequence goes on from JAHRHZ010000070.1 coordinate 10,719,987, forward strand.
CATCATTGGACTAGTGGTCCAGAATCCCAGACTAATGTTTTGAGGACATAGGTTCAAATCCTACAAGGTGATGGTAAAATTTGAATTCAATACAAATGTGGAATTAAAAGCTAGTGCAATAGTGTCAAATAACCATTGCCAACAATATGGATATTGGAAGCTCTGAAGAAGATTTATATTAGGCCTCAAAACTTTCACTTTGTTTTTCTCTCCACAAATGGTGCCAGACCTTCTGAATTTCTCCAGTATTTTCTATTTTTATTTTGGATCTCTGGAATCCACAGTATTTTATTTTTACTTAAGAAATCATTGTTGATTGTTGTAAATACCCACATCGGTCACTAATGTGTTTTTTGGGAAAGAACTCTGTCTTCCTTACCCAATCTGGCCTACGTGTGATTCCAGAACCACAGCAATTTAGTTCTTAAGTGCCCTTGAAATGGCCTAGCAAGGAACGTAGCTCAAGGGCAATAATGCCAACATGCCATGCACAGATTAAAAAAAATCATTTCACAACTACTTTGGAACACAGCCTTCCATTTAGCCTCTCCATTTAAAGTGGTCAGTGATGTATCCTGGTACTGTGGGGTCATCTGCCTAGATTCAGTTAGCTTGAAAAGTGGTCCTCCATAGGCTAGTTCAAGTCAAGCTTCTTCCTACACGGTTTCATTCCTGGGATTGTGGTGGGATTGAACAGGTCACTTGAACATAAACTTAGTTTAAATGCTCTTTCCATCATGGTTCATTGCAAAAGTCAGTTACCATAAACAGATCCCCATGATCTATGATCAGAAACTTGAAAATTTATTTGTGCTATAAATAGAGCAGCTTGCCAGAGAACTACAAGTGAGCCTTTTAACAGCATTAAGCAAAGAAACCCAGCTCATTTCCCTATCCACTCTGAAAGACAGAAAACACCACAATGCTAGTCTGTAGAATTCAGGCTAAAACTAAGGGAATACAACAGATTAACCTCATCTCGCGCAACGGTTTGGTTAGTTTGCTCTGTTTTAAATAGGCTTTGGAACTCCATATAAAAGCATTCTTTTGTAACTTCCAGCTCTACCTCCTCTTCCAAGTTCATTTCGGTCCTGCTTTCTGAATTGTTCTCTGATCAGTATTGAGCTCTGGTTATATAAAATATTGTTAGGGCTCTTGTGGAGCAGTGGATAGTGCCCCTATCTCTGACAGAAAGCCTGGGTCGAAGTCCCAGCAGCTCCAACTGTATGCAGTGACATCAATGACCAGGTTTATTAGAAAATATCACATTGGGACACTACCACTGTGCCACAAGATTCCCCTACGAAATATTTATAAATTAAGGTTAGACATACAATGTACGGAGCACTGAGAACGATTGCTTGAGCAAAAGACAGACAAAGCCATATGCTGTAGAGGAAGTTGTTAGATCTCACTGCCTCCCTCTCCTCTGTGGTTGCATCTATACCTGGCAGTCCTTAGGAAGGGAGCATGCTATGTCCAATGGCAAGTTTAAGGCATTCCACAACCAGTGGGGCCTGGGGATACAGATATTTTTCAACCATAGATAAGACAGTGTGGAGCTGGAGGAACACAGCAGGCCAGGCAGCATCAGACGAGCAGGAAAGTTGACATCTCAGATTCTTCAGAAATGGGGGATGGGGAAGGGAGCTCAGAAATAAATAGAGAGAGGAGGGGTGGAGCTGGGGAAGGTAGGTGGGATGTTGTGCAGGTAGGGAGTGGTGGGTATTGGTCAGTGAGGTGGGAAGGGTGGATAGGTGGGACAGAAGATGGACAGGTTGTGTCAGGTCAAAGAGGCGGGGATAAGAGGGAGGACTGGACATGGGATGTGGCCGGGGTGGAGAGATTTTAAAATGGGTGAACCACTGTACACGAGTCACTGTAATGTTTCACACTGTGAATAAATCTAAAACTGAATAAAGATTGGAATTTGTTCTCCAGTTTCACCAACTCTCTGTCAGAAGTTTAACACTATCATATTTAGGAAGTCAAAGAAATATCTAGATTGCTACATCCCCTAGTTTCACATCTAAAAAATTTGAGAGAGTGCTCACATGTACAATAACTTGAAGTACATATATTGTGCATTGTAAGGTAACATAAACAGCATTGGGGTGAGTGCGAAGATAATCTTATTTGTTGACTGAGTGCACAGTGTTGCACAGGCTACTGAAAGGACTTACAGATGTTTTCCAAAAAATAAGCTTTAACATACAACTGAACCAACACACATCAGGGGAACTTGATTTCACATCTCATTAAAAGGACAGTACCTTTGGTGAATGAACATTCCCTGAAGTCTTTGAAACCCATTCTGCTAACAGATAGGCAGATATTCTTGTAAACATAGTAAATGTTTGGTCATTCTACTGAATTTTGACTACCTTTGAAACATTATTTATAATTCAAACCATTTGGTCTTATGAACAATTTGACTGAATGCCAGGCACCTACAAGTGTAAGACACCAATGACTTTTTTAATACAATAATCTTGCTTCACCTGGAGGAGTAAATGGAAATAGATGTCCATGAAAACATATATATACTGTGTCCTTTACCCACAAAAATAACGGAAATCTTGTAGGAATACAGTGATCTCAAACCAGATGTACTTTCATAATATTTGGACTGTCTAAGATTTCAACACATAGTGCAGAGAAATTTCTTCTCGTGTGACATCTGCTTTTATCACACAAGCTCTGCTGGAGAGTCTCAACATTATGACTGTAGAACATAGAACACAGAACAATACAGCGCAAAACAGGCCCTTCGGCCCTCAATGTTGCGCCGACCTGTGAACTAATCTAAGCCCATCCCCCTACACTATCCCATCATCATCCATATGCTTATCCAAGGACTGTTTAAATGCCCCTAATGTGGCTGAGTTACCTACACTGGCAGGCAGGGCATTCCACGCCCTTACCACTCTCTGAGTAAAGAACCTGTCTCTGACATCTGTCTTAAATCTATCACCCCTCAATTTGCAGCTATGCCCCCTCGTACTAGCCGACGTCATCGTCCTAGGATGATGATAAATGGGATATATTCAACCCAGAAATCTTGCTTCCTCCTGCTTTACATTACAATTGTTAAGGCCAGCCACTAACCTGATCTTATGTTTGTTTTTGAATCCTACTTTTGGATTTTTGACATGGGAAGTTAGTTATTCTGGTCTCCTGGGTGAAGGTAAAGTCTTAGGATATTGGATTCCCCCCTGGTCTGATGAAATAAGGAGCACTGCCACTTTTTGAGGAATTATTGACCTGAAACTTGGGACTCCATTTTAGTTCTGCTTTCTCTCCACAGATGTTGCCTGACTTGGTGAATGTTCTGTGTTTTCTGCTTTTATTGACCTCTTCGCGTTTGCATCCAGACCTTGACACCACGCTCAACCATATATTTGATATTCATGTTAGCCCTCAGTTGCCAAAATATGATTTATATGAATTTTTATAAAAATATATTTTGCCACAGAATATTAAATAGGTCAAGCAATTTTTTTGATATAGTAATTGAAAAGACCTAAGAAAAAGGCAATTAAAATCATTCAAAATAGAACTAGACAATAGTAACAACTCAATTCATTTCAGTGAAAATACCCAAACTATTAAAAACAATTACCTCTTTTTCAGCCTCCATTTCCTCTTCTGAAACAGCAGCACTGGACACTACCAATGGAGTCCACCGCAGGTTTTCTTGGTCCACTTCATTAACACGTGGATTGGAATGCAACTTTCCTACATGCTCCTGAATCAGTTTGTGCCTTCGAATTATAACGAATCTACAAAACAAAGATGTATTTAGTTTGTATTATTGCTGTTAGTTTTGTTGACTGTTCAAAGGATTCGCCAAATACTTGTCTCATTTATGCTGTCAGCATGTGTTATCTGATCAAAGACTGCTTTTTGTAAAAAGAAATGCTAGTGGTGAGCACTTTGCTCCATTCTCAAAATTACATTATATTTTTTATGCACATTCATTAGCTCATACGCAAAAGGATATTTCATGCTTTTTCAAAACCAAAATATCCTGAATGCTGAAATCTGAAGCAAAAACAGAAAATGCTGGAGAAACTCAGCAAGTCTGGCAGCATCTGAGAAGAGAAACAAAGTTAACGTTTCAAGTCCAATGACTTCTTCAGAATTCAGTTTCTCTCTCCAAACATGCAGTCAAAACTACTGGGTTTCTCTTTTACGTTGAGATTGCAAAATCATAACTGAGCACTGTAGGAAATTCTGTGATATAAGCTCTCTTCAAAGATAACCAGTTAATCCTATGATGAATGATAACAAAAATTACTTTATATCTGGAATGTAATTTTATAATAATAGATGAACACTATCATAATAGAAAAGGAAATTGCTAGGAACACTCAGATGGTCAGGCAGCATCTGTGGAGACAAAGACACAGCTGATTCTTCAAGTTGATGGCATTTCATCAGAACTCCATGAAACATGAAGAGCCTGCACATTAGGTTATGAAGGTTCACCTGGAATATCTAGTTGCTACTATAAGAACCATATTATAGGTATGTGGAGAAATTGCTCTGTCAATTCCTTTTGAAACATTTCAACAGACTTCACAGACAATGCTTTCATACTACAATCAGGCTACGCTTTAATATTTTTGCCACGTTACCTGGCTCTAGGCTCAAGTTACCAGATATTACACTACAGCCTGCAAGTAACTTTGTTAGGGTTCATGGAGGTCAGTTTTTGTAATACGAAATTTTGAGCACTTGTTTGAATCACTAAATCAGGGTATAGTGTCAATGTCAGTTTACTTGATGTGTGATTGGGGCTACAGTATTTACTAAGAGGTGCACCACTGAACAGCAAGTAATTCATAGAAATGCAATCAATCAATGGACCTAAAAAATTATGTAATCGTGCATGGTTCGTCAAAGCTAATGTCTTGATTTTATACATTACACATGATACTCACTTGCAATGTCGCTTGTCAATCATCTTTAGCTGCTGCAGAGTCATTGCAATGTCATGTGGGCACATCCCTGTTTCTCTGCTAATACCCTTTATACTGATATGCTTGTCCTGATGCCGCTGTAGGTATTCTAATATTACACTCTTCCAGTACGCCAGGTATGAAAGTCGTCCCAGATCAGACAGGGGCTTTTCAGGTGAACCTGCTTGTCCTTCCTGTCTTGAAAGTAAGTAGCCTACATACAGATCAGAGAAAATGATGTTAAAAAGAGCATTGAAATGAGAACATTTAATCCAAATTGTTATTTTGATCCATATAGTGGACGAACTCATACCATTATTTTCAGTTTGAGGTAAACTACACAGACCATGTTAAATTGTTATGTTGTATGTTACACCATATGTTGGATTTGACATCTTCAGGAAATGTTTTGTGGAGCACCTTACAGTGAATTGATTAAGTTTTTGGGCTCCTGTCCAGCAGAATGTTGCAGGTCCAAAAATGTACTGAGAAAAAAAGTGTTTAAAATAAGATGGGGAAGACAGAAACAGAATTACTTGTTTTACAAGAGTAAATTCTTGAGTAGAAAATTCTGTAGAACACACAACGTACTTCCAGCTTTACTATCAACCACACATAGCTATTATTGAGCCTGATGGCTAATCATTTGCGGCTTGAAATCAATTTGTGGGAGCAGTGAAACAAACTATTCTATGATCTCAACTAGCGGAAAGATTGCAATGAGACAATTTTGGGGATGAGGAAGGAGAGGTTGTAGATTTGCTCACCGAGCCGTTGTGTTTGATTGCAGGTGTTTCGTCACCCTGCTAGGTAACATCGTCAGTGCACCTCCGGTGAAGCATTGGTGTTCTGTCCCACTTGTTATTTATGTGCCTCATTTTGCTGGGGCGGTTGGTATTATTTCTGGTTCTGTTTTTCAGTGGTTTATATATTGGGTCCCATTCAATGTGTTTGTTGATGGATTTCCAGTTGGAACGCCAGGCCTCCAGGAATTAGGGATAACAAGGTGTGGAGCTGGATGAACACAGCAGGCCAAGCAGCATCTTAGGAGCAGGAAAGCTTGACATTTTGGGCCTAGACCCTTCATCAGAAATGGGGGAGGGGGAGAGGGTTCTGAAATAAATAGGGAGAGAGAGGGAGGCAGATAGAAGATGGATAGAGGAGAGGATAGGTGGAGAGGAGACAGACAAGTCAAAGAGGCGGGGATGGAGCCAGTAAAGGTGAGTGTAGGTGGGGAGGTAGGGAGGAGATAGGTCAGTCCAGGGAGGACAGACAGGTCAAGGGGGCGGGATGAGGTTAGTAGATAGGAGATGGGGAAACAACTGCACCTCCCAGTCGCGAACCATTTCAACTCCCCCTCCCATTCCTCAGACGACATGTCCATCCTGGGCCTCCTGAAATGCCACAATGATGCCACCCAAAGGCTGCAGGAACAGCAAATCCTATTCAGCCTGAGAACCCTGCAGCCCAATGGTATCAATGTGGATTTCACAAGCTGCAAAATCTCCCCTCCCCCAACCGCATCCCAAAACCTGCCCAGCTCGTCCCCACCTCCCTAACCTGTTCTTCCTCTCACCTATCCCCTCCTCCCACCTCAAGCCGCACCCCCATCTCCTATCTACTAACCTCATCCCGCCACTTGACCTATCCGTCCTCCCTGGACTGACCTATCTCCTCCCTACCTCCCCACCTACACTTACCTTTACTGGCTCCATCCCCGCCTCTTTGACTTGTCTGCCTCCTCTCCACCTATCCTCTCCTCTGTCCATCTTCTATCCACCTCCCCCTCTCTCCCTATTTATTTCAGAACCCTCTTCCCCTCCCCCATTTCTGATGAAGGGTCTAGGCCCAAAACGTGAAGCTTTCCTGCTCCTATGATGCTGCTTGGCCTGCTGTGTTCATCCAGCTCCACACCTTGTTATCTCGGATTCTCCAGCATCTGCAGTACCTATTATCTCCAGGAATTAGGGTAGCCCACAAACCAACATCCACTCTGCGACACCTACTGACGTAAAGGATCCCATATCCACAACCAATAAAACTAACGTAAATACAAAATACCATGCAAGGACTGTGAGAAACATTACATAGGCCAAACTGGAAGAAAACTGACAATGAGGATACACTAACATCAACCAGCTGCCAACAGACATGACCAATGCTCACAGGTCTCAATACACACGGACAAAGAAGGACACGAATTCGACTGGGGCAATGCATTCATAATAGCACAAGCCAAACAGACATGCAAGGGAATTTCTGGAGGCCTGGCATTCCAACTGGAACTCCATCAACAAACACATTGAACTGGACCCAACATACAAACCACTGAAAAACAGAATCGGAAGTGATGCCAACCACTCCAGCAAAACAAGGCATATGAATAACAAGTGGTACAGAACATCAACGCTTCACTGGAGGCACACTGACAATGTTACCTAGCAGGGTGACGAAATGTCTGCAATCAAACACACCGGCTCGGCGAGCAAGTCTACAGCCTCATCCACAACCCGAGCTACAAGTTTACTCAAAAACTTTAAATGAGGAAGGAGAGTAGAAGGTGCTCTTATTATTAATTATTGCTGAAAGTGAAATAGCCCAGCCAAAAGTAGGCAGGAGAAAGCAGTGAGAAACATCGACCCGAATATTTTAAAAGGAAACTAAAATAAATTTGCTGGAAGATGTTCACTGTCATTTAGAGACGCATAACTAGCTCATAACTTTATCATAAAGCGTGATTTAATCTTTTTAGACTTCTCACTGTGTAAGAGACACAGGACCTGCCTTTACATTACAATTAATAAAAACCCATTCTAGACAATTATTGGAAATTGGCAGCTGTCACCATTTGGAAAATGCATGAAATAAACAGTAATAGCTTCCAGTGACTAACCTTGTATATACATCAATACATAAGTAAATTGCAAAGAACTTTTTTTTTTAAAAAGCTTCAAAATATTTTGAATATAGAGGTAACAAGAGAATGAAAATAGGGATATAAACAAACAGGTCAAAGGAACCAGGCTCTCTATCTGACTTTTCAGATTTTACCAATGTAGATAAAGGCAGAAAATTGCAAAAGGATATAGATTGCTTATGAGCAAAACAGAGTTTATTGAGGAGGGATGCAAGATTATCCACTTTGGAACAGAAAAAAGAAAAATTGGAATGCTTTCTCAATAATGAGAAACCAGGTGATTATCAACATTTATTTTCTGGATGTGGCTGTTGCTGGCAAGACCAGCACTTGTTGTGTATCTTTAGTTGCCCTTGCTCAGTGCGGGTGAGCCAGCCCTGAATCACTGCAGTCTACATGGTGGAGGTGCTCATTAATGATGTCAGGTTAGATATTAGAGGGTTCTAACTCGGTGGCAGAATAAGATATGATGGCATATGTCCTAAATCAAAAAAGGTGTCGAATTGGAAGAAGAACTTGAAGATGGTGTTTTTCCTATGAACATGTTCTTTTTATTCTTGAAGGATGTGGGCTTTGGGAAGTGCTAGAAAAAGCTGCTTTCAATTTAATTTTCTCTTTCTACTTGATTCACTTTGTTTATCTAACCATAATCCTTTATCGTAAACATTTTTATTCTCCTTTATATGTTAATTTACTGTCTATATATTTTTTGTTCTTCTTTCATTCTCAGAATGGAAAATGATGCAGAGCATTATGGCATGAAACTAGGTAAAAATATTGTTGTGGGAATGAAAACATATTTGATCATATTGCTAGAGGATAAACAGAACTAAAATAGTGAACATAACAATGCTGCTACTGGTAGCCAGCAGAAATTGAAAGAACAGCAAGCAAATTATGAAATGCCGACAAATTTTGTGACCATTTAGAATCCAGCAGCATTAATTCAAGAGCTATTAGCCTGATTCTGTATTGACATTTCTATTTCTGGGAAGAAACATTTAGCTACACTGACTGATTTGGAATGGTAACCTTCATTTTTGGTTAACACAAGTGAAATTTATTTATTTTTTTAACCAGTACTTTTTAAAAAGCAACTACATTAACATGTACAAAAATGAAAGCAGAAGTTCATTGAGGAAGTATATTTTAAGAATCTGTCAATATTTCCATTAAAAGTAAACAAAATAATGCATTAATTTCTACAATGCCAAATCATTTTTCCCTTTAGCAAATATATTTGCATTTACATCAGCTTATGTTACAATGCACTGTATACATACAAATGTACAACTCGTTAATGCTGGATCAAAACTCGGACAACAGTGTTTTGTAAAGTGTTATTACATAAACATTGAACATACTTCTGCCAATATTTAAGAGAAATATCACACAAAAAGTAAAATATAACCCAACTGACAAGTTGACATATAAATTACCCAAAGCATGACATGGTCATTACTTCTGTTGTAAATTTGAAACAAATATATAGGACAAGGGAGCTTTTTGTACGAGACTTATTATTGTAATTAGAAAATAAATTTTTACAATTAGGTTTTTAAATATTCTGTCAGAGATTTCACATCCCAGCTCAATGTCGTAAGCTTTCATAGACACAGTTAGAAGAAAACCAAATTCTACACAAAGGTAGGAAAAGCTTGGCTAGAGCAAATCTCTCACAAGACTCAGGGCTCTTCCAGCTGCAACTTACAGCTATATGTTGGAAAAAGAAAAGCACAGATTTATTGTGCAAAACAAAATCTCAGTGTTCGTATTAGTTTATTTTATGCATGATGTGATTTGAACAGTTAAATTTTGCTAGTCTCATTACCAAGCTGATATTCTAAGAAACAAATTGTGCTTGGTTGCTGTGAAAGCAAGTCAAGTGACAGCAATGAAGAGATCAGAGTTGGCATGTTTCTATCCAAATGTTTTGGGACCTCCTGCAGTCCTTCACAGGCTCATGAGAACAACCCAGGATTTTATGACAGAAGATCTTAGCAGGCAAGTTATTTTTCACTCCCCATTACTTTATAATGGTCATACATATTTGCATGCTGAGCTATGTGTTCCTAGGACACAAATCAGGTGGCTTGGGAAGATGGCCAACATACATTGTATCTTTAAACTACTGTTTCAATCTTACAGAGTTTGAGATTGCTTTGTGTATAATGCAAGGGAAATTCCATTCTTCCACAGAGATTTCAATAGCAATCAATGCACATTTCTTAAAAGCATCAAAAGTAATTTTCAAAATGCATCATCTGTGCTTCATTTAGTTTCCTTTTGCATGAATATAATTATTATATTTGTAAAAGCTTTTGAAATATTTTACATTTTTCTCGTACCCAACTGTTTGATCTACAGTACGTACTGATTAAACTGACTGCACTCTGTTTCATTTCAACCTTTAACAATTTGTTTCAGCCTACTGGCTTTGTTTGCTGGCATATAATCTGACAGTTGTATTCTTTATTCAAGCTGAGGGGAATCAGAAGGGTAACATTTCATACTTGAATGAGTATGAAGCCCTAAAATAAGTGACAATATTCTATTACTTAATGATGCACAAATCAAAGCAGTCACATCAAGATTAAAATGCGTGCATTTACCAATTTCTGTAGCCCATTACTTTCAAGAACACCCCAATTCCCTGACAAGGATCACTGAAACATGGTTTCAAACAAAACAGAGCACTTACTGAAATCAATCAGGAACCTTCCAAAGCCTTGTCTTTGGTACTGGGGCATAATCATTATGCAGGATACATTGTACTTCTGTTGGCATAGCTTTTCCTGAGGGAAGGAGAAATAGACCTAGTTTGTCAGTGATGATGCTGATGCAGACAACACATGTCACCTACCACTGTCCTTGCAAAATGTCACGCTAATCTAGGCAAACACTGATTGTTAATAACAATGATATATGACAATCTGTTACTGTGGTTTTCAATCAAACCCAAGTTGTCATCTTTGTTATGTGGCGAACTGTTAATACACAAGGTTTATACATGTCATAAAATCCATTCAGATTAATCCTTCAATATAACAATCTAAGAATAAACTCCTCGGAAAAGCTTGGTGTGTATAGCAGCCTCCTCTGAAATGTACCTCTGGCACATGGGTAGGAATAAGCAGATTTTAAACACAGTAGCAAAATGATTTACAATTTATAACCATTTAATATATTTTATATATAATCAATATGAAGCAGAGAATTAAGAACTATAGTGTCACATGAATTGCATTCCACTTCATTAGACTGATCCAAATTAAGACTTTGTTGCATCTGCACTAAACAGTGGAAGGAAAGATTGCACACCTTTAGGTGCAGTCTTCATTTCTAAATTAAATTAATTTCCACATGGCATGGATAAGGTCAATCTATCTACAGGAAAATTACTAGGCATCCCTAGCCCTTTAACGCATAACCCTCTTGTTACACTGCATGATACCGAGCTTTGTTACTTTCAGGCATTATTATAAGTAGAGTCAAATTCAGACAATTAAACAAAGCAACCTGCTGGTCTCAACTTACATGAACTGATTCAGAAAAAAAAACTTACAAAATTACCTCAACGGGGAAAGGAAAACATATTAAATTTTACAAAAATGCTACAGCTAAAGATGGTTAGTGTCTCTTCTTGATTTGACATGTAATTTATCCACCACAAGCCATACAAAGCAAGGAGGAGGTATACTATATTTGCTTCTTATTAAAGCTAAAGAGTTGTCAAAAAGTACAGCACAATGTTAATAGCGTGTGAATCATTTCAGGTAGAAGTTGACAACATGTTATCTAACGTGATAATTAGTTGGTAGTACACAACTTGAATATTGCAGAAAAAGGATACATTTTGTCAAAGCTTTTTGTCTTGCACTAATCAGGACAACAACAAAAATACCAATGTAAAGAGGGAACAATATTATCATTGAACGTAAAAAGTGATGAGTGGAAAGCAAGTAGACTCTGACTGATAGAAATATTGGCTTGGTAAATGCACTAGTTAGATGATAACTGACAGTCAGCTGCCAAGCTTGTTCCCAGAGTCCACGTGCCAACCAATCAGCATTCTCTTTTTATAACCCTTTATACGAGTGTTCTTGGAAATGCCTTGAGTGCCAGCAAAAAAGCTTCAACAAAGTATGTGTCTTTTGTCAAGGCTCTGTCTCCTTTTCCAGGTGGACATAAAACATCCCATTACACTAATTGAAGAGGAGGAGGGGAGTTCTCCCCAGTCCCAAACAATAATAATTCTCCAAACAATAGAACTAAAAGACCAGATTGTCAGATCACCGTTTATTGTTTGTTGGTCTTAATGTGAGCAATGCTGGTCATAGAAACATTCATTGTTGGTCATGAGATGGTGCTGATGCGCCTTCTTCAACTGCTGCATCCATATGCTGAAGGTACATCCGCAGTGCCTCTTTTCCTGCGGTAGACTGACACAAGCTTGTTAGGCTATTTCAGAGTGCACTGTCACTCTTCCTCTGTAGGACATCAATGAACCAGGTGGGTTTTTATGACACTCTGGTCAGTTCATGATCATTATTTATTAATTGAAATTATAGCTCCATAAGCTGCAATAGTTAGTTTTATCTCCAGTGTGTTAATCTAGGCTTCTGGATTGCTGGCCTAGTGTTATTGTTATGATGCAACTGTCCCCCAATTTGTGCAAACTGGTTTCTGCATTTCCCATAACAGTGAGAACACTTAAAGGTAACTTGTAAAGCTCTTTGGTATGCCTTTAGGTCATGAAAAGCACTATATAAATACAAGATTTTCTCTCCCTCGCTGAGCTTTTTACCCAGAGGATCCCAAAACTTACTGAATTACACGAAAATTCACTGATGGGAAAGAAAAAGGTGCTGAAAATATAGGACAGCATTTTGTTTTGGTATAATCTTAAACAGAAATACTGTGCATTGTCCTTGTGTTAAATGAAATAATGGGGATCCATGATTATACAATCAATTCAGTCAAACTAGCTAATACAACAGCAATCAAAATGACAACTTTCCATGTTAGGAACTGCATTACAAATGTAGCCTCAGGCCCAGAAGAGTGTATACGAGATTTCAGCACAAGCAACGAGATTTAAATCCAATTCACATTTTCAGCAGTGCTGCTGCATGAAAAGCAGGTTTATTCTTCACAGCCCTGTTCAAATCTAGAAAGTTCTGCAGTTGTATCACAAATTGAACCTTTCACCAAAAATTTTTCAAAGTTGATCCTCATTTTGAATTATTACCAGTGTAGTTGCAGCGCTGGCTATGAAGGATGTGATTTTTACCACTATTTAAGAGTTCTACAAATGAAGGATATTATGTGTTGATACATTATCCCCTTTTCCTTTCTTTTTAATTATTACTTTTTTTATTATTATATATGATTTCTGTCATTGATGTAGGCGCCGGGGGGGGGGGGGGGCCAACTTGTAAAACTTTTCACTGTAATTTTCATGAAAAAGTACATGTGACAATAAATTTCTATTCTTTTTACCCTATTTTCTGGAACCAGGTTTAAAACTTCATATTGTTCACCAATTATAGTAGTAATCTTAAGCATGCAGCATTTCTGCAAAGAAACAAAGAAAAAAAACTTGCTTAGCTTTGTCACAACTTCTGGAGAACCCAAAATGCTTTATAGCCAATGAAGAAATTATGAAATTAGTCAGTGTAATAAGGCAGGAATACAGATGCAGTTCATTTATGCACTGAGCAGGGTTCCATAAATAGCAATAAGACAATGACCAGACAATCTGATTTTGTAACTTTGTTAGAAGGATTATGTATTGGCTGCATACTGAAATGCTCTTCTTCATAATAGTGGCATGAGAACTTTCATATCCTCTCAAGATGTTATATGACAGCTTGGCTACACGCATATAGTACTCAGACTTCCATAAAAATTACCACAGATTGTTTTGTTTTAAAGTGGTCTGGACTATTTGCATTAGGAAAAGGTTGTAAGATTTTTATAAGCAGAATCATCAGTAAACCATACGGCTCAAACATGCTCACCCTTTCACCTCAGTTCTGAATGGCTAATCCTTTATCTCAAAACCAGGTACCCCTTGATCTAGACTTGCTAGCCAGGGAACAGCTTCTCATCACCTATGCTACCAAGTCCTCTGAATTGAATTAAAAAGATTGAACAGGATTCACAGCAATGTTGTCCGCATTAATTATGGTTAGTAAGTTTCTGGAATGACACTAAAATTGGTGGTATAGTGCACAGTGAAGAAGGTTTTCTAAGACTGCAAAGAGATCTTGATCAATCGGGTCAATGGGCTGAGAGCAGCAGATAGAGTTTAATTTGGATAAATTTGGATAAATACGAGGTACCGTATTTTGGTAAAAACAACAAGGGCAGGACTTACACAATTAAAACCAGAGCCATGGATAGTGTTGTAGAACAGAGACACCTAGTGGTTCAGGTACATAATTCTTTGAGGTTTGTGTCATACACAGTGGTTAAGAAGGCATTCAGCATGCTTGTCTTCATTGATCAGACCTTTTGAGTATAGGAGCTGGGATGTTATGTTGAGGTTGTACAGGATGTTGGTGAGGCTTCTTCGGGAGTACTTTGTCCAGTTTTGGTTGCCCTGTTGGAGAAGGATATTATTAAGCTGGAGAGGGTTTAGAAAAGATTTATCAGGATGTTGCTGGGATTGGAGGGTTTGAGTTTTGTTTTCTTTATTCATTCACAGGATGAGGGCATTGCTGGCTAGGGCCATCATTAATTGCTCATCCCTCATTGCCCAAGGGCAGTTATGAGTCAACCACATTGCTGTGGGTCTGGAGTCACATGTAAGCCAGACCAGGTAAGGATACCAGTTTCCTTCCCTAAAGGACATTAATGAACCAGATGCATTTTTCCGACAATTGGCAATGGATTCATGGTCATTGTTAAGACTCTTAATTCCAGATATTTATCGAATTCAAATTCCACCATCTGTCATGGTGGGATTCGAACCCAGGTCCCCAGGACATTACCTGGATTTACAGTCCAGCGACAATACCCAACGCTATTCCCTTCTTATAAGGAGAGGCTGGATAGGCTGGGACTTTTTTCACTAGAGAGTAGGAATTTGACAGATGACCTTACGGAGGTTTATAAAATCACGAGGGGTATAGATAAGGTGAATGCCAGGTGTCTTTTCCCCATGATGGGGGATTTCAAGACTAGGTGGCATATTTTGTAAAGTGATAGGAGAAGGATTTAAAAAAGACACGTGGGGCAACTTTTTTTTTTAAAAAGGTGGTTCGTGTGTGGAATAAACTTCCAGCAAATGTGATTGATCCAGGTACAGTTATAACGTTTAAAAGACATTTAGATAAACACATGAATGAGAAATGCTTGGAGGGATATGGGCCAAGCGCAGGCAGGCGGTACTAGTTTAGTTTGGGATTATGGTCAGTATGGAGTGGTTGGGCCAAAGGGTCTGTTTCCGTGCTGTATGACTATGACTCTCTATGCAGCAGTCTGATCTAACTAGGTTCATTCAAGTTTCTTCAGTTCTTCAAAATGCTTAATATTGAAAGATTTGTGTTTCTTTTGGGCTCTAAGCAAGTCTTGTTTTATTCTGTAATTTTTTCTAAGCCTTAGCAAATTAGGTACCATTTATTTTAAATATCATAAGTTGAAACTCATCTACAGAAGCCATTTCAAATTTGAATTTTTCTAATTGCAGCGAGGACGAGTTCTGAATTTTCCAAGCATACCAAATCACAATTGTTTGATAAAGTTTATAGGCTGGTTACAGTGGAGGAGAACGTGGCACCATCAAAACGTACTTTACATTTCCACATTGAAGTATCCAAATTAAATAACAGGCTTGCTTACAATTATCTATAACTGACCTTACAATACTTGGTTTCAGACTGACTTGTCACATCCGCTCATCAGAAACTACAAAAAGTAACAACCTAAAAATTGCACAGGAAGGCAGTTGTAACACAACCTGAGTCAAAAGTACACTGTTCCAGCTGCCTCAATTTAACAGTTGACAGGTGATTGCCACAGGAACCTTGAACTCAGAAATGTGCAATACCCCTGCATATATAAATTGAAATATGTAGAGATTATAGAGTCATAGAATCAAACAGCACAGAAACAGACCCTTTAGTCCAACCAGTCTATGCTGGCCATAATCCCAAACTAAACTAGTCCCACCTGCCTGTACTTGGCCCATATCCATCCAAACATTTCTTATTCATGAGCTTATCCAAATGTCTTTTAAACATTGTAACTGTACCCATATCCACCACTTCATCTTGAAGTTCTCCTTACCTTCCTTGGTCAGCCACGTTTAGTTTATCCCTCTCTTAGAATCTTTCCTCCTTACTGGTTATGTGAACTTAGCAATGAATTAGATGTTACATAATGCAATAAAAATGCATCTCTTAGTACATTTCTGACAGTCTCCCAATTTAAAGTTGAAACACCTGTTTTGTTAAAAGTTATTCTGCCTTTTCAACCTTTCAAATTGCCTTTATTATGTGTACCAGATACCGAACCAAAGCATGACCAGCTTTCATCAATGCTGCATCCCCTTCCTTTATCAATTCCACCTATCTCTCTTCCACCATATTTAGCTATTTTTAATATGATGTGATATTATTAGATGCAAGTATTTTAATGAGATTAAAAGCTGTTGACTTGACAATCAATGTCTTTTAATTAAAAATGGGTGCGCATTAAGTTTTGAAACATTTAGTTTCTGAGTCTTCATGAGCTTGTCCTGGATTGTCACTATGGTAAATCAACACAGTTGAGTCTCCCACTGTGAAAGCAGCACAATCTCCCATCAGAACCAATCTACCACTTGAATTGTTAGGAACTACTATTAAACTGCACAGCGTTATCACAATCAATTAAACACCTGGATTTTTGCAGTCAACAAAGACAACATCATGTGCAGTTGACCCTGACAGAAGCTCTGCAAAGATCTAGAAATTTCTGCTGTAAATTCTGCCTTTCTCAATATTAATTCGAATCAGGGGCAAGATAAAGGGGCTCTGAGTATCCAGCAACTGAAATATTATTAAATAAATTAAGCAGCCGTCCCAGCGAAGAACTCTCAGACAGCAAACCAGGAAGGAAAACACATCTCAGAGTCATAGAGTTGTACAGATATACAGCACTGAAACAAATCCTTGGGTCCAACTCATCCATGTCGGCCAGATATCCTAAATTAATCTACTCCCATTTGCCAGCACTTGGTCCATATCCCTCTAAACCCTTCCTATTCATATACCTGTCCAGATGCCTTTTAAATGATGTAATTGTACTAGCCTCCACCTACTTCATCTGGCAGCTCTTTCCATACATGCACCACCCACAGTGTGAGAAAGCTGCCCTTCAGGTCCCTTTTAGATCTTTCCTCTTCTCACCTTAAACCTATACCTTCTAGTTGAACTCCCCTATTCTGGGGAAAAGGCCTTCACTATTCATCCTATCCATGCCCCTCATGCTCCAGGGGAAAGTGCCCTAGCCTAATCAGCCTATCCTTATATCTCAAGCCCTCCAAACCTGGCAACATCCTTGAAAATCTTTTCTAAACCCTTTCAAGTTTCACAACATCTTGCCAATAGCAGGGACACCAGAACTGAATGCAGTATTCCAAAAATGGCCTAACCAATGTGCTGTAGCCAAAACATGACCTCCCAACTCCTGAACGCAAAGCATTGACCAATAAAGGTAAGCATACCAAACACCTTCTTCACTGCTCTATCTACCTACGACTCTGCTTTCAAAAAACTATGAACCTCCACTCCAAGGTCTCTTTGTTTGGCAACACTACCGTTAAGACCCTACCATTAAGTGTGTAAGTCCTATCATGACTTGACCTATCAAAAAATGCAGCACCTCACATGTATCTAAATTAAACTCCACCTCCATCTTGGCCCATTTGCCCATCTAATCAAGGTACTTATAATTTTACAGAAAGCAAAACAAAGCTTAGAATATACATACCAAAAGGTGAAACATAAATTAATGTAAACTATTTTAAAAACAGAATGATCATCATGCATTTCGTTTTACATTACGTAAGTGGAAAATTAGTGTTTTTCACAATTAGAAAAGTTCTTCAGAACTGGTTGGGATTTGGCATGCTATTCCAGATAGACCTCATTAACCACCGTGTTTTGGGAGACTGTACTTTGATATGAAGCCTAAAAAGGGAACTACTCATTTGTTCAGTGCTGTTCCATCAAGGGAGACCTCAACTACGCTTCCTATGGACAACTGCAAATCCTATGGAGGCGGATAGGATCACTAACAACTGGGTTCTGTATTTGGGGATAGTAGGAACTGCAGATTCTGGAGAATCTGAGATAACAAAACAACGTGTAGAGTTGGATGAACACAGCAGGCCAAGCAGCATCAGAGGAGCAGGAAAGCTGACGTTTCGGGCTTAGACCCTTCTTCAGAAATATGAGCGGAGAAGGGGGTTCTGGAATAAATAGGGAGAGGGAGGTGGATAGAAGATGGATAGAGGAGAAGATAGGTGGAGAGGAGACAGACAGGTCAAAGAGGCGGGGATGGAGCCAGTAAAGGTGAGTGTAGGTGGGGAGTTAGGGACGGGATAGGTCAATCTAGGGACGACAGACAGGTCAAGGGGGCAGGATGAGGTTAGTAGGTAGGAGATGGGGGTGGGGCTTGAGGTGGGAGGAGGGGATAGGTGGGAGAAAGGACAGGTTAGGGAGGCGGGGACAAGTCGGGCTGGTTTTGGGATGCGGTAGAGGGAGGGGAGACTTTGAAGCTTGAGAAGTCCATATCGATACCATTGGACTGCAGGGTTCCCAAGCGAAATATGAGGTGCTGTTCCTGCAATCTTTGGTTGGCATCATTGTGGCACTGCAGGAGGCCCAGGATGGACATGTCGTCTGAGGAATGGGAGGGGGAGTTAAAATGGTTCGTGACTGGGAGGTGCAGTTGTTTAGTGCAAACCGAGCGTAGGTGTTCCACAAAGCGGTCCCCAAGTCTCCGCTTGGTTTCCCAGATGTAGAGGAGGCCACAACGGGTACAGCGGATACAGTATACCACATTAGCAGATGTGCAGGTGAACATCTGCTTGATGTGAAAAGTCTTCTTGGGGCCTGGGATGGGGGTAAGGTACAGGGGCAGGTGTAGCACTTCCTGCGGTTGCAGGGAAAAGTGCCGGATATGGTGGGGCTGGAGGTGTGTGTGGAGAGGACAAGGGAGTCACGGAGAGTGTGGTCCCTCAGGAAAGCAGATAAGGGTGGGGAGGGAATAATGACTTTGGTGGTGGGGTCGGATTGCAGATGGCGGAAGTGTCGGAGGATGATGTGTTGGATCCGGAAGTTGGTGGGGTGGTGCGTGAGGACAAGGGGGATTCTGTTTTGGGTGTTATTGTGGGGAGGGGGTGTGAGGGGTGTGTGTGTGTGGGGACCGCTTTGCGGAACACCTAGCTTGGTTTGTACTAAAAACTGCACCTCCTAGTCACGAACCATTTTAACTCCCCCTCCCAATCCTCAGACGACATGTCCATCCTGGGCCTCCTGCAGTGCCACAACGATGCCACCGAAGGTTGCAGGAACAGCACCTCATATTTCGCTGGGGAACCCTGCAGTCCAATGGCATCAATGTGGACTTTACAAGCTTCAAAATCTCCTCTCCCCCTATCGCATCCCAAAACCAGCCCGGCTTGTCCCTGCCTCCCTAACCTGTCCTTTCTCCCACATATCCCCTCCTCCCACCTCATGCCCCACCCCCATCTCCTACCTACTGACCTCATCCTGCCCCCTTGACCTGTCTGTCCTCCCTAGACTGACCTATGTCCTCTCTAATTCCCCACCTACATTCATCTTTACTGGCTCCATCCCTGCCTCTTTGACCTGTGTCTCCTCTCCACCTAGCTTCTCCTCTATCCATCTTCTATCCACCTCCCTCTCCCTATTCATTTTCTGAGGAAGGGTCTAGGCCCAAAAAGTCAGCCTTCCTGCTCCTTTGATGCTGCTTGGCCTGCTGTGTTCATCTAGCTCTACACCTTGTTATCTCAGTTCCTGTATGTGAAATGTCTCTGAACAAAGTTGTGTTTTACTCCTTTTATAAACATGTGTGTTCTTTTCAGTTTGTTTGTGGGATAAATGAATTTTGAAATTGTAACTTTATGATTTGGATCAAAGGGAAAAGATAATTTCTTTGGCATGTTTGGAGTAATTAATTCTGAGTTGGATTGGATTGATAAAAACTTGCTGCAGCTTTTAAGGATATGGATAAACAAGAGAAATAGCTCATAAGGCATGGTGGGAGGGATGAAAGAAGATAATGGCGAGAAAAGGGAAATATTAGTCCCAGTTTCAACTGTGTAAGAGGTAAGAGTACAATTAAATAAGCAGAAACCTGGTGACAACGGAATGCCCAAATATTTTCAGTTTTTTGGATTATATTGCAGAATGCACCAATGAACTTTGCTGACGTTATTGAACAATTTGTCCTTCACTGAAGGAAAGTATTTAGCATGTCTTACAAGCTGATGCCTGGCAAACCTGAGGACACAGGCACCTACAAAGAAGTCTCAGAACCAGGAGATACAGCGGCCATTCACAAGTGACAGTAGTGACTGTGAGTAACTCCTACCATGGAAGTTGGCACAGCTATGTGGAGCATATAACACTGGAATTAAGGTGGCACTGGATATTATGAGTGTGAAAATGTAACCAGTAGGCTAGACAGGAAAAGAAACTATCAAGGATTCCTCTAGCAACTGCAGGTGAGGAGGGAAGAGCCCAGTGCTGAATCCCTGCTCGCCTGATGGGCGCGGGAAATATGTTTATGATGAGTTGAATGATTTAACTTGTTAGGCTTTCTGGAACCATGATTTCTTTTTAAAAAATGACAGAAATAGTTCCTGAGTGTCAAGGGAATTTGTGTGCATTGGGAAAATTTGTATAAGTACAATGTAGACAGTGAAGTGCAATAGGTTTTCAGTTAGAAGGCTCTGGAATTACTTTTGTTTCCTAACATTCCACAACCATGGTAGTTCAACTTTCCAACGGGCTCTGGGTATACCCATGACAGAACGTCACCTGAGATGTTTGCCAAGGGAAACACCCAGAGCTTGGAAAACTTTGGCTTCTGTTTGGAGAGGTCTTGGTGGAAGTTGAAGTGTAAAACAATTTCTTCTGAAGAACAGAAATAGTTTTAGACCTGTTAACAAATAGCCTACCTCAGTAGAAGCATTTAGTTTGAAACTTCCAGGCCAGAAGTGATTGGTTAGAACCCTGAAAGGGTTATTTGATGCTGAGAAAGTCAAAGATGAGTTATATTTGAGGAAGAGGCTATCAAACTCAAACTGGGAATTGCAGCAACAGTTAAGTCAATCTATAAAGATACTGTAAAGGGGTAGTGTTGCGATAAATGGGATTGTATTTTACTGTGTGCTTTGAAATCTTTAAAACTGAATAAGTAGCTTGGTTTATTCTATTTTATCTTCATTTCTTTTGCACAAAGAATTTTTGCTTTATTGTTAAAACCAAATCTGCAGCATTGCATATTTGTATTCCAATGAAAGATCACCTACTAAAATCAATAAAATATGATTAATCAAGCCACCATTCAGTCAAGGATCTGACTTGTTCAATACAGAGAGGCCAGTAATGTGTCACCACATCTCAGGTGACATTCTGTCATGGGTACACCCAGTGCCAGTGGAAGTTGAACTATCATGGTTGTGGAAAGTTGAACTGATGGACCTACAACAATGAGAAACAGTCAATCTGAATGTCAAGGAAGACAGAGTCATATGAAAGATCTAATCAAGAGGAGATGAGATCATGGTGGGGTGTTGGCGGAAGAGATGGAGTGAATAAAAAAATATGCAATTAGGGAATAAGGTGGAATGATCTAATCAAAGATGAAGCAGCTGATCAAGTGAACTTTTTGTAACTGAACAAATTAACTGCACAGACATTGTAATAGTGCAAACCCTTTGATCATTTGACAAAGTAAAACTTTCCTTTGACGCTCCTGTCTAAAAAAGATTTCTTAAACTTTGAACACAATTTCCGACTTGAAGCATTTTTCAGGACAAGCCCTTACCCTTACAACATAAAACCTAATTATTATTGCCACAAGAAGTAGATTTAAAACTATCCTTCACAACATACAGACCTCAAAAAAAAAGCCAGTACTTTTGTTGACTAACGAGGATAAGTTGATAAAACTATTGTTCAAAATACTTCCCTCTTATTTATTTCATTTTACAGAATATCTCAGTTAACTCACTATATTCCTTATATTCATACAAATACAAGTTAGTTCATCCTTCATAGCGCTTAGTCTATTGCCTCTGATTCTCCTCAGATGGTAATTTTTTCTGTTTCAGTTGTGTCTCCTCAGTTATGATTTTGGAACCCTTCCCACTCACATTGATTCATGTGCCTTCTCTCTATACGGTTATACAGTTCCCCTTACAGAGGAATGTGAATAGTTTCTGAGACTAAGTTTATGCAATACAGTAAAAAGTATATTTTAAACAATTTCAGCAGGGCTTTTATATTCATTTACATGATTCGCCAGATTTCCTGTTAATTAGTTTATTCAGTCATTTTTACCATCTTGTGAATCACTTAATCAGGTTTCGAACATGAAGGATAGCAGCATTGAAGATGTTCATACTCAAGTAGACACTGGGGACCAAATCTGAGAATAATAAATACATGAGGTTTGCTGGCATGAGAGCACAAGGGGTATTAGCACTTTAAATTATGGTTGTACATTTCTCAGGAAACAACATGGCAACCAGAAGGAAGATAAAATGTCTGACGGATTGGATTGTTTGTTTTATTAAAATTGCTAGTTCCTGTTTGATAGCTAAGAAAAAATGAGCAATTGTTTGGTTTTGCGCAGTTTGGTGCTTCTTGATAGATTTCCTTGCATGTTCACTGGATGCTGATTGTTAGGTTTTTCCTACCTTTGAGCAAATTAACATGTAAACTTCATAGTGACCAAATATTTGACACATTCAGGTATGAGTTGTATTAACAGTATACATGCGATGCTTTTAAAAGTGATGTGTAATATAGAATCAAAGTATGCTACTGGACCCACTCTCCTGCCATTTTCTCAAAGCCATGCAATTTTTTTCTCTTCAGATAATTATCCAATTCTTTTTAGGAAGCATCAGTTGAGTCTGCCTCCACCATACCAAAGCAATGCATTCTCGGTCAAAACCACTCACTTTCCCTTATAATTACTGTCCCTTATGCTGTCAATGCTTCACTTGTGAAGCATCTTAAACCAGGATCTTCTGGTTACAATATCCATCCACTATAGATTCACACTATGTAAAAAAAAGTACCAATTATACATAAAGCTCTGTTCTGCTAGCGCGCTGTTCTGCCGCTGCATAACTAGTAAAATACTTTTCACTATGATGGAACTTTTTTAATACAGATTAGCTAACACTGGCTTTGAAAGTCAGAATAAGGATTCTCTAGCTACATGTCAGTATTTACACACGATTCCCACGCTAAGCCCAACACTCAGTTTCTCCTGAGTATTAATGGTGGTATTGCAAAAGAACTGCTTTATCTACAACACAAGGTTAAATGTTATCAATATTGGACAGACACAATGTAGAATCACATCAAGTATTTGACTAACATCACACGGGTGCTCTTTTCAAGCAAATACAAAATCAGTAAGGAACAAAAGGTTGTTTTACTCTACGTTTCACAGCAGAAGCACTTACCTTGGAAAAATACCCAACAAGATGACAGCCCTTTTCATCATTTTTAGTTAACACGTAGAAAAGAAATGGTTCAACATCATAGTAAAGTGTTTTATGGTCCAGAAAAAGCTTGGCTAATAGACAGAGGTTTTGGCAGTAGATCTTACTGATATTTCCATCCACCTGTGAACAGAGTTAAGTGTGATGAACACATTCCCTTTCACATTCAATACAAAGGAACTAAATCTTGTTTAAACGTAAATAAGTAAGACCCTCAATGGATATAAACCATGACACTCTTCTGCAGTCTTAAAATATCAAACCTGTTACAATCAGACCACCACCATATAATTATCTTCGCTATTCACAAACAACCACCAGAACAAATTACCTCCCAATTCAGCATGTCAAAACTGTTTTTGATGTTATTTTGTTTATTAGTTCACAAAGAGAAGACAGTTGTATACAAGCTACATTACTTAAACTACAAAACTAATTTGAAATTTTAGGCAGTATCAACAAAGCTCCATCACTAAGTCAATAAAATAGAAAACAGTATGCAATGAAAACTACCCTCAAAATGCAACACCCAATTATAGCCTTTCAATGCATACAACATATCAATCAATCTATACTCGTGGGGAACATCTACATTACAAGCTCATTTGTACAATCATTTTGAATCTGTGCTAGATTTTGTAAAGGAATGGAGTAAAGGCTTGATGTGACTCCAAAGCAAAGTGAGATAAAACTCCCTTCTTTGAGATGTCTCATTCAGCTCTCCAGAGTCAATCTGGGCTCCAAGTTTACATTGCTACTATTCAACTTTGAAACAACACTAATATGTAGCATAAACAAAGTCTTACTGAATGAATCAATTTAGATGGCATTCAAACTGCAAAAGAACTTCAGTAACCATAACATTATGATGCTGGAAGTAAATTATTGAATTTATTTCAAGTTTATTTTGATTACCTTTAAAATATGATACTTAATTTTATTCTCTCTTAATAAAATGTTATTTGCTTCCTTATACATGAAGTAAATTGACTTAAGAATCAGATTATGTTTACATTAATTCAATGATAACAATAACACTATTCATACAGACATCTAACTAACCTGCAGCAACTTCCTTTAATTTGATATTAGAATAGTTTGCCATACAAACAAAAATTACAAATGCAAATAAGTATGCAACTTACTACATTAACAGCCAGACATATAACTTAAGATCCACCTTACCTCAAACACCGACAGGTCATTTTTTCGGTATATTTCATTAGCAGGGGGATGATACCAGCCACATTTCTTTGTATGCCTCTGTAAAATGTTTCGACTTTTCATGTACTTCAGACAAAATTCACACAGGTATAACTTTGGTAGCCTGCAAAAGTATCGTTTTTTAAAAATGCTGTTGATATCTGTCTTCTTAACCACTAAATCAACAAATACTGGCCAGCACAGTAACTCAGGTGGAGTGAGGGGTGAAACAAACACAGAGAACGCTGGAAATACTCAGCAAGTCTGGCAGCATTAGTGGAAAGACAGAAACAAGTTAATGCTTCGACTTCTGTATGACTCCTCATCAGAAATAGTTAAGGAGAGTTATACCTGGCTTGAAACATTAATTCTGTTACCCCCTCCACAAATGCTTCCAGACTTGCTAAGTTTTTCCAGCATTCTCTGAGTTTTAAATTTCCAGCATCTGCACTATTCAACATGCATTGGAATAAAAGGTGAGTAGGCTGCAAACGTTCTATAAGTAAGTTTCTTAGTATTGAAAGACAGGACACAATGATTGTGCTGCAGTTTCAATTTATTCTCATTATTCCCAAGAATATGTTTTGACATGCAGAAATGATTGTTATTTATCTGATCATAAAACTTTTACAATCTCAACACCTCTATCAGAGCACTTCTGAACAGTCTCAGTCCCCTAGCAAAAACTTTAAATTTCTCTTCAGAGCCCATAAATCCTCATTTCTGGGAACATCCTGGTGAATTTTTAAGCATGTATCACTCTGAATAACTTTTATGTAGGTCTTTTTGATTATTGAGCTAAGGAATGAAAATTTAAGATTTATCTTGTGGTTGTTAATATCTGATAATATCTTGTAAAACTAAAATTAAAATAGATCAAGTCCTGTTTTTTACATGACCTGAAGTGTCCAGTTTAAGAAGACAGCAGGCCTACCCACAGTCCACTTGTTCAAAAGACAAATGTTAACTTAAATTCATTTACCACCA
Source organism: Ginglymostoma cirratum (assembly GCA_024137785.1). NCBI lineage: Eukaryota > Metazoa > Chordata > Chondrichthyes > Orectolobiformes > Ginglymostomatidae > Ginglymostoma > Ginglymostoma cirratum. The sequence goes on from JAHRHZ010000070.1 coordinate 10,745,824, forward strand.
TCATCCTTTTCATACAGTAAACAAGTTCAAACTTGTGAAATGGTGCATTAAGGCTGTTATCACAAAATTTAAAATATTAGTCTCTTTCAGCATTCTGTACTTATTTAAAAAAGATTTGTTTCATGCTGTCGATTTCCTTAAGTAAGGCTCTAAAAATTGTTGCAATTTTCCATCGCACTAAATGGGGATAAAGTTCTCAGACTAAAGAAATCTTTTACAAGCTTAAGGCCTTGCTCTGTGCTGGTGATATTAAAATTGTGTGGTGTTTCTGAACATTTGTTGCCCTTTTCTAAGTTTCACAAGAGGCTAACTCTGCTGTGCTAAGTTTTGAAGGATCTCGTTTTCAATGAAATGATTTTGTTTTGAAGAGGCCAAATTCCAGATAACAAATACAAAAATTAGCACAGTGTCTCTCTGTTTTGCTTAAGTAGTTGACGCAATAGAAATTGCATCAAGGTAATTAACAGGTAGATTCGTGGAGGTCTGTTTTTGAAGATCCTATATTCATTGCTTCATGAATCCTACAAGCAGTATTTGAAGATAAGATAGCATAATGTCTATTATGCTTGCCTTGTTAAGTATTGGCAGACTGTTCTATCAAGATACTCTCATGAGTGGAGAGATAAAGTGAATGGTTTATTCTATATGTAATTCCAAGTCATGGGTATTCCAAGATACCTGAAGACTAATTTCAACTTGGCAAAAAAAGGTGCGCTGTAGTCCTGAAGAAATTCTATGTGCTTCATTTTGGAATTGTTTTTTGAACTTTGATAACTCACCAAAATCTTCAACAGTTTAGAAAACACTGGAGTGCAAAATAATGCAGACACCCAAATATAGCTAGAAGGCAGCGTACATGGTGAGATTTTGAATAATGGAATTAATGCTACAAAATATAAGCCTATCTGTCTGTGGCCTTTTGATAAATATTATAACATATTGCTATTTTCCTATCATTTCCCCTAGTCAACAGAACTTAAATCCAGTTTGACAACTTCCTATTTGACTCCACTAATGTACAAAATTAATTTACAATTCAACTATTTCAGCATATTTATAAAGTGAACATTATGCAAGTCAATCACACTTCAGTAAAATGAACTGTATATATTGGGGACACTGCATAATGAAAGACTGGCATTATTTAAAGTATGTGCAATCAATGTAATGCATTAAAAGGCATACTGCACACTTTGCTTTCTCAAGTAAATATAAGTAGTTAATAAAAGTTGTATTAATAATTTTGACATCATAAATAATCAAATATCCAAAAGTTAAAAAACAGAATATATTTCATGGAATATTACCTTGCATATTCTTGTGGATATGGTGAAGAATACCAAGTATGGACTTCATATTTCCCAAATTCAATTACAGATGGATAGCGACCATGTGGATCTACTGTAGTAATAATTCCAGTTTTCTGTGGAAGAAATAAGTAAATTAATTAATTGCAAAAATATCCAAAATAAGCCAATTTACTCACAATTGTCTCATTTTATTGTCTAATTTTTACAAAAACATTAATTCAAATGTGAGGGAGAACGTTTTACTTAACAAATTCAAAAATGGCTATGATTCTTCTGTAAAACACTAACCTTCCTTGTCTATTCAAGATTATAAATCTATGCACATTACTTTTAATATTAAATTCAGTCTTTACACAAATACTGTTTTGAAGTCTAGATTTTGGAATGAAACTTTGAGTCTAAAATGCATTTTTTTCATTCAAGAAAAGCATGTTCTGTGATCAATGGTCATAAATTCTAGATAACCGTTAGAGTCTGCTGTGGTTCTTCGCTGATACTGATCTTTAAAGTTTTCTCAGTACCATTAATAAATTAGGTATTAAAAATTCCATTTCAGAACTTCACTTAAAACCATTACTGTCGCCTCTTCAGCTAGAAAAACATGATTACAATATATCTTACATAAGTGCTTGTTTTCTTTGCGTCCTGCAATTATTTACAGTTCATCGTACTGATTCAAGTTATATTTCAGCAATGTAAAGACAGCGAAATGTCATGACCAATTCAGTTTACGTTACAGTACAATATTTTCTACATTAGCACACTAATGGAAGAATGAAGATAAGGAGCAAGACCCACTTTTGATCTATTCTAAACACTTTCACCAGGAGGTGTTTTATACAGTTTTATAATGTTAGGATCAAAGAATGACTACATTGTCTCTTTAAGGAATGAAGCCATTACGCTAACAGATTGTCATCTGGGACCAACAACAACAACACTGGTATCCTGTATGACTGACGACTTGAAGAGTGTATCATTTTGCTTGAAGAGAAGGTAAGAAATGGTGGAAAAAGGTTAGCACCAGAGTTGATATTCTGGATAAAGGTACGGATGAAACGAGCCACAATCTTGTGGAGGATTAATGAAAACTGAAGCATTTCATACTGGAGAAAACATATTTTTGCAAGTAGATTTAGATGGACAGAGAAAACAATTAAAAATCTGTGAACATATATTGCATTTAATCCGGATAAATGCAGTCTTATGCATTTGGGCTGGGCCATAACCACACTTTACATTTTACACAAACCAGGATCTTAGAGTAATCATAAATAGAATCATGGAATTCCTACACTGTGGAGGTAGGCCTTTTGGCCCATCAAGTCCACAATGAGCCTCTGAAGAGCATCCCACCCATACCCACCCCATCCCTGTAAACCTGCATTTCCCATGGCTAATCCACCTAGCTTGCACATCCATGGACATGATGGGCAATTTAGCATGACCAATCCACCTAACCTGCACATCTTTGGACTGAGAGGGGAAACCGGAGGACCCAGAGTGAATCCATGCAGACACAGGAAAAACATGCGATATGGTCCCCTGGTGCTGAGTGCTAACTACTAATCTACCGTGCCGCAATTTCTCCACAGATTTACAACCAATGCCAATTAAGCCTTTGGGTTTTATCAACAGGCTACTGATCATAAAACAGGCCATACCAGGTCTTTCCTTATATGAGCAGATGTTTTAAATGCTTATTTTGTCTATTTCAAATAATTTTGTGGTTGCTTGCAGGAAAGCAGTGTCTAACCACACTGCTTCAAGCATCATGAATGTGTGAGGCAGGTTTGATGTACTAGATGGTCTTTTTCTGCATGCTACTTTCATACTTTTGTACACTGAGTTTTGGAAGGAGTTAAGATTATTTCTGAAGCTTTCAGTTTGATAATTTGATCAAATCATAGAAATAAAAGATTACAATTTCAGAACTTAAGTCAATACAAAATCTTCCACAAAATGTTCATAATGTTCAATAATGCAAAGTCCTTTGTTCCCATTTAAGTTAGCTTTTCAAAAACTGAATGCAAGAATGTAATATCCCATCCATCCCCAACATTAATAAATGCTTCAATGGAAATTTAAACATTTGATGAAAAAGATAAAATTGCTGACAACTTGTTCTGCAATTTTTTCATTAGTCTTTGTAAGCTTTGTTGTTATGGAATATCTAGCCTTTACAATATTAAAGTTCTCCATTTAGCGCATGCTCTCTTTCTGCTTTCTCAGAACAACTTAACTGTTGCAATTATTCTGAATAATTTATTCTCTAGACTAACTGAAAGCAACTCACCTGCCCTGAAAAATTCACCCTGCATAAATAATAAATCTCATTATAATACTGAAATAAAGTCTTGGTAATTATATTTTATTACATAAAGTCATTTCCAAAAACTGAACAGAGCAGTCATCCAGCAAAGAGAAACTCAATGAGAAAGTTACAACTTTAAATGCTACAACTAATATTCTTGACTGGCAGTGCAAATGCATTCAATGCAATGAAAGTAATAGATTTGAATCGTGACACAAATTAATGTGTCTTAATTCCTCTGCAAGAAAAGTTGATTATTATGTATCACGTTTAGATTAATGAATAGTAAAGCAGGCAGAACTACTTGATCAACTCATAATTCTGGCATTTAAGTCTTTAATGTTTCTCAACACAACTTGATATTTTACCTACTGAGTGCAAGGTGTCATGCAGCCAAAATTGGCTGTGTTGCAAAGATGCTTGGAGTTCAAAAACATGCACACAGAGCAGGCATGATGAACAAACGTGGTGACATCTGTATTCAGAAACGGGGGAAAGAAGCGTAGGGTGCAGTGACTTTTACACTTGGTAGGTAAGTCTACCCTCCAGGGATTTTGAGGCTTCAAACGTTGACTATCACACAGAGTTGTGTAAACGTTGGGTTTATAAGACTACGTTTTTTCCTCAAAAAGTAACAGATCAACCTTTAGATAAGTGACATTTTGGACAGGTGGCAATCCACCTTCTTCCAACAATTCACTGTCACAGAGTTTGCAGGCTGGAGGGTGTTCTCACTAACCTCATCCCCCAAACCAAAGTGCAAAATGAGCCAAACTATTATTGCATTAAATTCTGCACTAAATTCATTTTAAAAAAACTAATATAAATTAATAAATTAATATAAATATTCAGTTTTGTACAGTGTAGAAAAAAAATCCTAGTAGCAACAGAGCAGGTGCAAAATGTGTTAAAATCCATAAAAATCACTCTCCTCATCCTACATAACCTGTTATTACATAATTAAGTTGTCATCAGCCATATCATTCCACGAATAATCATATTCTGTGCCATCAAAGGCATTACATACCCCAAAATTCTTGAGTGATTTGACAAAATTGGTTCTGATTTCATCCTAAGCTTCTACAATCTATTCACCAAGGATGTTACTGTCAAAACTTTTTTTTACACTTTCTCTTGTTGAATGTCTTTTCACCTCCGATCATCCAGTCATTCCACTTTTATCTCATTCCATCGTTGTAGGACCTTTTTTTTCTAATGGAGACATCCAGTGGTTATATGAGGCTGTTTAAATCACCAGGAATCACTCGAATACTATGGTTTTACAAACTAACTTCAGCAACAGCACCAACGATGCATGATATGAACATGTACCAAATATGTAATCTTTTTCCTTTATATTATCTCCTGGTCTGAAACTCCAAACTTTCCACAACTTTATTTTCAAGCACCTTCATTCAACCATCATCATTGTGAAATACTCGTTTGGGAAATGCTAATTTGGGAGGCCTTTTCTCCTGATTAGCATCATTGGCTGAAGCTTTGTTTCATCTGAGACAAACAGCAGTGCAATCAAAATTCAAAGGGTCCCATCTATGTTCCCAATACGAGCAAACCTGTACCCATTTGTTTGCTGATGTTTGATTCTAAACTGAAGTATGATAATCCTGTCTTCAAGTTCAGCTGGGGGACACTGTAAAGTCTCAGTCGTCTGTCACAGAACAAATATGACATCCAGGGCTGGATTTTAAATCTGGAATGTTTAGTTTTCATGCTCGATTTGAGGCAAACATTTTATCAATCCTTCATAAATTGACATACCAGCTTGGTGATTTTCATTGATGCATTGTGAACTTTGTCTTGCAATTGCAGCTATACGCCAGGCCTTCCTCTGTGTATTTAGTTTTGGGCACTAGTCTAAGCTGCGTAGAACACTTCCTTTAATCTCTAAGTTCTTCACCAATATCTTGAGTTTTGTAGCTGTTGCATAATTACTTGTCTGCTTTGCAATCTCATTGCCTTTCATTTTAACTGTGATACATACCCATCATTCTTTCTCGATTAACTGTTACCATTTTAGATGAAGTGCAGCATGTACCAGTGGGTGGTAGCCTTGATGTTACGTGTTAACATGCACCAACACAAGGAGCTCAACAGTCACTTTCGAAATGGTGTGTTAACCTATGATTCTATCAAATCTGTACCATGGTAAGTGTGTACTTACCACCTGCTCATTGTTGAAGTCAAACAGTTTGGATTATTTGACTAAAAGTCAATAATCTTCAAGTCCTCCAGTAGATCATCCTTCAACTGTCCTTTATCTAAACAGGAAACAAAAAGTCCCAGCCTCTTCAAACTTTCCTCATGGGTATAAACTCTTATTTCTGCCAAGTTGCTCGAAAAATGTTTTTTTCGAAATTTTCTCCAAGGCTCCTACGTCCTTTTTATAATAAGGGAGCTCAGGAATGTTTACAAGACTCTAAATGAAGCTGAATTAAGGCTCTGTATAAGTTTAATTAAATTTTCCACATCATTAGGTAGATGGCAGTGTTGCAGCTATTCTGGAATAGCTCAGCCTGGCTATGGCAAGTTCTGGATCACAAGGCTTCAGCAGTCTTGCCAGAATGTTCTCAGGGCCCAGGCTATTTGCAGACCTGATGTCTGTAGCTATTTTTTAACATCATGTGCAGTAAATCAAATTGGTTGAAGTCTAGGATGCTGAGGACACCAGCAAAGTGCAGAGATGGGTCATTACTTGGCACTTCTTGATGAAGATGAATGCAAGTCTCTCAAATTAGTCTTTTACACTGATGTGCTGGGCCCATTCTTGTTGAGAAGGAGGATACTTGAACAGTTGTCATGTCCTGTTAGTATTTTTATTTGTCCACCACCAATCAGGAGAAAATGTGACAGAGTTCCAGAGCTTAGATCTGATCTGCTGGCTGTGAGATTGCTTAGCTGCATCTATTGCATGCTTCTACTACTGTTCAACATGCAAGAAGGCCAGAGCTGTAGCTTCATGAGATTGACACATCATTTTTAGGTGTATCTGGTGCTGTCCCTGGCATGCCCTCCTGAGCTACATCTTAACTATAGCAACCTGGCCTGCTACCTTCATGGATCTGTGGTCATTCATTCCAAGGACCTCACTTTCCCTACACTTCCATTTACTCCCAATTAATTGTGCTTTCTTTTACTGCATTTGACATCCCCAACTGCATCATCTCACACTTCCCCTCATTAGTGGGGTGAACTGACATTCAAAAGGAAATATCATCAGCTTATAAAAAAGGGAACTGCATTGCACAGAGAAGTAGAAGACATCGTCATTATAATGCATTGAAACTGTGATAAATCAATTAAAAGTGCTTGGATAAACCCTTGCAACAGTAACAGGCTTACAAACTCACAAGCAGAAAACATAATCACTAAATCTGTCAGTTTTCATGAAAAAGAAATCAAAAGACTTGCTGCAGTTAAAGGGTTTTATAGATGATAAAATGGTAGAATAGTTTGTAGTCATCACATACTTGCTAAGTGTATAGAAACAGATGTGTCTTCAGCAGTAGTTTCACAACATGAATCAGAAAACTGCTGGATTAAAAGATCAGCACACTGAATGGTACAATGCTATTCTTGGCAGAAGATTAATGGATATTTTATAAAGAGATGTGGGAGACTGCATTGATTCTCCCACACAACTTCTGAGGTCACTACAAAAGTTAATAATGTTATTAAAGCATGCAAAGACCCAATTTAGTTGTCTGTAGGATTCAAGTTAAGAGAAAACACTAAACAGATTCCTGTATTTAACAAGAGCATTTTTTTAAAAAAAGCACATTCTAATCACAAATAAACAGCGATGAGCAAATAACATATGGTTCTACTCATTAAAATTTTAATGCTCCTTTTAAAACCTCTACACACACACACACAGACCCCAACAAACAACAAAACATTGGTTTTCTGAGTGGTGGGACAAAAAGATCTGGGAAACATTGTTCAATAGCACCAGTCCAAAGAGTTTGTAAGGGATTCCTTCTGGCTTGCCAGGTTTTTCTGTCCTTTCTTTGGTTCTTTTGCTTCTTTACAGGAGGCACAGGGTAATTAGTACACTAACTACAAATGTTTCTTCACTACTGGTTAAAGACAACAGCTTACAGCAAGTAGCCTTCTTTGGGCTTCAGGTAATTTTACTGCAGAAAGAGAGAGAGACAGAGAGAGAGAGAAAGAGACCAACAACCTACTCGTGCAGCATTTTGATGATTTCTTCCGGTAACGTTCATACACACAAGCTGCTTGCTGCTCTGGAAACAGACAGTTGTTGTCAGGGTGATAACCTTTGGCATCCACGAATGGTCAGGATTGCACCAACCAACCAGCTGCTTACTGCTGGCCAAATCTCATTCTGTGCACATACCCCGCACAAACATCACCCTTCATACTTGAACAAAACAGCAGTATAAACACCACACACAATGGGTTTCAGTAATTCATTTTGTAAAACAAAAGGGTTTAGGAATTCCATCCACAGTCATTGATTTTAAAACAGATCTTTTTCCCTTTAACCCATAATCAAAAATACAGAAAATAAGATGACTTTATTCTTTATAAAACAATAGCTCAGAGTTTCCTCCTTGGGCAAAATCCAGAAATTAAACATATCTAATAATGTATCTATTTTGCTAAAGTTACAGTATGCCCAATTATCCTCTCAAATCTCATTAGACTAAGTTAAAACTTAAAATGACCGAAATCAGCACAAACTTTGGAACCCAAGGAGAGTACCAAAGCACTGTGAGTACTTCTATAATTCAAGAAATAGAAAAATCAACTTGTTTAACATGCAGCTGGGAACCTTCACAAATTTTAATATTACTCAGGCTTCTAACTAGTTTGTTAAAATAAACTGAATGGTAACCACTTATTTTTAAAAGTAGAGAAACTAAGGTGAAGGTCCAAGCTCAATGTAGAATACTGCCAGACTGAAAGAATAAAAATAAAGTAAAAGGAAAAAAAAGACAATTAAGCAAATTCAAACATGTATTTCATAACCGGAAGATTGCAAGCAGAAGGAACTATTGAGCTCAAAAGTCTCACAGTTTTGTGTATCTGAAAAATAAACAGTTAGAAACTGTCTTAGTAATTCTTGGTTTGAACATATTCAAAGAACAGCAATGCACATACAACTACATAGCACATTCCCTGACCTCAAGACAAATTGATAAAAGTGCTTTAATAGCAATCAAGGTTGTAATGCAAGAAACACAGCAACTAATCTTCACAAAACAAAGTCCGACAAAGAAGAATGTGAAAATGACCAGACTATTTGTATATTTGTAAATATATCAATATTGGCCAAGAAACCAGAAATCCTTTCTCTTTGCCAAACAGTGCTATTGGACTTTACATGTTCATCTGGAAAGCATAAAGGTACCTCAGGTAGTGCAGCACTCCCTGAAGAATTGCACTGCCACCTGTCCTGAATATGTGTGTCTACATCTTTGACGTGGATCTTAAGGTCGACACTTACTGCACTGCAGCAAAGAAAATCTTTAAGTACAACAGTGCATTTGAAACTTAGAAAGGAGAAGCTAGCTGAACTGAAAATACTCGTACTTTTAAAAAGAACGAGTTAAGAAAGGTAGTAACAAAGACATGTTGAGCTTGAGATGAAAAGCTGGATCAGACTCAGTCAACAACAAAAAGTATTGCCGTCTTGCTTGGGATCTTAAGAGAAGGATTAGAAAAATTGTTTTAAACGGTGTGGGGAGGAACACGGGCAGTAGGCAGAATACTTCTTGAGGACATTTTTAGGTTATGCATGCAAAACTGTTCAGTGGTACACACTACACACATCCAGAGACATTGGCATGGGACCTACACAATTTTGCCGGTTGGTCTTAATTTTCACATATTTAAGACACTGCACAATGAGATTAGGAGGTCAGAATTCCAGGATGTCAACAACTTATTAAAGACATGCTGCAGCACCATAAAGACATACATATATTTGCATAGGTATTGCAGGCAAATAAGATTGTGCAGCAATAAGTAACATGGCCTGCAGCAGAGAGCTGAAGTTCTTTGATGCAACAGGTCAACTGCTGCTGAAATGAATGTGCATTTGCTTCAAAAATACATATTAGCTTCAGAAATAACCCATTTCCTAAGTGAATAACATGGAAGCCTGTTTTATTCTATTCAATCTCACACAAGCTACAGTTTTGCTTCGCTCTCCTATTTCTTTTAACCATTGTGGCATTCCCAGAAGGATCTCATCAAAAAAAAAATGAAGTGCAACGCCAGCAGTTTAAGAGTTCAGAGATGATCAGCAATTATAAATACTTTGAAATCATCTGAGATGAAGGCCAAACAATGTAACGTAAACAAAGTATTCTTAAAACTTATATAGATTCAACAGATTATTGCTAGGGATCCCTGCAAATGAATGATGAAAATAGGTTGCTTCCTGTTTGTAGTTGGATGGTGGACGGGGAAAAGCACAAAATGACGGTCGAAATGTGGAAAGAGGAAAATGCACGGTCCACATTAATCAGACCGTTCCAAATACTGATTTAATCCTGATTAGCCTATTTCTTTTGAGGCTCCTCACTACAAGCAAGATGACAGTCTGCTCACAAGCTGTGAAATTTGCTAATTCGGTGGTAAATCATCATTTTGACTAGTCGTACAATACTGATCTCACTATAGTTCCACTTTAAAGTATAAACTCCAAAATCTAGGTCTCCAACTCTGCCATCAAAAACTGGATCCTTGACTTTCTGAGTGACAGACTGCAATCAGTGTGAATAGGCAACAGCACCTCCTTCAGAGATAACAAGGTGTAGAGTTGGATGAACACAGCAGGTCAAGCAGCATCAGAGGAGCAGGAAGGCTGACATTTCGGGCCTAGACCCTTCTTCAGAAATGGGGGAGGGGAAGAGGGTTCTGAAATAAATAGGGAGAGACAGGGAGGCGGATAGAAGATGGATAGAAGAGAAGATAGGTGGAGAGGAGACAGACAGGTCAAAGAGGTGGGGATGGAGCCAGTAAAAGGTGAGTGTAGGTGGGGAGTTAGGGAGGAGATAGGTCAGTCGAGGGAGGATGGACAGGTCAAGGGGGCGGGATGAGGTTAGTAGGAAGGAGATGGGGGTGCAGCTTGAGATGGGAGGAGGGGATAGGTGGGAGGAAGGGACAAGCTGGGCTGGTTTGGGGATGTGGTAGGGGGAGGGGAGATTTTGAAGCTTGTGAAATCCACATTGATACCATTGGACTGCAGGGTTCCCAAGCGAAATATGAGGTGCTGTTCCTGCAACCTTCGGGTGGCATCGTTGTGGCACTGCAGGAGGCCCAGGATGGACATGTCGTCTGAGGAATGGGATGGGCAGTTCGCGACTGGGAGGTGCAGTTGTTTAGTGCGAACCGAGCACAGGTATTCTGCAAAGCGGTTCCCAAGCCTCCACTTGGTTTCCCCGATGTAGAGGATGCCACAACGGGAACAGCGGATACAGTACACCACATTAGCAGATGTGCAGGTGAACATCTGCTTGATGTGGAAAGTCTTCTTGGGGCCTTGAATGGGGGTGAGGGGGGAGCTGCAGGGGCAGGTGTAGCACTTCCTGTGGTTGCAGGGAAAAGTGCCAGGTGTGGTGAGGCTGGAGGGGAGTGTGGAGCAGACAAGGGAGTCCCGAAGAGAGTGGTCCCTCCAGAAAGCAGATAAGGGTGGGGAGGGAAAAATGTCTTTGATGGTGGAGTCGGATTACAGATGGCGGAAGTGTCGGAGGATGTTGTGTTGGATCCGGAGGTTGGTGGGGTGGTACGTGACGATGAGGGGAATTCTGTTTTGGCTGTTATTGCTGGGAGGGGGTGTGAGGGATGAGTTGTGGGAAATGCGGGAGACACGGTCGAGAGCATTCTCGACCACTGAGAGGGGGGGAAGTTGCCGTCCTTGAAAAACGAGGACATCTGAGATGTACGGGAGTGGAATGCCTCATCCTGGGAGCAGATGCGGCGGAGGCGAAGGCATTGGGAATAGGGGATGGCATTTTTGCAGGAAGGTGGGTGGGAGGTGGTGTATTCTAGGTAGCTGTGGGAGTCAGTGGGTTTGAAATGGATATTGGTTTCCAGGTGATGGCCAGAGATGGAAGTAGAGAGGTCCAGGAAGGAGACAGAGGTATTAGAGATGGTCCAGGTGAACTTAAGGTTGGGGTGGAAGGTGTTGGTGAAGTGGATGAACTGTTTGAGCTCCTCACGACCGGCCTCAACACTAGTGCCCTGCAAGGCTGTACACTCAGACTCGTACCATATTCCCTGTACGCTCATGACTGTGTGGTCAAATTTCATCCTAACTCCATGTACAAGTTCCTTGACAAAACCACCATTGTAGGCCAGATCTCAAACAATAATGAGACGGTATACAGGAAGCGACAGAGTGCTTGGTGGCATGGTGTAAAGATAACAATCTCTCCTTCAACATCTGCGAAACTAAAGAGCTGGTCACTGACTTCAGGAAGCAAGGTGGAAGGCACAACCCTGTCTACCTCAATGGAGTTGAGGCGGAGATGGTTGACAGTGTCAAGTTCCTAGGAATGATGATTGCCAAATATCTGCCCTGATACACCCTCATTGATGTGACGGTCAAAAAAGCACAGCAATGCCTCTACTTCTTCAGGAGGCTAAGGAAATTTGGCATATCCATAAATTTTATAAATTTTTTATAATTTTTATAAATGCACCATAGAAAGCATTCTATCCAGATGCATCATAGCTTGGTAAGGCAACTGCTCTGCTCAGAACTGTAAGAAGTTATGAACATAGCTCAGAATTCACGCAAGCCAGCTTTTCATCCATTGACTCCATCTATACTTCTTGCTGTCTCAGAAAGGCAGCCAACATCATCAACAATCCCTTCCACCTGAATAGGACGGGCCGAAGAGCTAAGTGTTAATGATGATATTTGACAGCTGCAGGAGGAGAAAGAATGTATAGGATGGGCTGAATGGCTAAAATTGTTGATGATACCTGACAAACTGTATGACCTTGGATGAATCTTGTTAACATTCCTTTATGAGCCGAAGATGACACCTGCAGCTTGTTTTCCCATCCTGTGTTTTCTATACCAGCCAGCAGTTTTGTCTTTCTGTATCTGCTTTCTCTGTGGTGGCTATTTTTTACACTGTATAAGAGAGAGAGTTTTGTTCCAAGGTGCTGGACTTCATCTCGGATTGGGCTCGGAAATGCTACCAGGAATGAACCTAAGCCTCTAGACCAGTCGTCGGTCAAGGGGCCCCTGATGGGCAGGAGGGCGTGAGACTTGTTGCTTTTTCTATAAGGGCATTTTTTTGCTTTTTCTCTCCCATTTATTTATTATTACCGATATAATAATTTATCATTACTTAATAAACATTCATATTTAAGCAAATTGCTATTAGGTGAGCCTTCTCTTAATTATATTGACCTGAATCTGAAAAGAACTGCTTGGATACACGCTGTGATCCAAGACACCATCCCGGTTATATTCTCTTCCAACTGCTTAAACAACACATCAATAGATTCAAGAACAGCTTCGTCCCTGCTGTTATTAGCCTTCTGAATGGACCTCTCAAATTTCAAATTTAATGCTGACTTTGCTCTTTGTACACGTTCTCTGCAGCTGTAACATTGTATTTCTCACTCTGTTCTATTACCCTTACACACTTTGTATGCTATGGTCTGCTTGCTCTGCACACAAAACAATTTTTTTCACTGTACCTTGGTACATGTGACAATAATAAATCAAATTAAGTCAAATCAAAACAGAAATTCAACAAATCCCACACAGTGTTCCATGTTGTTGTGTGGATGCTAAATATTGGTCAAGAAAGTGAAAGTGAAATGCCCTGGAAGCAGCTAAACGAGTGCAGATATGAAAATTTTACGGAACTTACAGATGCCAGTAATGCTAATATTGATACATGTAAAAGCAATTAGGAACAAAAAGGCAGCAACTCCTGGTTAGACTTGAGTGTCAAAAATAGCCATGTCTTTGAGAAATTGAGAGAATCAGAACTTTACTCCCATTTTGAACTGAAATTAAAATTTAAAGATTTTGTTACTGCACTTTGAGAAGATATTAGCATGCACAATCTGAAGGAAATAAATATAATGTCCAATAATCAGGAGAGGATAAGGTTGGGCAAATAGTGGAGATCATTATTGAGACGAACGGGTTAGGAAACAGTTCTGAGACTTGGCAAATTTCATGGATGAAAGAAAAACAAAGCATTTGACCAAGTTTACATCTGACTATTTCTATAAAAACAACAGAAGTTGCTGAAAAAGCTCAGCAGGTCTGGCAGCATCTGTATAGAAAAATTAGAGTTAACGTTTCCGGTCCAATGACCCTTCCTCAGAACTATTTCCAGAACTTTTCCAGCAACTTCTGTTTTTTTCCTGATTTCCAGTTCTTCTGGTTTTTATTGACTATTTCTATAATTGTTTTGACCTTGAAATATTTGACAGAATCAATACTGCTGTCTCATTGGGCAAAACAGTACTCAATTAAATCTAATATCGCAGTTGACTTTGAATGGCAAGAAACTCAGGCCAGACCTGACTTATTTTGATCTGATTAACTGTGCTTGTCAACATCTTTTGGAAGAGAGCTGGAGAACCAACTTAACTCATTCACATCATTCTCTGTTTGTAATACCTTTTGGATTGGTGCAGTAAAGAAACCACAATAACTCAAAAGAAAATGAAATGCAAGAAAACCAACCCTGTAAAAATTAATTCTAAAAACAGGAATCCAGGACAAATGTATTTTACTAAGTACACGAGTTAAACTTCACAAAATGTACATGAAAGCCAGAAGGATAAAATTTTGAGAATCGTCAGTTTAATAATCAATTTAATTTATTAAATCATAAGAACACTGGGTGATTTTACTAACTGATTATTTTTTGTCTAGTGAATAGCCCAGTTGTTAGCTCCTAAGGAACCCCTCAGTCATTCTCTACCCACCTGCTAACTGCATCAATGTTGTCTCCACCTGTCTGGTTGCCCTCTCATAAAAATGATACACTTGCTTTAATTTTTGTTCTTGAAGCAAAATATAGCTGGGGTTTCATCACATTCTTCCAATGCTCAGTTTCATCCTCAACAGGGGAAAAAATGGAGTTTGGTTGGATACACTGGAACCAAAGGCTTGCAGGAAAAACAGTTGCTCAACAGTGGGCTACCTTCAAAGATGAGATGGTTTAGTATGATCAAGCAATATTCCCTCAAAAGGGAAAGGTAGGACAAAGAAATCCAGAGCTCACTCGATGACAATGAGGAAATTAAGTTTATAAAGAAATAGTGTGCTTATGACAGGCAGTATACACAATTGAGAACCAAAGTTCAAAAATATGGTTCAGAAATCCTAAAGTCTTCTATAAGTGCATCAATAGTAAAAGAATAGGGACAACTAGGGACCAAAATGGGCATTCACATTTAAAGGCAAGAGGTACGGCTGAGATGATGAATGAATACTTTGCATTTGTCTTTACCTATGGGGCCATGAACCTCAGTCACTAAAAGTACTTAAAATTGATAAGGAGGTATTGAATAGACTGTTGATACTTAAAGTTGACAAGGGAACGAGGACTGGATGAAATGGATCCAAGGCTACTGAAGGAAGTGAGAGTAGAAATTGCAGAGGCACTGGAATAATCTTCTAAGCTTCCCAGGGTTCAGGGGTGGTAATGACAATTGGAGAACTGTAAATGTTATGATCGTTTTTCAGCTAGGATATAGAGATAGGCCCTAGCAATTATAGACTAGTGCTTTTAACTTGGGTGGTAGGAAATGTTTAAAAATAATTATTTTGGAATATTCAATAAGGATTTGTTAACTAGTTTGCTGGAGGTTTTTGAAGACATAACAGAAGGAATTGACGAGGGGAAGGCTGTTGATGTCATAATTGTGGACTTCCAAAAGGCATTCAATACACTGCCGTACAACAGACTTGCGAGGTGAGTTATAGATTATGCAATGAAAGGGACAGTAGGAAAATAGATACAAAATTTCATGAGGGATAGGAAACAGAGAATAATGGTTAATGGGTATTTTTCAGGCTGGAAGAAGATTTGTAGTGAAGTTCACCAGGGATCAGTATTAGGACCTTGGTTTTTCCTGACATGTATAACTGATCTAGATTTTGATGTGTAGGGGACAATTTCCAAGTTTTCAGACAAGACAAAGTCTGAGAGAATTGTGAACCATGAGGAGGACAGTACAGAAGTTCAAAAGGACTTTAGCGAGTTCGTACAGCGAGATGGTAGATGGCAACTAAAGTTCAATGTGGACAAATATGAGGTGATAGACCTTGGTATAAAGGACATGGAGAAACAGTAGAAAATAAACAATATAATCCCAAAGGATGTGCACTAGCAGGAAGTCCTGGGTATAAATGTGCATGGGTCATTAGAGGTGAGAGGACAGGCAGAGAACTCTTAATAAAGCACATCATTTTCAGGCTTCATTAATGGGAGAATAGAGGACATGAGCAGGAGATTATAATGAATTTATTTAGGACACTGACTCAGCTACAGTACCATGTACGGTTCTAGGTGCCACAATTTAGGAAAAATGTGAAGGTGGAAAGAGTGCAGAAGATGAGAATGTTTTCAGAGATCAGACATGACACTTCAGATATGAAGAAAGATTGGAGAAATTGGTGCCATTTTCCTTCTCTGGGAGAAAGCAGAGGAGATTTGATGGAAGTTTTCAAAATCATGAGAGGTCTAGACAGAGTTGATAGGGAGAAACTTTTCTCACATAAAAGGATGAAGAACCAGAGGGCACAGTTTTAAATGGTTTGCAAAAGAAAAAAATTCAAAGCGAGGGAAACTTTTTCACACAGTGAATAGTTAGGGTCTGGAAGGCGATGCTTGGGTTTCTGCTGGATGTAATTTCAACTGAGGCATTCAAGAGGGCATTGGATGACTACTTAAATAGGAACAAGGTACAGGGCTACAGGAAAAAGCGAGAGAGTTGCCACTAAGTTAAAATGCTCAGGGAGTAGGTGCAGACATGATGGGCCAAATGGCCTTTTTTTGCACTGTTGTGATTCACGGAAGGGTCACACCTACCTTCACGCTAAAATTCTTTGTTCAGCTGCCACACTCAATGTTATTTTCATCAACTTAAACAAGAAGGTAACTCAGCTCACTTAATTACAAAGCTGTTAAAAAGAGCAGGGGAGGTGGTCTGAAATGCATATTTTTCAATGTAAGAAGTATAATTGGCAAGGTAGATGAACTCAGGGCATTGGTTAGTACTTGGGACGATGACATTCTAAGGTTTTGGAGTAGATTTGTAGCTCAGGTTGTGGATGTTGTGGTTGGTTGGCTCGCGGAGCTGGTTCGTTGTTCCGCAGGCATTTTATTACCCTGCTGGGTAACATCATCAGTACAGCCTCTAATGAAGTGCTGCTGTGTTTTCCCGCCTCTTATTTAAACTCTTGTGTCTGTTGAGCTGGGTTACAGGGACTTGGCTGAAAGAGGAACAGGATTGGCAGCTGAATGTCCCAGGTTTTAGATGTTTCAGGTGTAATAGAAAGGGATGTAAAAGGGTTGGGGGAATTGCATTCCTCGCAAAGGAGTATCCGACAGCTGTACTGAGGGAGGATACATCAGAGGACTCATGCGGCGAGACAGTATGGGTAGAACTCAGGAATAGGAAAGGTGAAATCACAATGCTGGGGGTACTACGAAAGGCCTCCTAGCAGCCAGCAGGAGATAAAGGAGAGAATATGTAGATAGACTTTGGAAAGGTGTGAAAACAGCAGGGCTGTTGTGGTAGATGATTTTAATTTCCCCTATATTGACTAGGACTCACTTTGTGCCCTAGCACCTGGCTTGGATGGAGCAGAGTTTTACTGTGAACGGCAGGACCCTTAGGAGCACTGATATGCAGAGAGATCTGGGTGTGCAGATCCACAGATCACTGAAGGTGGTAGCACAGGTAGATAAGGTAGTAAAAAAGAAACATTCAAGAGGGTTTCTTGACACTGTGTAATCAGTCCAACCAGGGAAGGGGTTACACTGGACCTAGTTTTAGGAAATGAGCTCAGCCAAGCGAATGAAGTTTCAGTGGGGGAGTATTTTGGGAGTAGTGACCATAATACCGCGCGTTTTAAGATACTCATGGATAGGGAAAACAGCAGTCCTCAGGTGAAGGTGTTAAACTGGAGGAAGGCAAACTACAACAATATTAGGCAGGAACTGGAGACTATTGATTGGAGGATCTGTTAGAAGGTAAATCCACATTGGGCACGTGGGAATATTTCAAACAGCAGTTAATAAGAGTTCAGGAGAGGCACGTTCCTGCGAGAATGAAGATAGGTATGGCTAATTATGTGAACCAGAGATGTTATGACCTTGGTCACAAAAGAGAAAGGAAGCATATATAAGGTCTAGGAGGATGGGAACTGACAAAGCCTTTGAAGTATATAAGGAAAGTAGGAAAGAACTTAAGGAATTAGAAGGGCTACAAAGGGATCATGAAAAGTCATTAGCAAACAGGATTAAGAATCTCAAGGCTTTTTATACATATATAAAAAGGAAGGGGATAGCCAGGGAAAGGGTTGGCCCACTCAAAGACAAAGGAGGGAATCTATGTGTGGAGCTAGAAGAGGTAGGTGAGGGGTCTTAAAAAGTACTTTGTATCAGCATTCGCCGAAGAGAAGGAATTGGTGGAGGATGATCTCAGGGAAGGGAATGTCAAATTTCTAAGCCACGTTGCAATTAAAAATGAAGAGGTCTTGTGCATCTTAACAAGTATTAAGATACATAAGGCCCCGGGTCCTGAAGGCATCTATCCCAGAATATTAAGGGATGCAACAGAACAAATCGCTGGAGCATTGCTAGATATCTTTTTGCCACAGCTAAGGTCCCAGAGGATTAGAGAATAGCCAACGTTGTCCTAGTGCTTAAAAAAGGTAATGGGGATAATCCAGGAAATAACAGGCCTGTGAACCTCATGTCAGTGGTTGGGAAATTATTGGAGAAGATTTTCAGGGACAAGAACTCGAAGCATTTTGAATCAAATGGACTGATTAGCAATAAACAACATTGATTTGTGCAGGGGAGGCTGTACCTCACTAACTTGATCAAGTATTTTGAGGAGGTGATGAAAATGTTTGAGGAGGGAAAAATGGCCGATGCTGTCTACATGGATTTCAGTAAAGACTTTGACAAGGTCCCTCATGACAGACTGGTTCAAAAGATGGAGTCACATGTTTCAGGGGTGAGCTGGCAAGATGGATACAGAACTGGCTTAGTCATAGGAGACAGAGCGTAGCAGTGGAAGGATGCTTTTTGGAATGGAGGGCTGTGACTAGTGGTGTTTCACAGGGATCAGTGTGGGGACCTACGCTGTTCGTGATCTACATAAATGATTTGGAAGAAAATGTAGCTGGTCTAATTAGTACAATACAACACAATACAAAGATTGGTCGAGTTGTGGATGGTGAGGAGGATTGTCAATGGATATAGCAGGATATAGATCAGTTGGAGGCATGGGCAGAAAAATGGCAGATGGAGTTTAATCTGAACGAAATGTGAGGTGATGCATTTTGGAAGATCAATTACAGATGGAAATTAAACAGTGAATGGCATATCTCTTCGGAGTATTGATATACAGAGGGATTTGAGTGTGCCGATCCACAGATCACTGAAGGTGGCAGCACAGGTAGATAAGGTAGTAAAAAGGCCTATGGCATACTTGCCTTCATTAGAAGGGGCATAAAGTATAAGGATAAACAAGTTATGCTGGAGCTTTACAGGCCACATTTGGAATATTATGCACAGTTCTGGTCACCACACTCCAGAAAGGTGTGGATGTTGGAAACGATACAGAAAAGTGTACTAGGTTGTTGCCTGGTATGGGGGATTTTAGCTATGAAGAAATTTTGGATAGACTGGGTTTGTTTCATTGGAATGCAGTAGGTTGTGAATGGCATGGATAGAGTGGAAAGTATGAGGCTTTTCCCCTGGGTGGAGGGGTGAATGACTAGGGGGCACAGGTTCAAGGTGCAAGGGGGCAAGTTTAAAAGAAATGTGCAAGGCACGATTTTCACACAAAGGGTGGTGATTGCCTGGAACGCACTGCCAGAGGAGGTGGTGGAAGCAGACACAATAGCAGCAGTCAAGAAGCACCCCAGACAAATACATGAACAGGAAGGGAACAGAGCAATACAGATCCTGTAAGTGAACACAGTTTTAATATGGAAGGGCAAAATGTGTTGCTGCAGGCTTGGAGGGCCAAAGGGCCTGTGTTCCTGTACTATATTGTTCTTTGGTCTATTGAACAAGGGTTCCTTTTACTCATGTCTTTAACAGCCTTGCAGGGTGTTTATCCTCTCTGACACTTCCACAGACTTTTCCTTCTGGAGTTTTCTTCTAAGCAACTCAGGACTTTTCCCCGGTGCTGCACAATATTTTGAAGATACTACTAACAATATCTATGCTGTTAAGGACTTTTTCACTCTGAATAAATGTTCTTCTGGATCTCTCCCTCTCTCTTTGGAATGTAAAACCTAAACCAGCAATCACTTTCAAAATCTCATCACATGATCGCTTGGAAATGTAGTTTTAGCTCACTGTTTAGAATTACTTCCTCACCTTTTGTAAAATTTAAGTCAGACATCAAAGAACTGAAAACTAACATCTATTTCTTGTTTACTTTAGGACCGAAAGGCTACCCTTGAATGACAAGGGCAATGGTATGTCAGTTGGGGATATATGGGGAGATCAGGAAAAATAGATTTTCGATGTAAAGGAAAGAAAGTCTGATTTGCCAACCCAGATTTGAATGGCAATATGCTTGTGTGTGGTGAGAGGCCTATCTAAGTGCATCCACACTGCATTAGCACCTAATCTTGCTTCATTTCTATACCATTTCCTATCCTCCCACGTGGCAGAGAGAAATTAAACAGTGATAGTGCCTGACATGAAAGTCAGAGCAGGTCGAGGCTACACCAGCTCTTCGATTTTTCCTCCAGGCTTCAATCTTGGTCAGCAGACTCCAACAGCGCAGGGTAGTCTCCACTGGCAGCAACGGCTTGCACCTCCATCCACGAAGGTCAACATTAGACATGCTCCAGCTTCACACAACAATTTGGTACATTATAAATTTAATTGGAATACAGTTCTCCACTTTAATTTACACCCTGCAGTGCAATGAAACTTTCCATTGTAATGGTGCTCCCAAGCTGCTTTGGGTGCAGGGAAAGGCACTCATCTGATGCATTAGACTGGGCGCTACTCAGGGCTCTTCAGTGACCCTCTTTGTGCTCACTCACTTTGTACTCACTCAGTTTGTACCTGCTTGGATGCTCACAGCATCTTTGTCTTGCTGCCTCATTCAGGACTTAATGGCTCACAGTACTGTCCCTTGCCTTATCTTTTAGCCCAGACACAACGCTAGGCAGCTTGTTGTGGTTGCCAGAATGATCAGTCAAGCTGATGGGCATATTGCTGTTTGACACCTTACTACATCAGAAACATAGAAAATAAGAGCAGGTGTAGGTCATTCAACCCTTCAAATATGCTTCACTATTAATTAGGATCATGCCTAATCATGCAACTCAGGGCACTGTTCTTGCTTTCTCTCAAGATCCTTTGATGTCTTTGGCTCTATGAACTATATCTATCTATCTAACTCATTCTTGAAAACATTGAATATTTTGGCCTTAACTGCTTTCTGTGGCAAAGAATTCCACAGCTGACTGTGAAGAAATTTCTCATCTCAGACCTAAATAGCCTGCATCATAGGGTTTGTCACACAGTGCAACACCACTTCACATGTTTGCTGCAAACATGGCAAACACACTGCAAGTGCTTCAAGAAAATTGCCATGTCTCAAAGTCTAAGGGCAGTAATTCTTGCTCGAGTCTAGGAGGGACTGTCGTCACAGTTAGTCAAAGGCAGTCCAGGGGTTTGGACACAGTCAGTCAAACACCTGGGGGTTAGGATCAAGGGATTCCATATTAGTGCTGTATGGGGAGTTGGCCACAGTCAGTTCTGTGGGTGCAGTGAAACCAGACTGGATTCAGCAGGAAGTCAGTCAGGGAGCTGCACAGACATCAATCTTGGCTACTTTCATTTGGGAAGGGGTGGGGGAGGTTCAGTAGTCCTACCATACTTGTAATTTCCTATAGTGTTTGTGCCATGTGGCCTGTGCTGCATACAACAGAATAAGGCCCATTATGTCAAATATCCATGTGGACTGTTCCACAGCCTCCTTGTCAGAGTTTTCCATGTCACACTGCACTGAGGACTGTGCTAAACTATAATGTGTGCGTGAGGTGTATGCAGACTGCTCACGTAAGGGCCTGTTCTGCTTCTGATATTGGGTATCAAACGAGAAGGTGCTGTATCAGATATAGAAGAGCTGGCATAGTGGTAGTAGTCTTCTGTGGAAGATGAGGACATTGAGCAGGAAGAATATCATCTTCAGCATGACAGTACACTGCAGCATCGAACACAACAAAGCAGACAGGACTTAACTGACACCTAGTTCCAATAGATGTGAGCTAGGTAAAATGATTGCTCGTTGACTGTAAATTCATTACTGCTCAAAAAGATAGCAACCTTGTTTGGATACAAGAGCAAATGCATCCTTCTTGTTTGTTTTGTTCTTTGATTTTCTTCTTAAATAGGTGGAAAGTCAAGTTGTGAGAGGGATACAAACAGTTGACAGAGAGATATTGATGTGTTAAATAAATGGGCAAAAAGTTGGCAAATGGAATTGGCTATCTGGAGTGCTGAGAGCAGTTTTGGTCCCCTTATTTTAGGGAAGATATCATTTCATTTCAGGCAGTTCAGAGAAGGTTTAGTAGGATGATCCCTAGTACAGACGGATTGTCTTATGACCTAAGGTTTTACAAATTGGGACGCTACTCACTGGGAGTTTAGAAAAATGAGGCATGATCTCACCGAAACATACAGGATTCTTCAGGGGCTTGACAGGGTAAATGCTGTGAAGATGTTTCCCTTCATGGGAGAGTCTAGGACCAGAGGGCACAGTTTCAGAATGAAGGGGTACCAATTTAAGACTGAGATGAGAAGGAATTTCTTCTCTCAAATAGCTGTGTGTCTTTGGAGCATCTTGTCAGAGGGAACTGTGGGCGCAGGGTCCTTGTGTATATTTAAGTTGAGATAGATTATTGATCAGTAGGGGAATCAAGGTTTACAGGGAAAACACAGGGAAGTGGTCATGAGGAATGTTGGGGCCGCCATGATTCTACTGAATGGTTGAGCTGGTTTAAGGGGCTGAATAGCCTACTCCTGTTCCTATTTCTTATGGTTCTTATTTTCAATCATTTGATGAATTCCCAGCATGTGATGCTCCCACATTGAACAATGATGCAATGTAATATTACGTGAAAAATTAGGGAAACAGTAGCACTCCCTTAGACATGTTTCTAACACGACATATCACAGAGAACAGATAATCTGTGTAGCTTGATTCTTATAACTGCCCTCACTATCGTAGACAGTCAATCAGACAGATGATTTAAAATAACATTATAGTCACAAATATGAACTTCTCTTTCCAACAAAGAGCCATCCATGTCGCCTAAATGCTCTCTGAAGTTTCTTCTTTTGTTTCCCTCCCATTACACGTACTGTGAAGGGTTATTCTTGGCTGGTAATGATTGACATGGCGCACAGCTGGATGGAAATCCTGGTAGTGAGTATTCCTGCTGCTGGCGAGTGCATGACAGTGCAAGCATGGTGACATAGGTGCATAGTGCATTAAGACAAGCAGCATAAAACTGCATGATATAAACTGCTAGAGCTTATGAAGAGAAAATCACCACCCACCCACCCACCCACCCACCCCACCTCCCCACCCCAAAGAAACTCCATGAAATTGACACAATCATTTTCTGATAAAGTTCAGCCCAAGGTTTCCAAATGTGCTTTCAGCACAACATTATGCAACTATACCTACAAACAGGCAGAGTATCCAACAAAGAAACAGGCTACCTGACCCTAATGATCCCTGCCAGTGTTTATGTTTCCTACAAATCTCCTTCTGTACTTCTTCCAATCCAACTACAACTTGAAGTTGAAGGATAGGAGAGGGGCAGAGGAAAATCGTCCAGTGTCCAACCTTCTCTCTGGAACATTACTGTGCCTGATCCATCCTCCCGTCTCCCCAACATGTGCTCTCAAAAATACCATAAAAGTTTCAAATTGTAGAAAATGAAAAAAAAAGTCTCTGTATCATTTTGGCAGACAGGGAAGGAGCTAAAGGCAATTGGTTAGTGCTGGTTTTTCTTTCCCAATCCGTTCCCACTCCTGAGCTGAACATTAGTTATCAAAGATGACTTGATGATTACACAGAGTCCAGCACCATTTGCAGCTTATCTGATACTAAAGGGATCTGTGTTCCTATGCAGTTAAACCTGGACAATATTCAGGCAAAGGTCATCTACAACTGAAGAAAAACTAACCACCTTTCCTTGACATTCTATGGCATTAGCCATGCTGAATCCCCTGTTATCAACATCCTCAGAATTATTATTGACCAGGAATCTAACTGGGCACATGCATATTACAGTGGCTACAACAGCAGGTCAGAGACTGAGAATTCTGTGGGGAGTAATTCAGGAATGTGATGGAAGACTTGCTTGGATGAGTGGAGCTACAATAATACTCAAAAAGATCCACATCATCAAGACAAAGCAACCTGCAGGGGCAGCACCTCACCCAGAACC
This sequence comes from Ginglymostoma cirratum, assembly GCA_024137785.1. NCBI lineage: Eukaryota > Metazoa > Chordata > Chondrichthyes > Orectolobiformes > Ginglymostomatidae > Ginglymostoma > Ginglymostoma cirratum. The sequence goes on from JAHRHZ010000070.1 coordinate 10,770,161, forward strand.
TTCACTGTTCACCCCTTCCAGCACCAATGCAGAGTGACAGCAGTATATACTATATTCAAGATGCACTGCAGCAACATGCCTGGATTCCTTCAATGATGCCTTCCAAACTCACTTCTATCATCTAGAAAGACAAGGGCTACAGTCACATAGGAATACCATCACCTACAAGTCTCCTCCAAACCACAAATATCATGCTGAGAAATTACACTGGTGCTCCTTCATTGTTGCTAGCTCAAACTTTTTGAATTCCCTTTCTAACAGCGCCTTGAGTGCATCTACACCAGATTGATTGCAGCAGTTAAAAAATGTAGCCTACCAACACCTACTCAATGGCAGTTAGGAATGGGAACAAGTTTGGTCTTGCTGACTATGTTCACATCACATGAAAGAACAAAATTTTGGAATCTGGCGACCTTGGAGTCAGCCACCACCTTGAAATTTAACAAAGTTAGCTCTTCGAACCATTATGGTTACAGGATAACTGCACTACATGCATCTAAAGTGTAACTGAAACAAGCAAGCAGAATGACAAATGTTGGCATGTTATAGGCATTATTTCTGCTTAAATGACCATAATATAGGATCACTGAATATTAGTGTTTGACATTTACCAGGTTTCAGGCGTTCTTTCTTCGATTCATTCATTTGGAGATGAAAATTGCCATCTGGGCCAGCATATTACCCATTCCTAGCTGCCTTTGAGAAATTGTTTGTGAGGGGCCTTCTTGAACTGCTGTAATCCATTTGTTATGTAGACCCATTATGTCATTAGGAAGGGAGTTCCAGGATTTTGATCCAGTGACACTGAAGGAACAGCGATATGTTTCTACGTCAGGGTGATGAGCAGCTTGGAGGGGTACTTGCAAGCTCCTGCTCAGTGAATATATAAATAGGAGGTGTGTGAACTGCATATTTATTTATGCGTCCTTTACGTGCCAAATGCCAATACGTAAAACCATTTTTGCCACCTAAACTTTAACTGCTTCTTATAAAATTTCCCGTAAGGGCTAACTATCTGACAGTTATACTCATGATACCATGGCTTGAGCCACAGGAATATTACTTTCATTAACGTCTATTCAGTTACTGGCACTATCGTATGGAAAATGTTAAACAAGGGGGGAATTTAGAATAATTTAGACAATGTTTGAGAAACAAATTCTGGAGTCTTAAAACAAAATTTCAGCAATGAAATCATTAGCTGTTTGAACTAACAGTCCAGTGTAGGCTCAGGATGTTATTCTATTTTAACTATTTGTCATAACAATTCCCAATGCCTGTCCATGGCAACAGTTATACGGAGGCTTTCTTCAAGTTCAGAAATATCAGGTTTGATTACCAACTGGAAACAGTAAACAGGAGCTTCTGCAAAAATGGACAACCCAAGATGCCTCAGACTCCAAATTAAATCTCACTGTAAAGTACTGAACCAAAAAGCAATTTGGGTAATACGCTAATCCTTACCTCAGGCATAGATTCCCTGTAGCTCAGCCTCACTAATCCCTTGTCTCACCTGGCATCTGTGGAGATGGCTAAGGCCGAAAACAAAGGGGAAATTAAATCAGTGCTCATTTGAGTCTGGGTTCCACAAACAAAAGTGAAAAAAAAAGCAAGGATTTATGACCCAAAGAAAAGGTCATGCAGGAATAAACATGATTTTAATGATTTCCAGAGAGCACTAATTGAAAGGAAAAGCTCATTCCTTCAGCAATTACTGGCTGTTCTATTGGATCCTAATTAGCTGTGTATTGAAACTACGTGATTTCATTGTCAAAGAACCTCCCTTAGCATTTTTACATCTGTAAACCCAGATTTTTGATTTCAGGGCAACATTGAAATTTTAAGTCTCATGTAGGAGAAAGATACTGTATTATAGTATGAGTACTAAACTATGAGTCAGTACATTTGGATTAAACAAGATTTTATGATTAAAGTTCAAAGAGGTAGGAGAGCTTCTCCTACAGTTTTAAATGAGATTTCAATAACCAGCAAATCCAAGTTATTGTAATGAAAGATAGGAGTTTTCTTACTGCTTCAGAATCTGATGCACTTACTCAGCAGTAAGCAAATCCACCAATGCAGGGAGTGTTCAGCATTTTACTGGAGTTGGATAAGGGGTAAAAGAAAAATCAGCCAGCAAGGTTTCATTTCATTCAGGCAAGTATCAATGGGAAAAGAACACTGTGTTCTCGTCTCAGGGAAAGAACTAATTTTGCCAACGAAAACTGGCAACGCTAAATGAATGACTTTCTCGTACAAAAATGATTACCACTTCACTATTATTTGTTCCCTCCTTATTTAAAAATATGTAAGGGGCAAGATGGTTTTAACTTGTTGTTTAAAGGCATACTTGGTTGTATCCACACTAATTATATGCCTACATTCCAAATAGGCAACTGCTTGCATTATTATTCCCGTCAAACGACTCAATTTTAGCCACAATAGACATGATATTCCTCATTTCCTGAAGAACTGTGAGCATTCACAAACAACTTGGTAACTCATGATTAAGATAGACTAATAATTAAGGAGTTACTCTGAACACTGGAGGATAATCGTACCTTCTTCCCCTGTCAAATCAGCGCAGACATTCCATGAATAGCACAGTCATGCTACAACAGTTTCCATCGCTGAGGTGAATCATATTTTCATTCCTGACTTGGAGCTAACGGTGTATATCAAATAACTTGATGTTCTACTCAAGTTTGAAAATCTTTCTCAGAAGTTCTTTTAATTCTCAGCAAGTAAAGGTACAGTCCTTTCCCAGAGTTTGGAGAAGGTTTTATATGAAAGTAATATAATGTCTCCAGGTAACATGAGTACATTATGGATACTCACCATTATGACAATTAGCACCAAATAAAAGAAAGTTCTTACCTATAACGTTCAGTGTACACCATTGAAATTAAAGCCAACTTTGAATGAATGCACTATTGCTCAAGATCATGCTAACAACTTACAAGCAATTTTGTAAATTTCTTTGTGGGATAGGAGAACAGTACATTAAAGTCAACATTATTAAATGGTTTAAAAGTAGTGCTACCAAAGCCGAAACATGTATCAGTTTAGAGAATATCACCCATCAATCCAAAATAACAGCTCAACCACGGTAAGTGTAAGGTGCAACATAGCATACATTTATTTATCATTATGTTGGTTGTGACCAGATTGTTCATTGCTTCTTTTGTCTTTTATAGGTCATATTTATTTTCAAATTGGCACCTATTAAGAGCACCTTATTGAAGGCATTTATGTATATGAGTAAAGGTATGCACAATGTTCTGTAAGCGAGAATATTTTCGAGCACCATAAATGCTAATTAGCCTACATGTTGCATCAGAAATAAGGCAGAGAGTCTGGAAGGAAATTATCATGGTAAAGTTGTAGCCACTGTTCAAATATTGTGTTAAAGTTTTACTATGTTTGGAATTATATTCATCATGGACTAGAACCAAAGGGTCTGTTTCCATGCCCTATGACTCTACACAGCCAACAATTCCACCATTAACTGTTTGCCTTGGAGGAATTATCTACCACAGAGTCCTGAGGCTATACATTCAAGCCCAAGTCTAATACCTTAGCACACAATATATTAAGACCTGCAAATTTCAGATGACATACTATACTGGGCCTGTTCTGCATGTTGAGGTGGGTGCAAGAATAAGTCATAAGGTACTGTTCAAATAAAAAGGATTTTCCAAGTGCCTTTGTATTCCTTTATCAACAAACATGACTTGGATCATTCTTCTTACTTTCTATACACAAACTGGCTGTTGGGTTTACAGTGGCATTTCAAAAATAATTTATTGATTGTGAAGTACTTTGAAATATGCTGAGAGCATAAGAATTCTCTTTTTAAACGCTTACCTTCTAATTACTGAAATTCAAAGCTGCTGAAGAAGTCTAAACTGGCAATGGAGGAAATTCTTAAATGATTAATTGAATCATAGAATCCATAGATACATAGAATCCCTACAGAGAGGAAGCAGGCCATTCAGCCTATCGGGTCCAAGCTGATCATCCAAAGGGCCCTAGCCAGACCCACCTCCTACCCTATCCACCCTAGACTCTATTGCAATTTAGCATAGCCAATCCACCTAACCTGCACATTCTCAGACTGTGGAAGGAAACTGGAGCACCCAGAGGAAACCCACACAAACATAGGGAGAATCTGCAAACTCCACACAGACATTCGCCCAAAGCTGGACTCGAATCCGGGTCCCTGGTGCTGTGAGGAAGCAGTGCTAGCCGCTGAGCAACCACGCTGCCAGTTGCCAATTCTTGATGATGAGAAGTTGGGTGAATAGAAATTCAGATAATGTCAATAAATTTCACCTCTTACAAAGCATGATTGAAAATGGCGCCTCATGGTGATCAGCTATTTCAACCTCAGTCATGGAGAATGCAAGTTCACTTTGTTGACAGAGAGGCCTGCTGCTGGCACCTGGTTCTACTAGGGTCTTCTCTGGGTAGGTTTGCTGCCATCAACCCTTTTCTCAAAGCAAGTCGACAAAACTTAGTAGTATTAAGTGGTGAAGGATTAACTCCAATAAATCTTCAGTCACACATACTTAAATTAACAAGAAGTTGTTTATTACTTAATAGTAAGGTAACAGGTAGTGTTAATGTAAAACTGGCTACATTAACATTAGATAAGTAACACTGGTGACTCATGCAAGATAACAATTTCATCTATGCCACATGGCTGTTGACTGAGGAATGGACTAATCACTAACAACTGTGATGTAAGGCATGTGATTTATCTACATTTTAATATCATTTATTTTGAGTTTGGATTTGAGATGGTGGCATGTGGAGCTTGCTGTGTGTGTGAATGATTAACATGTAGGTATTTCTTATTGAAGCTTAGAAAGTCTAAGGTCTATTGAATGAATGGTTAAAGGGGAGTCTATCAAATTCTCAAGAGGGGGGATTTGAAGCCACAGCCAATTTATGATAGAGATGGCTTAAAAGGGTTAACTTGAAAGACTTGAAATAGTTCTGCCCAATGATTTATAAATGACAGTCTCTGGGAGGAGCTCGTCTGTTCTATCTGGCTAACTGGATAGCGAAAGGAATTCTCTCTCTGAGGTGAAGGAGTATTTGTGGGATTAATGGATATGCTGCATGTTTCAAATCTTCAAACTTGTGTTATGTAACTAATTTGGTTTATTCCATTTATCTTGAGTTCTTTTACATAATAAACTTCTGTTGTTAAGACCAAATTATTTATTGCTTGTGTCACAACAAAAACACACCTCATCAAAACAAAATAATCAAAACATGATCTATTAAACCAGGTTTCATTCTGGGATTTGATTGTCCAGGATTAACATTAACTAGGATTATAACTCAACAAACTGAACAGACAGTTAGAACAGACTAATTCCTCCGAGAGACTGCCATTTATAAATCATTGGGCAGAACTATTTCAAGACTTTCAAGTTAACTCTTTAAGCAATCTCCCATCAACTCGACCGACCACCCCTCCCCACTTATTTGCCCATTTTCCAAATACTTAAACAAGAAAATCAAGTTTGCCACCCCACTTCTGCACCAATTAAATACATGGTCCAACTCCTGAGTAACTATTAAACTGACCCTATACTTAGCTCACACACCACCAATTACACCAAACCCAGACCTGGTTCTGATTGATTTAAGATTTTAAGAAAGGCTGCTGTGCTGCTGGAGATTTTCCAGTCCAAACTGACTGTTCAGAAATGATATGATAAACCTGTGGTGCAGATGGAACTTGAACCAAAGTTTCCTGACCCAGAGGTAGGGAAATGACCTTTGCGCCATAACAGTTCACCCACTCACTGTATGTTGGTTCTTTGCAGATTTTTTTCCTAATCAACCTGTTCAGAGGTGGTATTGCCTCTGGATCAGATACACCTTGAACCCAGACCTTCTGGTGCAGGGATAAAGACATTACCACTGCATCACAAGAGCCCTAAATCGGAAAGTCTCATTGTCGTCTGGCTTGCTGATCTTTATTTAAAACTGCCGTATTCTTAAATAATAGCTCATTAGTTTTCAAGATTTTTCTTTCCTCTTCTCTTCAGATGGCTGTGGATTCTTTGTCCCAATAACAATTTCCTCACATTCAAAGATTGTGCATGATGGTGTAGTGGTGCCTTCAGCTGGCACCTAGTTCTAGGATGATCTTTGGGTACATTTGCTGCCAACAAAGTCCTCCTTGTAGATATTTTTAATCTACTTGTTCTCAGATATATTATGACACACCTGCCAGAACAAGTGGGGCTTGAACCTAGACCACCTACTTCAGACATACGAACATTACCACAGCACCACAAGAGCCCTCAAACCCTTCTGTAATACCAGTCTGCGGGGGTGGCTAGTATTAAGTGGTTAAGGACTAACCATTAAGGCGGGGCGAGGGGGGTGTGTTTTAACACTACTACACAAGGTAAATTTCAACAATGGATCTATTGCATAATAAAGGAATTAGCATAACTCATTCAATAATTGTGATATCTTAGGTGCTTAATCAAAAGAACAAAAATATAATTAATGGGCAAATAAAATGTTGAGATTTTTCTCAACTAAATCCCAACGGTATTTGGGTTACGTGCGAATTGTCTTGCAAAGCAATCATGGAAGTTAAGCAAAGAAAAATATACCCATTTAATGTACTGTAATTTGACACAGTCTTATGGATCAAGGAAACTTCTTGAGTCCAGAATACAAAATATGTACCCAATTTGTACGAATTCACTACAAACAATTCTTTCTAATTTAATACCCATAGTTATAAAAGTTGAACGGGTCCGGGGCAGATGACAGATTTCCATGAAGAACCCAAGGAAGGCCCTACAGACTTTAGGAAAATACAAACAGGAGGTCTGTGACCGAGGTGACAAGAACTATGTCACTTTTTTTTCTGAAAAGCAACGGAATGAAACACATACAGATACTTTCTGCCCAGAAGCAATTTGGTTTCCATTGCTATGATGTTAGTCCCTGGTACTGAGAGAAAATCTCTCGTTAAAATTGCCTTATTTTCAGATCATGCCTCTAAATAGGTTGATTGCTTCCATGGATACTTATGTGCTTAATATGAAATTCTTATTATGAAAATATCAGATGGATATGAACATACAAACAGGATGGTGGCAAATTTACTGACTGACTTCCATGTATCCAAGTTGCATTGTGCATCCCAGTGGATTTCAGATTTCACATATGATAATGTCAAGAGCAGTGTTCTGAATTTAAGGAGACTTCAATGGTATTCTAACAATGAATAATCATGACATATTCCTAGTTAACGCCACAACTAATCTACCACTTACAGAAAGAAGATGAGTTCAATTAATATCTGGAAAATCAAAAATCAATCTTTTGCAATCTATGTATAACTGAAAAAGCTGCTGTGATTCCCAGCTGACGATGATCTTTGAGAGACATTACAAAGAGTTGATATAACTTGCAGGTAAGCTAGAAAATATCTTGGAAGAATGTTTACATATCGCTAAGGATGTAAAGTCATTAATCATTGATATTCTTATGCTCACGGTGGATAACATCCTAAAAACATGGGTAGGATGCAACTTCGGAATTTTGAAATAATGGTGGCATCGGTCCTCTTGTAAAACTCCACTGTATTACTAAGATTGTAAACCAGTCAGTATTAGTTAACAAAGCAACTAGCCTTTATCAGTTTCTCCAGAAAAACAAAAGGTGGCAAAGTTAACCTGTAGGTTAAAAAGGAGCTCATAAAATTACGATTATTCTGAGAAATGCACTGAGAAATACTGTTTTTGTTCATCCATTATATTCTTAAAACTGTGGTGGTCAGAGACCAATCAAAAGAGAGCCATGAAGTTTGTCGCCATCCTTCACCTGCTCCATGATGACGTGGGAGTTGTGGTAATGACAAAAGGCGCCATCACAGACACATTTCCAATTTGGATCAGTGTCAAGCAGAGATGCAACATCACCCCAACACTGTTCTTGAACTACCTCACTGCAGTGCTTCACCGCACCGCCAACAAGCCCCCCGTTGGAGTGGAACTAACTTAAAGAACCGGCGGGATATTATTCAACCTCCACCACCTTCAAGCCAAAACCAGAGTCACCCCAACCAGTGTCAGTGTCAGTGAGGTGTAGTCCGCAGATGATGCTTGCATATGTGCAATCTCAGAGGATGCATTCCAGACCACCTTTACGGAGGCATACAAGAGCACACCCTGAGCATCTGCAAGACGGAGGTCCTCTAACAACCTGGCCTGGCATTGTGGAGCGAGCACTTAATCATCGAGGTCCACAGAGAAGCCTTAGAGAACCTCTGCCCTATCGGCTAAACCAGCCATTTGATGAAGAGAGATCCAGCACCACCTCCGGTGTGCTAGCACAGCCTTTGGCTGCCTGAGAAAAAGGATGTTCAAGGACAACATCAGATCTGACACCAAGACCATGGTTTACAGAGCTGTGCTGGTTCCCACCCTCCTACATGTCTCTGAGACGTTGACTGTCTACAGCAGACATCACAAGGAGTTGCAGCAGTACCAGCACCGCTACCTGAGCGAGATCCCGTGAATCGGCTGGGATGAAAGACGCACCAACACCAGGGTCCTTCACCAGGCCAACATCCCCAATATTGAGGCAGTGACCACCCTCATCACCCACAATGGGTTCAGCACAACGTCCGCATGACTGACACGAGACTCCTCAAGCAGGTGCTCTACTCCCAGCTTCGAGAAGGCAGGCAAGCCCAAGGTGGACAGAGGAAGTGCTTCAGTGATACCTTTAAGGTCTCACTAGCGAACTGTGGCATTCCTACAGACACCTAGGAATCACTGGCCCAAGTCTGTCCAAAATGGGGGAACAGCATCTGGGAAGGCACCGAGCACCTCAAGACTTGCCATCAGGAAAATGCGGAAGCCAGGCGAAAATAGCAAAAGAAGCACGCTGCCACACCAATGCTCCATCTACCCTTTCCTGCAACCACCTTCTGCCCCAAGTGCAACAGAGCCTGCGGAAGCTGCATCGATCTGTACAGCCACCTACAAACTCACTCTGAGAGCGGAAGAGAGTCATCCTAGTCTGTGAAGGACTGCCAATGAAAAGACAGCCCAAAAATAATGCTTTGTGACAGCAAAAGTAGTATCATCTAAATTAAACGCCTCATAACTAATGTAAGGTTCAGACAACTATTGTGTCAAGAAAAAAACACAGTACTGAAGTGCATTATCAACTGGTTCATCTCCAAATATCTTTGATGACTTAATTATTTATAATGGAACCAACAAGACCTATTCCATTAGACACCATAGGGTCCCAAAGGCTCAAACTGCCCTAACATAGGCCATCAATAACGGTACACATTTTAGAAATATTCTTGACTTCTATGATTACACTAGATACGAGTATGATCAGCATTTTATCACTTCCTCCTTTCTTATGCCCAGAACTCCTGCATGAAGATCAAGTACAAGTGCATATTAAACCTGGGCAAATGTATAATACAACAGTTTTACCAAAGAGATGTTTTTGGATGCTAGAGTAACATGCCATCCCCACTTTTTAAATTGCTATTTGCCATCTTTTTTGCATTTCTCTACATTACTATGGCTCCATGTCATCTAAAACTAGCTACAATCTACGCAAGAGACAAATCTGCTCATTTTCTGTTTCCCCATTTTCATCCCACAATGCCAAAGGCAGCTGCAAACAAGTAATGTCTTTATAGGTGCCAAACAAGTTAGACTTGGAAATGATTAACCAGAGCTACAGAGAAAGTGATTAGTCACTGTGACCAGGCAAACAGAAATGATAATTTTTCTCATTTGATCTATGCAGAGATCGGCTTTACACTGATTTGGTTTGATTATTCTGAAATTGCCAGCTGTAGGAGGTGGGAAAGAAAGACAGCATAAACTTGCAAGTTCTCACCAGCTCAATGCTATGAATGAGTGGAGACTGCAGTTGAGTTTCATGCAATTGTTACAGTTCATAAAAGCTCTGAGCTGGGATAACATCTCTAAGATTTTTTTCAAAAAGGCATGTGACTCATGAGCTCAATATAACATGCCACCCCCTCTACGCATGATAGACCGTATCAATTAATGAAGCCTCATGTCAATTCCCTAACAAACTGGCAGTAGTATCTTCAGTATTAAATAAAACCATCAGCTCTGAACAGCCCTGTTCATTGATCTGATATTTATTCAAATGACTGCTAAAACCCAAACTTTCAATTAGTTTTCATGAATTAAAAAGAAAATAATCAGTGTTTTGGATGAAGATTAGTTAGGTACCTGTAGTAAATCACTCTAATTTATCTAGTATACAATGCAGATGGTAGCAATGGAGTCAAAGTGGTAGAATACCATTACCTCTTCGACAAATAAAATATGGGCTAAAATTTCCCAGCCTCATAGTATAAAGGCTTGATGTATAGCTGCTGATGGGAACTTTCCCGGGTGGGCTGGATAACAGATCGGCTGCCTGCTCGTTCGAAGCAAGTAACCAAATAACATTGTTAAAGAAACAGTTCAGGGGCAATTTTATGGCCCCTGCCATTTTCCTGACAGCAAGAATATAGGTAGCATCTTGTCAGCTCAATGGAGGTTGCCTCTGTGGCATGCTAGGGTGGAGCGATGGTAGCAGCAGCTATCAGAACTGGCAACTCAATGTCACAAGGAAGAAGTTGCATTTAGGAAAGGTTGTAATCATGTCCAACACTGATCCAAAGAAGGTGTTCTTCTCCAACTCAACTACCTTATGGATCTAAATGCCACCTTTTCAACGCTCGATGTACAGCCCAGAGAGAGGTGCCTAATGTTGAGATGTCTTTGCAGTCCCCAATTTGCCTTAGCAGCATTCAGCACTCCCCGCAGGGCTACCGGGGCTATAGAGCATCTGGCTTCTGTTTGGGCTATCTGCCTAATGTATGTTATGACTAGTTGGCCTGAGTTCTAGATGATATTTAAACAATCCTAGAGACTCAGCCAATAGTTATGAGGTCCTCAAGTAAAGTTGCAATACTTTACAAATCAACACAGACATTTATTGAAAAATAAGTAGTATCTGTGGCTAAAATAAGTAGAATAGTTTAGAACTATGACACTGATTTGAGAAGAATATAGTATACAACTGCAAATTAAGTTGAAATACATATATACACAGAGCTGTTTTTGAACAACGAGAAGTCTTGTCTTGCATTAACGAAACTCAACATGTAGCAAGTTGCTTGCAAGGTGAAACCAGTATTTTTCAGAACAGATTATCCTGGCGTCAGAAATATAAGAACAGATGAACACTGAGCACCCAGCTCCTTGCTGTAGTAACAGTGATTGTTCATCTTCTCAGAATTTGTCAAAAGTATCACATTCTGAATGTCAAGTGCAGCACTTAAACATACTGTCCTTTTGAGACTTGAGCTTTAAATAAATAGTTACCAAATCAGTCATATCCAAAGAAACTTATCCTAAAAAAGTTGTTACAGAAGCATATTTAACAGTAGTGCTAGATGCCGTGGTAGGATTCCAATAACATCATACAAGCTAACATTGGGTCTGGTCCTATTGGGACACCAATAAGATTGATGAATCCTGAAATCCATGGTATAGCTATGATCAGCTATCTTGCAGCAACATTATAAATAAGAGATAACATATAGACCATTCAGCCCTTCAAGACTGCTCCGCCACTCAATATCTTCGCGACTGACCATCCAATTCACTACCTGTTCCTGCTTTCTGTCCATATTCTTTGATCAGTTTGGTCCTAAGAACTAACATCTACACCTTTCTTGAAAGCCTTCAATGTTTTGGCCTTAACAGTACCCTGTGGCAGAGAATTCCACAGACTCACCATTCTCTGGGTGAACAAATTTCTCCTCATCTCCGTCCTAAAAGGCCTACTCCATATCCTTAGAGTGTGACCCCTGGTTCTGGATTCCCTAGTCATCGGGAACATCCTTCCTGCATCGACCCCGTCTAATCCTGTTAGAACTTTATAAATTTCCATAAGATCCTCACTCATTCTTCTAAACTCTAGTGAATAGAGTCCTAATCGATCCAGTCCTTCCCTGTACATCAGTCCCACCATCCCAGGAATCAGTCTGGTAAACCTTCTTTGCATTCCCTCAATAGCCAGAACATCCTTCCTCAGATCGGAAAACAAAACTGCACACAATGAATATTTGTAGTTAGTATAAATGCAATTAACAATAGAGCACATATAAATATTTTCCTCCCAGTGTAAAATCTAGACTACTTGATTTCTCCCTTTGTTAAGAACCTTCCTTGGAGCCAATGGGAAATTTTGATGGGAAAATGCAACTTCTCCCTGAGTCAAAAATAATTTATTCTATATTTACTCCCAACTTTACCTTTTAAAAATTAAAGCTGGATTGAGAGCGCTTGACCAGGTGCATGGCTGAGCTTTAAAGATGGCGCCGGTGCCAGGAATCCCAGGAGGTCCTGGCAGTGGCCAGTACGTCTGCCTGCAGTGAGTAGGAGAATATGATGAGTGGGGTGCATAGAAATGTAGTGCACAGTTAATGAAGTGAGTGGGGGAAGATAGTGCAAGAAAACTGGCTGCAGGTCTGAGAGAGAAACACCCATGAAACTCGCCAAAAGTGATACTTAGCTGAATTCTGTTAAGATTCAGCCTGATGCGTCTTTTTTCAGCAATACTCAAGGTCTGTACTACTAAATGACTGTGTGAACAAAGTTGAGTATATTATAAATTTTATATATATATATATATATATAGTTCATTTCACATTTAAACTTTCTAGTAGTTTTCTTTACGTATGTCTCAGATACAACTTAAGAGTACAAACATCCAGAAAAGTATACTTCAAACCATTCAGAGGGAGTCTAAAGATGAGTAGAAGTTAATAGAGTCACAGAAGTTAGTTCACTTTCATCTTCCACATTCTATGTTATTTTAACAGTCCTTAAATAAAATATTTTGTTCCAAGTCCGGTTCTGGTTCTGCCCTCGTCATCTGTTTAATCGTGAACATTCACTAATATGGCATACTGAGATGGCAACATACACAGATCCAGAAAATCCGATGAGTTAGGAATAAAGAGAATAAATCATCTTTTATGGTACAGCACAGTGATATATTGTATATCCAGAACACGAGAGAGTCATTTTTATCTCAAATGAAGTTTAAACCTTATATAGAGTTATGCAATGTTTTAAACATTTTTGTAAATTGAAACAAAATATAATGTTATTATTTCACATATACAACAGTTCAAGATATATGCTGTATTCATAAGAACACACCATCTATTTTAAAATTGAACTACGTTTATCCCGATTCATTTCATACTCAGACATCAAAAAATGGTTAGCACTTAGTTTATGTGCAGTCTTAGATTTTCCAACTGTATCAGAGTTGAAAATAAATTTAAATTATTGTAAATATAAGTACATTTAAGTCTTTCATTGTGCTAATCTTTTAGAATATACCCTTGTTATAATTCTGACTTTGTAACACAAGAATGAAGACAATTACTTTCACACGCCTATAGTTCAGACATATTAAACGTTTTAATTTTTTTATACCAGTTAAACTTTTGTTTTGCTTGTTGCTGACTCTTGAACGTTTTTGTGTCATAAACATTACCAGCTAATATGCATAACAGAATATAACAATAGGCAAGAAATTCTGTATGCTGAATTTCATCATGAAACTAATTTTAAAGCATACGGTTACGTGAATCCACATGTGCAATTTGCAACACTGGTCACTGTTCTAGAATTCATTTCATTAATCAAATGAAATACCTCACCTGGAGTGAAAGATCCCGTGCTTGTCTGAACATTTCTAAGTCCTCCTCTGTCACATTGTCCTGGTGGAAAGCTACACCTCCATCTGCACTATCCTTTTTGATACTTTTCATAAGTTCTTCATTGTCTGCAGTTCACCAAAGCAACACAGGAAGAATATTCATGTCCATGAGCAAGTTTGACTATCATATGAATGCTCCATTAAAAGGTCCATAACATGACCGCAACTTATTCTGCTGCTTTATTACTTGGGGGAGGTAAATTAGCATTCTTCATCTAACAATTTAAATACTAATAGTCACATGCAATGAAGGCAGGTAACCGGCACAAAGTAATTCAACAACAGTATTTACTTTGTCCAGCATGGTTGATATTAGTGTATGCAAAGAAATAAAGGAGGAAAAGAATGGAGTAAAATGTAGAATAGAAATATCTACAGCTAACACATCTGCCAGTTCTCACTGTCAACACTGGAAGCAAACGAACAATCACAATGGTTGCGTCACAGTTCGAAAATGACTAGTAAGGTGAGAGAACAATGTGGCAATTTGGATGGCCATGCAATTCTACAATGTTGTAATTAGTGCTATGCAGGCATTGGGACTTTTAGTACTACAACAGATGCAAATTAAACAAGATGTTTGATCTGTGATGCAAGTGTGTTTGAAAAAAAGTGTTAAGATATTTAGTTAGCATCAGAAAAGGGGACAAAATATTTTCTTTGTTTACATTCCTACACAGCAAAGGAGGATCAAGAGAAGAAGCTAAGGGCTATGTGATAAGTAGAGAAAACTTTCACTGTACAGGACGCAGGTTGGTTTGGTTTGGACCTTTGCTTACCATTGTCCCGATCTTGTTTAATCCTTCCGTGTGCCATGCTCCCCATCCCTGCTGAGGGGGTCCCCATTTGAGGGGTCAATCTGCCTAATATTTTGTGCTTTACAAAGAAGGAAGTTTGTCTGAAATAAGTAAATGATTTTAATGAGCGTGTCCTGGAAGCCCTCCATCGAGGAGAAAAGGCAGGGAACATGAAGTTACAATTACCTTTCTTTTGTCCAAAAGGAGGGTAGATTTTTGATGTGGGAACCAATTCAGGCTTCTGCTGCATATGCCTAGGTATTGCATAATTGGAATTCCCCTTTTTACGAGACTTTCTGTGAATGGTATAAATATGAGATAGCCCATCAAAGAGTCCCTTTATATGGTTGCTGTTAGGAAGTTTACTATGAGAGAGAACACTTGATTGGCTGTAAGAACTTTGAAAGGAATTAGCAGAAGTGGAGGTGCCAGATTTGAGAGAGTTGGAACTCTGACTAGAAAGTGAGTATTGACAGAATGGGGTTAACTTTTGAGCAATACCTGTAGACCATGTTCTGGAGTTACAAGTATGTGACTGATTCAAAGTGCAGTTTTTTTTCAACAAATAGCATTTTGAAAAGTCTATTATTTCACCTGGTGCCTTTCGACCATCAGGTGAAGGTGTAAAAAATTTAGTTAGGCCATCAATAAGGCCATAAGTTGTTTGGTTAACTGTGAGTTTGGTAGTACCAGCCATGGTTGGGTCTGTACGAACCAATCTGCTGCTAGAATCTTTCAGAGCTGTAGCATGATGAGATGAAGGTGTGGTAGAGATTTTAGTCTTGTGACCCCTACCAGGTGACCCCCTTCCCGTGTCCATTGTCATAGATCCTTCATCATTGTCTGCAGATCTGTGGAAAAGGACAAAACATAACATTACTACTAAAGAAAGAATATACAACATTTCTAGGGGCATTTCTGAAATTGGAAATACATATAGAAGAGAAAAACAAATGGGAAGGAAAATCGGATGCCCAAGTGAAGAATTCACAACCTTCATTGTATGATTGCATTTCTACTTGCTCCATGTCAGTTGGGGTTATTTCCACCATAATCATTTATATTCCCACATCTCATACCATTCTCCATTAAAAGGGGTAAAGCAACTAAATTGGTTCTAGGTCACTGCTGGTGTAATTAAACACTACAAAATGAGTAAGGTTTTTAGATAGACATATCCTCCCTCAAGGAAATGCCCTTCACTAATCATGTAACCCCTCCAAACAGGTTGGCAAAAATTTAGAAATCATGGAACTTATAAATGCAAAACTGCGTTCTACTTTGTGACAGTGTGCACCGACTTAACAATAAGCAATGTTACTAAAAACAAGCTACAATGTGGGCTATGTTACCATCTGTCATCAGCAGATAATTTATTCAACAAATATAAAAGGAAACCTTTAACAAGTTATCTAAATTGATATCTTTACAATTGTTCTTTCGTTCCTTGTGGAACTATCTTTTGAGCATTTTACATTAAATCACCCAAGAGCCTTTGGAATACACAACTTAATTTCAGTACGATTTACAAATGCCAGTATTATGTTATGAAGTTAATCAAGTGCCTCGTACAATTAATTACTTATGATAACATGACTGTGCTGATGGATATTGGCAGATATCTATTACATATTCTTCATACAAACATTTGAACAAGTGCCTCATGAGGGACTGTACTGAAACAGTCAGCTCCTGTAAGTAGAAGTGAAGTAGGAATATTAACTGAAAAAGAAATAGTGAATAAAATCCTAAATATAGTTAATTATTCAAACTGACAGAATTAATCACATGCTTTGAAGTACATACCCTTAGATTACACTTAAAACCAGATACAACAGATAATTATTAAACTAAATTTACATGCCACAAATACACAGAAGACGTGTGTCAAAAAAAGGGCATAATTTTCATAAAAATTTTGATAATCTTTACAAAGTCTGCAATTGCAACACTGAATTTAACACGCCTAAATGAAAAATGAAGTAGATTTGGGATAGCAAAACAAATTGTCACATTTTGATAACAGTGGAACAGGGCAATGACTTGACAGCAGTCTAAACAGCTGCAGTGTCAGATGGAGATAAATTAAAGACAAACGAAATGGTCAGGCACTTTGGGAGGAGCAAAGAGTAGAAATCTGAAGTCATACGAGAATAGAATTCTGAGTTTGATCATCAGCCTTTCAAAGGAATATTGTGCAATTGGAAAGAATACATAGTATTGACACAAATGGCTCAGGCAAAGGTAGTAAGAGCAAATCAAGCTTGTTTTCTTGCACCAAATTAAGGTAAGTGAAAACGCCAGTATTAGTCAGTAACAATAAAGTATTTTGGAATGTAGCACATGAGGACATGTCTTTAAAATTAGAAGCCATTTGACTAAGTGGATTGTTATAAGAAATTACATGCACAATGCCTTAAAATTGTCAAATAATCACTACCCTGTTTAGTTCACTTCTACCACAGTATTTACCAGTTGATTGCAAACTCATATAATACCAGCAAGTGTAGAATAATATGGTGATGGACAGGCTTGGGAATTAGAGACTCTCAAACAAGAGAAACATGTTCAGTATATCAATTCAATAAATGAATTGCTTCAACTTAAGTTAAATAACCTTTTCACAATGCACAAACTACCTTCCCATAACTTCTATTATGTGATGCAAAGCATCAAAAATCAAAATCATATTGTCAAATTACAATTACCAATTACAAATAATTACAAAGCAATCTTAACTGTTTTCCAAAAATAATAATTTTTTAAAAGCAACTTAGCAATGGGTGACATCAAGGTTAAACAGAAATATCATCATAAACTGACACTGATAAAATAAATCAAAACCATGAGCTGATCTCTTTGCATAGGCATTGTCCCTCTCAGTTTCATATCCTTTTTTGCACCACATTGTGTTTGTCCACAGTAGCAGTTTTCAATGACATACATTTTTGACCTCTTCTTCAAATCCCTCATGACTTCAATCATTCAGCACAGGAATTTTATACAAAATGACATCCTTAATACCACATTACTGGCAGAGCCTGCAGCCATTTTGGAATTTCCTTTGCCCCACCCACCCCTTGAAGAAATTTTGAAACCCACCTTCCCAATTAATCAGTTAGTCACTTCACCTACATTTCCTCCAAAGTTCAGTCTTTGTTCTTTCATATTGTAGATAATTTATCCATACTGTCACATTAACTTGGGAATACATGGGTAGCTCAATATTTCGATCTCTGAATCACGAGAACTGATCTCTCTGTTTGCCAAAAGAAGAACTTTGAAATTGGTTCTTCTCTAGGAATGCCAGGGCACTCCTGCAAATGGCAACAGACGTTGTTCTCGTATCCAGATCATTACTCTGTTTGCTTGGATGACATTGCCTCAAAAAAAAGTGTTGGATGTGATTAAGTACTCTTATAAGCAACACATTAGTGCCAGATATTTTACATAATGATGGGTTTCTTGTCATGGTTCACAGCACTTCGCTATGTGAACATGATGTGCTCTTTTGTTGCATTCAAAGAAATGTCTAGCTCAAAGACTGACTTTCTAACTTATGGGCAAACAATTCCAGACAAAATATGGAGCAATTTGCTCAACGCTCCTGGCAGTATTTGGATACTCAATTAGAAGATACGTTTCTGTCAGGCTGGTACACAGCACCACATTTCTCAAATTGATCATAATGAGTGGAGCTACAGAGCAACCAGCTGTGAAAGATTAACAAACACTTTTTTAAAAAGTTAAATGTAAGGAATTAAACATTTCAAGTAGAAATGGTAGGAAAGTGTGTGTATATGGAAATTCATTCTCTTTATTCTTGTATGACATCCAAAATAGAATGTCACCTTACATAAGTCATTTGTGTTGAACTCAAGAGTTCAGCTCAGTTGAAAGATGATGAACTTGCAACAATTGTGGATGGGAATGACAGACTTCTTGCTGAAACTGTGTCATGAAGGAGAAGTGAACATTGGTACAGTATTTGTTTTAGCTACAAAAGGTCAACATCCATCAAATTTGACATGAATGTACGTTTTTTACGTCTCCTTACCCAGTTTGACAGTTGAAGATTGAAAGGAACTGTACTCAATTACTTTACTGACAAGGCAGCAATGAAAATTTTGAGGGCAGTTACCACTAAATAGACCTTTCACTACAATATAACTGCAAGGTTTGCTGAACCTCTAAATAAAAGCAAAATCTTTTTAAAGGACTGGATACTTGTTTTAGAATTAAAAATACAAACCAGGATCAATTTTCCTCTGCAGATTTTTAAGTTTGGAACTACATTAATAATTCAGAATTAAAGGGAAACACTACGGATCTTTATTTCATTGGCCCTCATCTGTTTGATTTAGCATAAGAATATCCCCATCACTACGAAAAAAAGCAATCCGTTCTTCACAAGACCATGAGCAACTGAAAAGAATTTGCAGCTCCTCTGTAACTGTGAATAAATACACTACTCAATGTGGTACTGAACCAAAAAAAAAGGATTGTCCTAATTTTAATCCTTGGCATATGCTGAGTTATCAAGATAGAGAATAACAGGGGTGTAAAAATTGGTTTTGCATACTTGGGATAGAAAGAAACAAAAACATCTACTAGAATTCCTACTCTTTTTTGGTCAGCAACACTCTGTTGGACTGTACAGGTAAATGAATATTAAGGTTGTGCTCAGTTCCAAATCAAATGATAATGATTACAAATGACTAATTTATTGATTGAGAAGATGAGTTTCCAATTTTTATTTTTTGAACAAAGGTGGTGACGGAGAGGACATTTCAAATAGCTCAAAAACTCTGTTCCCAAATGGTGGTATGAAGGAGATGGTGATGTATAAAATGCTGAAGGCCTGAAGTCATGGAGGATTTGAAGAGGAGGGCAAAAATACATATCAGTGACGACAGTATACTGGACAAACAGAAACTAGCGCAAAACAAACATGAAGATCGAAGAGTATTATGAAGATCTGGCCGAATACGAAAAGGGCAAAAATGTACATCATTGTTTTTTCAAGGATAAAAGGAAGTACAAGTTTAGATGAAAGTAAAGGCAAAGGAACCAATGGAAATGGAATTTCAATGGAATATTACAATGGAAAGAGCAGATTGGTGTGGGTTAAGTTCCAAGATTAGGAGCCACATTTAAAAATAGTTGTAGATTTCTAACTTAGGAGCATGACATATATTTAAGAGCTTTGAGTTAAACAGGAGAGTGAATACAGAACTTATAAACTTTCATAAAATAACAAGCTGAAAATTTTACTTTAAAAAAGCATGAAATAATTACAGCTAAATTCCACTGGTTGATGTGAAAATAATTTAAAAAGTCAAGTACCAAGCTGAGTGGCTACCCAATTTCATATAAGATTGAAGAACACAAATGTTTTGGAACAGTGCACCACAGTTATGACAGCCCATATAGTGTTTGCTCTGTGTGTAGGCACTGTAATGAAATTTATACATGACAATTTGTGCTTTAGTTATAAAGAAAATCCCCATGTATTGATAATTTTCAACAAGCTAGCATTACATAAGAACATAAGAAATTAAGAGCAGGAGCTTATTTTTAAAAACCATTCTTTGAGCCTAATATGATGTTCAATTATAGCTGAACTTCTACCTCAATTACACCTTCCTGCACAATCCTCATATTGCTTAATTTCTTTTGTGCCAAAAGCATAATTTAGCCTCACAGGCACACTCATTGAAAACAGCAAAGTGACAAAGTTTATTAAGAATGATGGATACATGATGAGTGTCTCAAAATACATTTCCTGGGTATTTATCTAATTTTGTATGTCCAAAATCTGCCATCAGTCAATATTCTAACTTCAACTGAGGAAATATGATATGAGAGGTTGCAATAATGATGTAGACAATTTAATTTTTGTCATTGTTTAATATTTATTGATAATTTAAATTTTAAAAAATGGAGCATCAATTTTCAAAAGCTACACTATTAGTTTAAACAACTTTGTGTCTAGTCTGCCTTTCAATCTAGGAGACAGCATTTGGGTTAGAAGGCATAGTAATTAGAAGGAAACTTATCTAGCTTATTTCCACTTTTTAAAAAAAATTGCATTGCAAATATCTTTAAACATTTCTTATATTTGTTTCAAATAGTAAACATACATGGTTCTTTGCTTTAGTTTGTTTTTGGGACGTCCTACTGGTTTCGCATAACGACGTTTAATCTGTGCAGCTTTCTCATGTAGTAACTTTCTTCCCTTTTTCTTTGGTCTGCAGATTTGACAGATCCACATTCCTATTGCAAACAAAACAGTCATTAGCTTCCCTCAACAAAATTTCCAATCTGCACCATATATCTCCATATATCTATTTATGTTTATATTAGAACCTACAAATCATGTGAAAGTTTAAATCCACTCCTGCAACTGAAGTATCGAAGTTAGAAAACATTAGAGGAAATGTGCATTTTGTTAAATTTGCATATTAGATAGTTCACAAAAAGAAACAAATTTCAGAAGCATTAATTTAATAATGCTGGTGGCACACTTACAAAAGGGGTTCCACATTATATTCAGAACTCAGAAGGTCCCTTCTCCAACAAATACCACTTCACAGCCACGAAACTCAAATCAAAGGAAGTTATTTTTAAACCCACTTGATGAATAGAAGATCTCTTTAACTAGAACAAGAATTAGTTTTCACTGATTTATGGGAAATAAATTTCATCGAATAATATGGAAATTGTGAGTGAATCAGAGAGCAGTCCAGAAAGAATACCAAAAAACAATGGGACTGGAGATTAAAAGACAACAATGATTTAATTGCAAGCTAATGAGCTGTAGTTTGAAATGATCACACATTACGGTAGAAGGTGATAATTTTTTCTCTTTCAACTCTAAAGCATAATCACAATTTACTAGTATGCTAGAGATTTAGACATTTCCTCTGTTTCCCCTGACCCTCATGAATCTCTAGAAAAAACATAATAAAAAACTATAAAATGGTTACAAGTCATGTAGAAAATTTGTTCACAAAAACACATAAGCCACTTTTATAACTATGAGGCTCTGAATATATGTTGGAACTAAAATTATAGGACATTTTACCAGAATAGACATGTGAAGGAAGGTTGAGGAATGGCATTAACTTGAAAAAGGTGTAAATAAGAGAATAAGTAGAGAGGACAGAAGCAATCAGGGTGGAAATGAGCAATATATGACAGTAGCAACAACACAGTAATTTGAACGGATATCCACCAACAGCTCAAGCATAGGTCAGTAGATACTGATTTGAGCCAAAAAAAAAGCAAGAATTCAGAATGTGACAACTGAAGGATTTCAATGTTTCAGAAGTAAAGTGGTTAGATGAGAGATGACAGAAAGGAGTTGTGAATGAAAAGGCAATTTCACAGAAATATTACGTGTAGGAAAATTCTAAGTAGATTAGGTGCTTAACATTTCACTAGAATTGATTATGTCGAAGTAGTGTAGAAATAGAGTTAGGAGTTGGGCGATGGACTATATAGTTAAGTTCAAAAAACTATTTAAAGGGTGAGGTTCATGATGGCTCAGCTGGGTAAGCCAGTCAGCAGCTGTCAGGATAGTTCAAAGATTTGGAATGGGGGAATACGTAGTTTTCAAAGGGGTTTACAAAGTAAAAGGGTAAGACAGTTTTGCAGGGCAATTATTTTGATAATGATACACAGCGTGGGACAGGAAAGGAGAGAGTGGACAGTATTTTAAAAAAAGCAGCAAAAAGGATCAAAAGGGAATAAAAAACAAAGGTAAATAGGCAAAACTAATGGCTCTTTGCTTAAATGTGCAGAGATCTATTAATACAAATAAATGTATTAGTGCAAATAGAGATTAATGGGCAGGAAAAGAAGGGATGCAGAGTAGCTGTGTTAGCATTACATGGAATAAGTACGATGGCAAGAAATGATCTTGGATCAGACTATGTACAATCCATGCAGGTGGAGGTAAGAAATAAGAAGTGGAAGAAGACCTAAGAGCAGTGTATAGTCCCCCGAACAGCAGCTGCTCTGTAGGACATAGACTAAGTGAGAAGGTAATGAGGGCATTTAAAAAAGGCAGTACACTAATCACGGGTGACTTTTAATCTTCACATAGATTGGACAAATCAACTTGGCAATCAAAACGACGAGAAAGAATTTATGAAGTGCATTCAGGACAGTTTGCGAAAATATGTTGCGGAGGCAACCAGCATGAAAGCTATTCTGGATCTTCATCTGGCTTAATGAATTCTCTCAGAGTAAATTATCCTCTAGCAAACAGTGACCATAATGTGATAGAATAGAGTGTTCTGTTTAAGAGTGAGAAAATTGGGTCAGATGCAAAAGTGCTAAACACAAATAAACTTAACTAAGGATGAAGTTGGCCAGAGTTGTCAGGTATAGACTTGGAAAAGAGATTCATAGAAAAAAAAAACACCTGAGGAAAAATGGCAGACATTTGAGAAAGCTCATGACCTGCAGCAAAAATATATCCTAGTGAGGGAAAAAGATGCCAGGGAGGGGAGAGCTGACATTGTTAACCAAGAAAGTTAAAGATAGTATCAAATTTAAAGAGAAACATACAATTTAGAAGGATTAATGGTAAACCAAGGATTGTGAAAATTTTAAAAGCCAACAAAAGACAACCACAAAAAAAAGTAAATAAACTATGAGGGTAAATAACAAGTAATATAAAAACAGACAGTAAGACCTTTTTTACATATATAAAAAGACCAAAGTAAACAACGTTCCCTTTAAACTGCACAGCTGCACGGAAGTTACTCTGAGGCTCTGCAACACGGACTGGTATGCCTGTACATTGACATCCTATTTCAGAATGCACAAAACAAAAAAAAATTAAAAGGAGCATTAAAAGTAAACACGTCCCTGAACAAAGCTGAGAGAAGGGATTGCGAGGGTGGGGAACAGAAGAATAAACACAATAACTATCATAAGAGAAAACGTAATACGTATAGTAATGGGGCGAAACTGGGTTGGATCCTGGGATTTTATAGGAACAAGTCATAGAGTTGCACTGGGAATATTATTCCCAAGAATCCTTAGATTCTGGAAAAGTCCCAGAGGACTGGAAAACTGTCACTGTAACATGCTTATTCAAAAAAGGGGAAGAGAGATTAATATAAAGGATCTACAGGCCACTCAGTTTAATATCTGTAATTGGAGTTAGAGTCTATTATAAAGGATATAACAACACAGCATTTAGAAATATATAATACAATCAGGCAGGTGTGTTTGACTGCAGAAATTTAAGTAACATCGTCAGTGCACCTCCAGTGAAGTGTTGGTGTTCTGTCCCACTTGTTATTTATATGCCTCGGTTTGCTGGGGTGGTTGGCATTACTTTTGCTTCTGTTGTTCAGTGGTTTGTATACTGGGTCCAGTTCAATGTGTTTGTTAATGGTGTTCGGGTTGGAATGCCAGGCCTCCAGGAATTCCTTGGCATTGCTGTTTGGCTTGTGCTATTATGGATGTGTTGTCCCTGTTGAATTTGTGCCCTTCGTTATCCACGTGTATTGAGACCAGTGAGAATTGGTCGTGTCTCTTGTTGGCTAGTTGGTGTTCGTGTATCCTTATTGTCGGTTTTCTTCCAGTTTGGCCTATGTACTGCTCCTCACAGTCCTTGCACGGTATTTTGTATATTACGTTAGTTTAATTGGTTGTGGTAATGCGATTCTTTATGATCGTCAGCTGCGACGGCTGAAGTGAGAAAGTGATGCCAACCACAAAAGCAAACCAAGGCATATAAATAACAAGTGGGACAGAACACCAATACTTCACTGGAAATGCACTGACGATGTTACCTAGCAGGGTGACAAAACGTCTGCAACCAAACACACCGGCTTAGTGAGCAAGTCTACAACCTCAACCATGACTATCTTCCTATGTGTCAGGTGTGACTCCAACCAGTACAGAGTTTGCACCCATTACCCATTGATTCCAGTTTTGCTAGGGCTCCTTGATGTCACACTCGGTGAAATGCAGCCTTGATGTCAAGGGCTGTCACACTCCACTCTCTTCTGGAATTCAGCTGTTATGTCCACGTTTGAAACAAGACTGTAATGAGGTCAGGAGTTGAGTGGTCCTGGCAGAACCCAAACTGTGTGTCACTAAGCAGGTTATTGCTGAGCGTGTGTTGCTTGATAGCACTGTTAATGACATCTTCCATCACTTTACTGATGATCAAAAGCACATTGATGGGGTGGTAATTGGCTGGGTTGGATCTGTCCTGGGTTTTATGTACAGGACATACTTGGGCAAATTTCCACACGGTCGGGTGGATGCCAGTGTTCTAACTGTACTGGAACAGCTTGGCTAGGGGAGCGGCAAGTTCTGGAGCACAAGTCTTCAGTAAAATTTCCAGAATATCGTCCAGGCCCTTAGCCTTTGCAGTAGCCAGTGGCTCTAACCGTTTCTTGATATCACGTGGAGTGAACAGAATCGGCTGAAGGTTAGCATCTGTAATGTTGGGGACCATAAAAGAGGTCAAGATGGATCATCCACTCGGCACTTCTGGCTGAAATTGCTGCGAAAGCTTCAGCCTTATTTTTTGCATTGATGTGCTGTGCTCTTTCATCATTGAAGATGGGGATTTTTGTGGAGCGTCCTCCTCCAGTAAGTTGTTTAATCATCCACCACCAACCATTACTGGATGTGGCAGGACTGCAGAACTTAGATCTGATCCATGGTTATGGGATCGCTTAGGTCTGTATATCGCTTGCTGCTTTTGCGGTTTGGCATACAAGTAGTCCTGTTTGGTGGCTTCACCAGACTGACAGCTGACAATCATACCAGACAAATTTATTAGAGTTTCTGCAGAGGTAACAAACAGGCTGGATGGATGGCAACCAGTAGATGCAATATATTTGGATTTCCAAAAGGTATTTCACAAGGTACCACATGTAAAAGATACTTAATAAGAGCCCATGGTGTTGGGGATACTATATTAACATGGATAGAGGATTTGTTGACTAATTGGATGTGGTCAGTGGTGTAGTAAAAGTACCTGCGTTAGGGCCTCTTTATTATTTATTACGTTAGTTATTAATGACTGGATAATGGCATAGAAAGTCATGAATCCAATTTTTCTGATGACAAAGTTAGGCAAAATTATCGACAGTACAAATGATAGCATAAAATTACAAAGGGATATTGACAGACTATGTGAATGGGCAAAACTGGGGCAGATGGAGTTCAACATAAGCAAATGTGAGGTTATCCATTTCGAACCAAGTAAGGAAAGACTGGTGTACTTTCTAGATGGTATGAATACAATGGATGTCCAAAGAGACCTGGGGGCTCAGGTGCACAGATCTTTGAAATGCCAGAAACAGGTGCAGAGAACAATCAAAAAGGTTTAAGGAATGCTGACCTCTATATATAAGGGACTAGAGTATAACAGTGCAGAAGTTATGCTGAAGGTATACAAAACCTTAATTAAACACCATGTGGAGAACTGTGAACAGATCTGGGCACTACAAGTTACATATATTGGACTTGGAGGGAGTACAACCTAAGTTTACACGAATGATACCTGGACTTCACAGGTTAAGTGATGAGGGAAGATTAGACAAAATTGACATGTTTTCTCAAGATTTTAGAAGGTTAAGGGGTGAACTGATCACTGTCTTCAGGAAAGGACAGTGTAGATAAAGTTAAACCATACCACTCATTGGAGGTTCTAGAACGAGGGGGCATTGTCTGAAAATTATGGCTGGAGTGTTCAGGAGAGATGTTAGAAAGCACTTCTACAGACAAAGGATGGTGGAGGTTTGGAACTCGCTTCCACAAATGTAGATGATACAAGATAATTTGTTAGTTTTAAATCTGAGATAGATTTATTTTTGTTAACCAAAGGTGTTAAGAGATATGGGCCAAAAGCAGACATATGGAGTTAGGCCACAGATCAGCCTCAATCTCATTAAAAAGCAGAACAGGCTTGAGGGGCTACACGGTTTACTCCTGTTCCTAATATGAGACAGACAGTTAGGATAAAAGCAACAACTTCAAGATGGCAACTCATACCTCGTGGAATTGCACAGGGATCAGCGTGAGGCCACAAATATTTACAATATCTGTTAATGACTTTGTAGCATTGCCAAGTTTGCGATGACACAAAAATTGGTGGGAAGGCAAATAATAAGGACGATACAAGGATTCTATAGGATGTACACAGGCAGCTTAAGTCAGTGGGTAGATGGAATACAATGTAGGGAAATAAGAGGTTGGGCACTTTGGCAGGACAAATAGAAGAGCTGAATATTATTTGAATCTGCAGCACAGAGGAATCTGGAGGTCATGGCGTCATACAGCACAGAAACAGACTCTTCAGTCCAACCAGTCCATGCCAACTATAATCCCAAACTAAACTAGTCCCACCTGCTTGCGCTTGGCCCATATCACTCCAAACATTTCTTATTCATGTACTTATCCAAATGTACCCACATCAACCACTTCCTCTGGAAGTTCATTCCACACACAAACCACTCTCTGTGTTTCCAAAAAAAAGCCTTTTGTATCTTTTTAAAATCTTTCTCCTCTCACCTTAAAAATATGTCCCCAGTGGTGAAATCCCCCACCCTAGGGAAAAGACACCTGCCATTCATCTTTTCCATATCCTTCGTGATTTTATAAACCTCTACACTTCAGCTAAAAAATTTCTTGCCCATCCAGCCTCCCTTTATTACTCAAAACCTTTATTCAGGCAATATCCTGGTAAATCTCTTCTGAACACTCTCCAGCTTAATAATATCCTTCCTATAACAGGGAGACCAGAACGGGACACAGTACTCCAGAAGAGACCTTGCCAATATCTGTACAACCTCAATATAACATTCCCAATTCCTATAGTCTGATCAGTGGAGGCAAGCGCGCTTAACGTCTTGTTAACCACCCTATCTATATGTGACACAAACTTCAAAGAATCATGTACCAGAACCCCTCGGTCTCGCTGTTCTTCGGGTCTGGTGACCCATCCTCAGAACGTATTCTGAGGAAGGGTCACCGGACCCGAAACATTAACACTGTTTTTTTCCTACACAGATGCTGCCAGACCTGCTGAGCTTTTCCAGCAACTTTGTTTTTGTTCCTGACTTACAGCATCTGCACTTCTTTCAGTTTTTATTTAAAAGTGGACTCAGCATTGATCCCTGCGGAACATCACTGGTCACAGGCCTCCAGACCAAAAACAAACCTCTGCCATTAATCTGTCTCCAGCCATTAAGACATTTTTGTATCCAATTGGCAAACTCACCCTGAATCCCATGTGACCTAACTTTAATAATTAGTCTACCATGCAGAACCTTGTTAAAGGCTTTACTAAAGTCCAAGTAAACAATACCTACTGCTCTGCCCCCACCAATCTTCTTGACTATTTCCTCAAAAAACTCTACCAAGTTTGCGAGGCACAATTTCCCTCGTGTAAATCCATGCTGACTTTCCCTAATCGTTCCTTGCCTCTCCAAATGCATATAAATCCAATCTTTCAGAACCACTTTCAACCCAACTTACCCACCACCAAAGTCAGACTCTACAGTTCCAAGCCTTCTACTTACTTGCCTCCTTCATCACATTAGCCACTCTCCAGTCATCTGACACCTCACCAGTTACAGATGATACAAATATTTCTGCAAGGGGCCCCGCAATTTCCTCCCTAACTTCCCACAACATCCTAGGATATGCTAGGTCAGGTCCTAGAGATTTATCCACCTTTATATCGACCTTATTTTCTAAGGCCTCCAGGCAGATCCTCTTCTGTAATGTGAACTGTTTTCAAAATATCAATATTTCTGAGTTCTCTAGCCTACATTTCTTTCTCCACAATAAAAACCAGTGCAAAATATTCATTTAATATCTCTCTCATCTTCTGAGGTTCAACACAAAGATGACTTCTTTGATCTTTAAGCGACCCAACTCTCTCCCTAGTTGCTGTCTTGTTTTTAACGCATTTGCAGAATCTCTTTGGATTATCCTTAACTTTATTTGTTAAGGCTATCTCATATCCTCGCTTTGCCTTCCTGATCTCCCTCTTAAGAATTACCCCACACTCTTTATATTTTTCAAGAGATTCATTTGAACCTAGTTGTCTATATCAAATGTATGTTTTTTTATTCTTGACTTCAACGTCAATATTCTTATTCATTCATTGTTCTCTAATCCTACCAGCCTTGCCTTACCTTTCATTCTGATATGAACATAAAGACTCTGAACTCTCATTATCACACTTTTGAAAGTCTCCCACTCACCAGATGTCACTTTACCTGCGAACAGACTACTTCAATCAATTTTTGTACATTCTTGTCCCATACCCGTTAAAGTTTGCCTTACTCCAATTAAAGATTTTAATTTTTACGGAGGCTTATCCTTTTCCATAGCTTTTTTGAAACAAATTATGATCACAAGTCCCAAAGTATTCCCTTACTATCACTTCAGTCACTTGCTGTGTCTTATTACCCAAGAGAAGATCAAGATTTGCTCCTTCTCTAGGAATATTTACATACTGAAAGAAAATGTTCTTGAACACATTAACAAATTCTTCACCATCCAAACTTTTAACACTATGGTAATCCCAGCCAATGTTGGAAAATTAAAATCACTA
The DNA here is from genome assembly GCA_024137785.1 of Ginglymostoma cirratum. Lineage (NCBI taxonomy): Eukaryota > Metazoa > Chordata > Chondrichthyes > Orectolobiformes > Ginglymostomatidae > Ginglymostoma > Ginglymostoma cirratum. The sequence continues at coordinate 10,799,411 of JAHRHZ010000070.1, forward strand.
TTACAACCTTATTATTCTTGAATATTTGTTCCTTAATTTCCCTTTGACTACTGGAAGCTCAATGGGGCAGTTCCACCTAAGGTGATCATTTTTTAAAAATTTCTAATTTCAACCCATATATTTTCACAGGACAATTTTTCAGAAATATCTCTCATTACAGCAAAAATGTTTTCCTTAATCAAAAAACACCACACCCCTCCTCTTCTGCCTATAGCATCTGACACCCTGAACATTGAAGTTGCCAGTCACATCCATCCCTCGGCCAACGTCCTCGTGCATGAATCACAAAAAGCTAGCATCCAAGCTCAATGGGCAACAGGGAAGCCCAAATTTCTATTGGCCCTTATTTCAAAGGGAATAGAGAATGAAAATAGGCAAGTCTTGCTAAAACTATACAGGATATTAATCAGATCATATCTGGAATACTGTGAATAGTATCAGTCCCTTTATCTAAGGAAAACAATATTGGAGTTGGAGGCAGTCCAGAAAATATTCACTAGGCTAATAACAGGTATGAAGGGATTTTCTTATGACAAGAGTTTGAGTAGGTTGGGCTTGTAGTCATTGGAATTTAAAAGAACGAGAATCGACCTCATTGAAACAGAAGATTGTCGGGGAGTTGACGGGGTAGATGTTGACAGGTTGTTTTCTCCTGTCAGAGTGTCTTGGACCACAGGCATAATCTAGGAATAAAAGATCACCCATTTATGACAGAGATAAGGAGGACTTTCTGCTCTCAAAGGGTCAGGAATCTATGGAATTATTTATTGCAGAGGGCTGTCAAGGCTCGGTCATTAGTACGTTGAAGGCTGAGATAGATAATTTTTTTAATCAGTAAGGGAATCAAAGGTTATAAACATGGAAAAGTAGAGTTGAGGATTATCAGTTCAATCATCGTCATCTTATTGAATGGCTGAGCAAACTGATGAGGAAAAAGCCTAGTTCTGCTTCTATGTCTCAAGTACGTAGGTGGCACAGATGCACAACCTTTAAAAATATAGGTAAATTGCAAAAACAGGATTGAATGAGAAACAATATTAGAACATTTAAAAAAAAAAGAAAAAAAATAACAAACCCAAAAATATCAGCGGCACATTCACAACAATCTACCTGTACGGCCAAAGTGAAACACAAAGTAACTAATGGGGAGATCATGGCGTAGCGGCAACATCACTGGATCAATAATTCAGAAACCCAGATTAATGTTCTGGGGACATAGGCAGATGGTAAAATTTTAATTCAATAAAATCTGGAATTAAAAACAGGTGACCATTTGAACTGTCATAAAAATCCATCTAGTTAACTAAGGTCCTTTAAGGGAGGATATCTACAATCCTTAACAGGTATGATTTACACATGACTCAGAAAACAGCATCATTGACACCCTAGATAACACCATGTGGAGCTGGAGGAACACAGCAGGCCAGGCAGCATCAGAGGAACAGGCAAGTTGACGTTTCAGTTGGAACCCTTCTTCAGAAATGGGGGAAGGGGAATGGAGCTCTGAAATAAATAGCGAGAGCAGGGGTGGGGCTGGAGAAGATAGGTGACAGGTGAGTGCAGGTAGGCAGTGGTGAGGATTGGTCAGTGAGGTGGGAGAGAAAATGGACAGGTTGTGTCAGGTCAAGGAGGTGAGGATGGGAGGGAGGGATGGTCATGGGATAAGGCTGGCGGTGGGGATATTTTGAAACTGGTAAAGTTCCCATTGAGACCAATGGGTTGTAGGCTCCCAAGGCGGAATATGAGGTGCTGCTCCTCCGGTTTCCAGGTGGGGCCACTGTGACACTGGAGGAGGCCCAGGATGGACATGTCGCCCAGGGAGTGGGAAGAGGAGTTGAAGTGGTTCGCGACTGGAAGGTGTTGTCATTTGTTGCGAACAGAGCGTAGGCGCTCTACAAAGTGGCCCCTGAGCCTCCGAGCTCCCTTCCCCTTCTGAAGAAGGGTCCCGACCTGAAACGTCAACTTTCCTGCTGCTCTCTTGCTGCCTGGCCTGCTGTGTTCCTCCAGCTCCACACTGTGTTATCTCTGACTTCAGCATCAGCAGTTCTTACTACCTCTAACACTGACACCCTTCCAAACAGAACTGTTGGTTTCCTACCCACCCAACTGCTGCAGCAGTTCAAGTAGGAGCTCACCACTGCCTTCCCCAGGGAAATTAGCAATGGGCAAATACAAATTACTAGGTAAGGTAAAAAAGACGTGTAATTGAGATTGCAAGAATTAATCAATGTATGGTTTCTAACATTTAAAGGGGGGGGGTAAGTCACAGAATAAAATAGATTGAATATGATCTGTGTCATGAACAATTTGACAGAACAAGTGACCTTTTCTTGTTCAATGCCTTTTCTCATTTTTTTCAATTAACCTTCAGTGTGAGGAAGTAATTTTGGGTCCAAGCTGTCCTATCACACGAGTTAATATTTCTTTGGGAGGAGAAAGACTTATTGAATGATCTGAAGTCTTTTTTTTAAAAGAAGTACATTACTTTTGCTTGGATGTGCAGATTTTTTAAACTAATATTCATAGGATGGAAGTGTTACTGGCAAGGCAAGCATTTATTCCCCTACTATCCTTGACAAATTAGAGTTGAATAGTTTTCTTGACAAATGAATGACTTGTTAAGACATCTCACAGGACAGTTAGGAATTAGGGGGTCTGACATCATATATGGGTCAGACCTGCAAAGGAGAACAAAATTCCTTCCCTCGACATTAGCAAACCAAATGGATTTCTACAACAATCCTCCAGAGTTAAATGATCAACATGGTTGATACTAGCCCTTTATTCCAGATTTATTTAATTCATTGAAATTAATCTCTCCAGTTGTCTAAACTTACATTTTTGTATCATTAGTCCAAACTATTAGTCCAAAGCTACTATCCTCTCTATTTGTAATTATAGACAAATATTTTTTGAAAATAACAAACAAGTCTCCCACACATTAGCCTCAGTGATACCTTTTGGCATTCTGGAGAGTGGTGGGTCACAGCATTCCATGTGAAATCCTCGATCACAGGAATCACAAAAAAGCATATTATCCTAGAGAGAGAAAAATTGCAAAATACTTAAATACATAAAGTCACTTGTGTGTTTAAATTGTACTAAGTCATAAGCAAATGTTAAAATTACTAAGTAATTAATATGAATCTGCTTCTGGTTTAATATACATTGATGACATTTATTATTCCATCCTGTTCTCACTTGTATTGATCGATGTTCCTTTTCCAAACCTGCAAGCTGAAAAACTGACTTCATGTCTCCTTTTAGCATTGGTACAATTACTTCAATAGCAATAATTATTTCAGTACAATAATTATTTCCTTTAAACACTGCTTCAAAGGTGGAAGGCAGAAAGGGAGAGTAATTTAGAGGATGCCCCACAAACTGAAGGCACAGCAAACAATGGTAGAGTGTTAAAAGTTGCGCATGGGGCCAAATTAGAGGAACAAACATATATGCCTTAGAGGACTGTGGAATTGGAGGAGATTAGGAAGGTGGTATTGGCAGGGATTTGAAACAAAGACGAAAATATTTCTCTCAAGATGCTGTTTGAGAGAACAAGCTGATGTCGGTTAGGGAGGATAATTGAACAAAACTTGCAGTGAGTTAAGAGACAAGCAGAGATTTTGCTGAGCTCAAGTTTTACAGATGGTAGAATTTGGGAGATAAGCCACGAATGCACTGAAATGATCAAGTCTAGAGGTAATGGAAAGCATGAATCAAAGTTTCAGCAACAGATGGGCAGAGACTGGAGTAAGTTGAATGATATTGAGCAAGTAGAAGTATGTTGTCAGTAATTCCAAAGTATAAGTTTGGAAACTCATGCAGAGTCAAACACGATGCCAACACGGCTAAATCTCAAACTATTGTCAGGAGAGGGATGGCATTGTTAGCTATGGATTGAAAACAAAGGCATCCGTCTTCCTAATAGTTAAATGGAGGAAATTTCTGCTCACCCAGTACTGGGATGTTGAATAAGCATTATGATAATTTAGCAAAAATGGAGGAGTTGAGAGAGGCAGTGGATGAGGAAGGGCTGGTTGTCACCCGATACATATGAAATTTAATTCTTTTCTTTCAGATGATGTCATGTAGAGGCAAAATCACTTCTTCTCAAAATACCAGGAAGACATATGGTCTAGAAATGTAACTGAACCAGCCACAGCAGTTACAAGAGCAGGTTAGAGGCTGGATATTCTGCAGTGACTAACTCATCTACTGACTCCTCAAAGCTTTTTCATCATCTGCAAGACACAAGTCAGGAGTGTGGGGAATATTCTCCACTTACCAGGATAGGCACAACAACAAAACTATCTCATGCTGGCAAAAGCACCTCACTCAATTAGCATCCCATGCATCATCCTAAACATACACTCCCTCCACCTTCAGTACACTGTGATTGAAACGCATACCATTTTTTTTTGAGATTCATTGCAGCAACTCAGTAAAGTTCTTCACTAGAGCTGAATAGAACAAGAGTGCATGCGCATACCAACACCAGCACCTGCAAATTTCAAGTCACGCACTGTCCTGACTTGGAACAATGTCAGTGTTCCTTCATCATTACAAGGTCAATATCTTGGACTTTACAACTTGAAGTTCTCTGCATGCAACACTGGCCACAGAGATTGAAGCAGGCAGCTCACAAACACCTTTTCAAGAGCATCTGGCGTGTGCCTCATCAACCTTGATTTCACATAAACAAATTAAAAACCCTTATGCTTCACAAATAGCTCCATTTTAAAATTCACTATTCACTATTCTAGAATAAACTAGAATAAACTAGACTGTCTCCAGAAATGGTCTGGTCACTTGGCAACAAGTTTCATTACCTCAAATACACAAAAGTACATGCACTTACTCTTGCAGAAAGCAAGTACTAATTTTGCCAATTGCACTTCTGATGATTGATTCACAAATAAGAAAAGCAAACTGAAAACTCTGCAGAGACTAAAACCAATAGTGAGCAGATTGAGGGTGCGAAGAACAGCAGAGGAAGAAAAAAAAAGCAGGGGAAGGGAAGGAACAAGGGAAGGGAAGAGGGGAATCAGAAATTAAAGAATGGAAAGAACAAAGAAATAGAGAGAAAAGGGAAGGAGAGAAAGAGGAAGGGGAAGGGAGAGTGAGGAGGGGAGAGATTAACAGGGGGACAGAAAAGGATGGGAAAGGAGGAATGAGAAGTAGGTGAGAGAGAAAAGGTTAGTGAACAAATACTTACAGCATTTTTTCCTTGGTCTCGACAAGCACTGCAGGTCTTGCACTCGATACACTGCCATCTTAAAGTTTTCACGTGGGCAGTTAACTCAGGAGAGAACTTTAAACATGATGGATGCCCTTCAAACAAGAAAAACAATTTCAATTTCTGATCTTAATGCAGCAGTTTCTGTAGTCAGTGTTATCATAACTACCTTCCTCTAATGGTTCATTCTGTAAATGCACCAAAGGATATAGCATTAAATTATCGAAAATGTTCCCAAATTCAATGCCTCATCTCCACTGTCTCAGCTACAGCAGTATGACACAAGTAGCCGGTAAAGAAAAGAAAATCTGGGAAGATTCACTTTTTATGTGCCTTTGCTCATGTGCTGATGCCTGAACAGGACTCGTGTTTACTTACAATCCTGTTAGCATCCCATGACCAATTTTGCCAGTCAACAGCCATTTAGACAAAATACTAAAGGACTATTGGTGAACAAAAGAATCGCAATTGTGGTTGACTGGAATTAGCAGGTGGTGAGAATTTAGACACTTGGCAAAAGCCAGTAGACGAAGCAAAAGAACAGGAATGAAAGTAAAAACAATCATCCTTTCATAAAGATCTAATGAGAAAGCACTATTGTTAGAATAAAAAGAAAATTTAGATTGAAAGAAAGAGAGAATGCGTTGTGTGTGAGAGATGGAGACAGACCTAGAAGCACAACAATTGGATGCTGAAGATTTGGAAAATCTATCAATATGGTCAAATTTAAAGAAAGATAACCTCAAATGCATAGGAGGCATGTTTAAGCTATAAGTTTGGAAAGCAGGATGGAAATTCTATGGAAGAATATATAATGGATTTTAACAGACTATATTCAAAATTGTAAAAACTTTATTTAAGGATTCCTAATTCAGTGCTTACCTTTAAATTGTTGGAATATGTCAAGATTGTCCAAGATGACATACTCCCTATATTAACTGGAGGTAGAGTTTCAGAAAGAAACACACTTTTGGAGCAGGTGTCAGAAGCCTTAAAAAAAATTCCTGAAAAAATATTCATTCCCAGTGGCTTTCATAGCTCAAACAGCGCATTCAGCAATAACGTAAATAACAAACAAGCCAATAGTAGCAGAAACAAAAGATAGCCCAAATACAGGCTGACAGCATCAATATGAAACAAGAATCATAATTAAAATGATAAGAGGTAGAGATGCATCCTGCAATTATAACAGACAACAGCAACTGGGGAACTATAATAGATGAACGAACCCCAGGAATTGCAGAGGCACAGTTAACAAGTATTTTAGATGTGATACAAGATATCATAATGCCTTGAATTGTCCTAAGCATCAGTTAAGTTGTCATTGTCTTACCAAAGCATAGAGCTGCTCTCTCATTAGAGAGAGACGACTGATGGTGATTTAACCTGAGCGTCAGCATACTTCAGGTGAGGGAAGAGGTTGAGAAAGAGAATCCTTCAATGGTAACATCAGCCAGTGTGGGGATACTGTTGGCATCATATTGCTTCGCAAATCAATCATCCAGCAAAGTGAGCTAAACCGACAAGTATTTCAAATTGCCTGCCACACAGAAGGCTTGCAAGGAGAAAACAATGATATTGATCATATAGAAAGTGTACAGTTATAAGAAGCAGCAGCCTTTTTGCTAATATTTTATGTCCAGAGTTAATTCAGCTGCATTGTGTTGGATAGTCGTTGCACAGTGTGTGGAGCAGATTGATTAAAACATTAACTAGATTCTTTAGAGAACAAGAACTGGAAGTAAAAGTTAACAAATTTGAGAGTTCTACTAACTCTAGGTTTGGGGAGGGAATCATGCTGGAATCACTAAAAAGAGTTATGACTCCCTGTAATATAGCTGGCCTAAACCATTTTCTCAACACCCAGCATCAGATGAAATACTTTCACTGTTGAGCAGACAGCCTAAGGAAAAACCACAAATGAAACTGAATATAAATCACTACGAGGTAATTGTTATTAGGAAGTCAACGGATTCATTCTTTACACAATCTGGATATTATTGTATTCATTTAATGAGACCCAACTTCTCTAATCAAAATATTAAACAAATGTTAGATGAAAAGAGTTTAAAAGAAAAAAAAAGTTAACTATCTTAAAACGAAAACAGATGTTTGCTCATCAATATTCTCAAAGATTAAAATCCTTCCAAAGGACACAGGAGTAATGGATGGGAGTAATAAAAGGGATCAATGGTAAGTGTGACGTTTTTAAGAAAAATACAGAGGATATCAGAGGCCGTCTAAACAGACTTTAACAAAGTTGCAGCAATGGGCTTACAAGTATGGGATAAGCAGAAAAACATTTTCATCGTGCATTTCATAGTCTTGGCAACTAGATTTAAGCAGTATGCAATAATATATAAAGAGAAAGGAGGAAAAGTGGACAAGGTAATAGTGAAATGGGTAGGAATTGGATTGGGATACAAGCTAAATTCCTAATGGCTAATTAAGGGGGCGGTGGTGGGGGGAAACAGACAAAATTTGCCAATGATGAATTTAGGGATAAATGGGGAAAATATAAATGTTATGGTAACGAATATGGAGCCAGCAACACCTTATAGTAATGGTGTGTGAGAAAGAAATCATGCAGTAATACATGAGATGCTTTACAAACCACTAGTCGAGCAACCGAATTTTACATTAAAATCTGCCCTGCCATGGGCAGTCATTGCAAGCATTTCACTGCAATAGTTAGGGACTACAGTGCACATCAATTGGTTTTTGGAAGAAATCCAAAAATTGCTTCAATAACAAGTAACCACCACCTGGCTTGGGAAGGGACTATAATTATCTCTACTTTTTCTGCGACTTGAAAACCTTGCATGTAGGCAGAAGAGCCTTCAATAAGGCTGAGGCTTCAAAGAAAATTTTACAAGCCTTACAGCATCGTATAGGACCATCAGAAACAAATTTTAATCCAGGTTTAAGAGAAGGATAGGACGTTCGAGAAGGTACTGATAAAAAAAACAGTAATTTTACAGCATGACAACCAAACTATTGGAGAGCATTACTAGGGTTTAAGTTCCAACAATTACACATTTACATGTCATAGAAAGTAATGAGAAAACATACTTCAAATACACATGTTGGAAAATTATGGAGGAGACCAGATTAAGGCTGACTCCATACAGACAAAGTGATATAATGATACAGGACAAGGTATTTGCCCGAAGGACAACAACACCAAGTTAGCACTAAAGTACTATATTTGCCAGAGAAGGCCTGTAAATAGAGGATGCCACCATTACAGGGAGAATAGGGAAAACTGCTGGCAAATACAAACACTGGAAGATGAGATAACAGGGTGTAGAGCTGGATGAACACAGCAGGCCAAGCAGCATCATAGGAGCAGGAAAGCTGACGTTTCGGGCCTAGACCCTTCTTCAGAAAAAATTTTTT
>JAHRHZ010000070.1:10808448-10858238 GCA_024137785.1 Ginglymostoma cirratum
TGTTATCTCAGATTCTCCAGCATCTGCAGTTCCTACTATCTCTAGCAGGCATCTTCCCTTCTTATTCAAGCATGGAATGTGGGAATTACTGGTTGGGCAACTTCATGAACTGCTGCAGTCCATTTGGTGTAGCAACAGCAAGCCAATAGTTCCAGGATTTTGCCCGAGTGACACTGAAGGAACCACGATGCATGTCCAAGTCAGGATGTTGTGTGGCTTGAAGAGGAGTGTGCAGATGATGATGTTTCTGTGTATCTGCTATCCTTGTCCTTCTAGTTGGTAGTGATCCTGGGTTTGTAAGTTGCTGTCTAAGGAAATCTGGTGAATTTCTGCAGTGAATCTTGTAAATGAAACACATTGCTGCTATTGATCATCAGTGGTGGAAGGACCAAATGTTTGTGGATGTGGTGCCAATTAAGTGGGCTGCTTTATCCTGGATAATGCCAAGCATCGAGTTTTGTTGGAGAAGGACTTATCCAGCACACTTCTGAATTGTGCCTTGTAGGAGATGCGTTACTCATTCCAGGATTCCTAGCCTCTGCCCTGTTCTTCTAGCAATGGTATTTATAGGGATAGTTCAGTTTCTGGTTAATAACAACCCCAGAATGTTGATAGTTGGGTATTCAAGGATAGCAATACCATTTTATGTCAAGGGTAGATGGTTAGATGGTCTCTTGTTGGAGATGGTCAATGTCTGGCACTTGTGTGGCACAAATGTTCCTTGCCACCTGTCCAAATGTGGATATTGTCCAGTCTTGCTGCATTTAGACATGGAATGCTTCAGTATCTAAAGAGTCATAAATGTTGCTGAACTTTTGAACTTAGGTTGGAGGAAAAGTTATTGACAAAGCAGTTGAAGATGGTTAGGCATAGGATACTCCCCTGCATAGAGCTGAGATTACCGTCCTCCAATGACCACAATCATCTTCCTTTGTGCCAGGTATGACTGTAATAGCAGAGTTAACTCCCTTTTTTGCTAGGGCTCCTTGATACCATACTAGGTCAACCGTGAAGTCAAGGCATTCACACTGTTCTCACTGCTGGAATTCAATATTTTGTCCATATTTGGACCAACGCTGTAATGAAGTCTGGAGCTTAGTGGCTGTGCCAAATTCAAACTGAGTATCAGTGATAATGTTATTGTTAAGCAAGTGCTGTTTGGCAGCACTGTTAATGGCACCTTCATCAATTTACTGATGTTTGAAAGTAGATTGACGGGGTAGTAACTGGTCTAGTTGGATTTTTCCTACTTTTTCTGTACAGGACATACCTAGGCAATTTGCCACATTATTGGATATATTGCAGTGTCGTAGCTGTAACAGAACAGCTTTGGTTAGGGGCTCAATTAGGTCGGGACCATGTCTTCAGTATTATGGCCAGAATATTGTCAGGGTCCATACCCTTTGCAGGATTCAATGATTACCGTCCTTTCTGGATTGCACATTAAGTGAAATTTGTTGAAGATTGGCATCTGTGATACTAGGGACCTCAGAGGAGTGCAAGATGGATCATCCAATCATCACCTGTGGCTGAAGATCATTGCAAGTTCTTCAGCCTTAATTTTTGCATTGATGTGCTGATTTTCCCCCATTATTGAGGATGGGAGCATTCATTAAGGCTACACCTCCTTTTAGTTGTTTAGTTGTCCACCACCGTTCATGACTGGATGCGGCTAGACTGCACAGCTTAGATCTGTTGCGGAATCGCTTAGTCCTATCGGTCAGGTGCTGTTTGGCATGCAGGTAGTCCTGTTTTGTAGCTTCACCAGGTTGACATCACATTTTTTGGTATACCTGGTGCCTTACACACCCTCTTGCATGCTTCACTGAGCCAAGCTTGATTCCCTAGCTTTACAATAGTGACAGAGTGGAAATTATATCAAACCATACGGTTACAGGTTGTGCTTGAGTACAATCTGCTGCTGCTGGTCGTGGCCCACTGCATCCCATGGACAGCCAGTTTTAAGTTGCTAGATCTGTTCAAAGTCTATCCCATTTGTCACGGTGATAGTGCCACACATGATGGAAAATATGCTCAATGTGAAAATGGGACTTCATGTCCACAAGGAATGTGCGGTGGTTACTCTTACTAAAGCTGTCATTGACAGATGCATCTGAGGCAGGAATATTGGTGAGGGTGAGGTCAAATGTGTCTTTCTGGGCTTGTTGGTTCCCTTGCCATCAGCTGCTTGAATAGCTACAGCAGTGTCCTTTAGGTCTTGGCCAGCTCTGTCAGTACTTACGCAGCCAAGTCATTCTTTGTGAAAGATATTGAAGTCATTCATCTGAACTACAGTCTTGTGCCCTTGTTACTCTCAGTGCTTTCTTTGTCTGTGGTGTTCAACATGGAGGATACTCTAGGTGGAACTGAGGGGAAGAGTCATGGTAACTGGCAGGAGGTTTCCTTCTCCACGTTTCAGATGTACAAGGGTGTTGCCAAGGTTGGAGGGTTTGAGCAATGGGGAGAGGCTGAATAGGCTGGGGCTATTTTCCCTGGAGCATCGGTGGTTGAGGGGTGACCTTTTAGAGGTTTATAAAATCATCAGGGGCATGGATAGGGTAAACAGGCAAAGTCCTATCCATGGGGTGGGGGAGTCCAGATCTAGAGGGCATAGGTTTTAGGTGAGAGGGGAAAGACATAAGAGGGACATAAGGGGCAACTTTTTCACGCAGAGGATGGTACGTGAATGGAATGAACTGCTAGAGGAAGTGGTGGAGGCTGGTACAATTATACATTTAAAAGGCATCTGTATGGGTAAATGAACAAGAAGGGTTTAAAGTATCATGTGACAAATGCAGGCAAATGGGACTAGATTTATACTGGATATCTGGTCAGCATAGGTGAATTGGACCGCAGGATCTGTTTCCGCGCTATATATCTCTATGACTCTATGATGCTTTAGGGCTTACTGAGGCCTGAAGTCAATGTTAAAGGCTGCCAGGCTAAGTACCTCCAGAGTTTATATTACTGTGCAGCCACCTCTGCTGGGTTTTGTCCTGACAGGATGTACCCAAGGTTGATGGTGTTATTCTCTGGCACATTGCGTGTAAGATATTATTTCATGAGTATGACTATGTCAGGCTGTTGTTAGACTAGACTGTGAAATAGCTCTCCCAATCTCGGCAATACCTTCAGATATCAGTAAGAAATATTTTGCAGGGTCAACAAGCTCGAGATTCCTGTTGTTGTTTCTGGTGCCTTAGTCAACGCTATGTGGTTTATCCAGTTACAGTCCATTTCTCCTTTCCAAAGGCTGATATAACTGAATGGCTTGCTAGGCTATATTAGAGAGCAGTTAAGAGTAAACCACATTGCAATGTATCTAGAGTCAAACATATCCCAGACCAGGAAAGGATAGCAGTTTTCCTTTCCTAAAAGCCATCATTGAGTGAGCTGGGTTTTTACAAATTTAGCCAATGATTTAATGGTCATCATTAGGACTTTTAATTCCAGACTTCTATTGAACTCAACGTCAAAGATTTTCTGTGGGACCGCTTTACAATTTGAGCAATGTGTATTTAAGATTTGAGGTCAGGCTGCAAGAACCTTTAGTGCTATAAATGAATTAGGGCTGGACATTAAACAGTCTAAGTCAGGAGTGTCTTTGGATCAACAGTTTCATATGGCAAACATAAACTGCATCCCAATAAGTCACCTGTCCTTTGCATCAAGGAGCAGACATTTGATTGAACAGTTATACTCATCAAGCTCACGGAGTGCACAATCAATCATAATGTATTGGAACAGAATACTGTGATCAAACAGGCAAGAAGTCTTGACAGAAAGTTTTAAAATTACGAAATTAAATTCAGAACAATACACTGTCAAGTTTTCAGGCTGCAGTAAGCCAGATGATATTATAAAGACAGCATATTTTATTTCTCTGCATTTTTAGTTGTAGACGGAAATGGGAAAAGGACTGTTTCAAAACCTTGAGGATTGTCGATTGGATTACTGCACTTCTTAAAAGCAAGTTATCTGACTTTCATTGCATGTGCTGTCTGCATTGAACAAACAGCAACGAGTGGGGGAGGTTACTGCAGACCAGCTGGAGATAACACAGTGTGGAGCTGGAGGACGACAGTAGGCCAGGCAGCATCAGAGGAGCAGGAAAGTTGACGTTACGGGTCAGGACCCTTCTTCACAAATGGGGAGTGGGAAGGGAGCTCAGAAATAAATACAGAGAGGAGGGGTGGGGCTGGGGAAGGGAGATGGGATGGTGATAGGTGAGTGCAGGTAGGGAGTGGTGGGGATTGGTCAGTGAGGTAGGAGGAGCGGATAGGTGGGAGAGAAGATGCATCATAGGAGCAGGAAAGCTTCACGTTTCGGGCCTAGACCCTGCATCAGAAATGGGGGAGGGGAAGAGGGTTCTGAAATAAATAGGGAGAGGGGGGAGGCGGATAGAAGATGGATAGAGGAGTGGATAGGTGGAGAGGAGGCAGACAAGTCGAAGAGGCGGCGATGGAGCCAGTAAAGGTGAGCGTAGGTGGGGAGTTAGGGAGGAGATAGTTCAGTCCAGGGAGGATGGACAGGTCTAGGGGGCGGGATGAGATTAGTAGGTAGGAGATGGGGGTGGGGCTTGAGGTGGGAGGAGGGGATAGGTGAGAGGAAGGATAGGTTAGGGAGGCGGAGATGAGCTGGGCTGGTTTTGGGACGCGGTTGGGGGAGGGGAGATTTTGAAGCTTGTGAAATCCACATTGATACCATTGGGCTGCAGGGTTCCCAGGCTGAATATGATTTGCTGTTCCTGCAGCCTTCGGGTGGCATCACTTGTGGCATTGCAGGAGGCCAAGGATGGACATGTCGTCTGAGGAATGGGAGGGGGAGTTGAAATGGTTCGCGACTGGGAGGTGCAGTCGACCGTGTCTCCCGCATTTCCCGTAACTCATCCCTCACACCCCGTCCCCGCAATAATAACCAAAAAAGAAACCCCCTCATCCTCACCTACCACCCCACCAACCTCCGGATCCAACGCATCATCCTCCGACACTTCCGCCATCTGCAATCTGACCCCACCACAAAAGACATTTTTCCCTCCCCACCCTTATCTGCTTTCCGGAGGGACCACTCCCTCCACGACTCCCTTGTCCGCTCCACACTCCCCTCCAGCCCCACCACACCCGGCACTTCTCCCTGCGACCGCAGGAAGTGCTACACTTGCCCCCACACCTCCTCCCTCACCCCAATCCCAGGCCCCAAGAAGACTTTCCGCATCAGGCAGATGTTCACCTGCACATCTGCCAATGTGGTATATTGCATCCGCTGTACCCGTTGTGACTTCCTCTACATTGGGGAAACCAAGCGGAGGCTTGGGGACCGCTTTGCAGAACACCTGCGCTCAGTTCGCAACAAACAACTGCACCTCCCAGTCGCAAACCATTTCAACTCCCCCTCCCATTCCTCAGACGACATGTCTATCCTTGGCCTCCTGCAATGCCACAAGTGATGCCACCCGAAGGCTGCAGGAACAGCAAGTCATATTCAGCCTGGGAACCCTGCAGCCCAATGGTATCAATGTGGATTTCACAAGCTTCAAAATCTCCCCTCCCCCAACCGCATCCCAAAACCAGCCCAGCTCATCTCCGCCTCCCTAACCTGTCCTTCCTCTCACCTATCCCCTCCTCCCACCTCAAGACCCACCCCCATCTCCTATCTACTAACCTCATCCCGCCCCCTTGACCTGTCCGTCCTCCCTGGACTGACCTAACTCCTCCCTACCCCCCCCCCCACCTACGCTCACCTTTACTGGTTCCATCCCCGCCTCTTCAACTTGTCTGCCTCCCCTCCACCTATCCTCTCCTCTATCCATCTTCTATCCGCCTCCCCCTCTCTCCCTATTTATTTCAGAACCCTCTTCCCCTCCCCCATTTCTGATGAAGGGACTAGGCCCGAAACGTCAAGCTTTCCTGCTCCTATGATGCTGCTTGGCCTGCTGTGTTCATCCAGCCCCACACCTTGTTATCTCGGATTCTTCAGCATCTGCAGTATCTTTTATCTCTGGGAGAGAAGATGGACAGTTTGTGTCAAGTCAAGGAAGCGGAGGGCTGGTTATGGGATGAGGCCGGGGTGAGGAGATTTTAAAACTGATGAAATCCATGTTTAGGTCATTGGACTGTAGGCTCCCGAGGCAGAATATGCCAAAAGGTGCTCTCGTTTGTCGCGAACAGAGCGCAGATGCTCTAAAAAACGGTCTCCGAGTCTCCGCTTGGTCTCACCAATGTAGAGGAGGCCTCATTGAGAGCAGCGGATGCAGGAGAGCAAGTTGACAGATGAGCAGGTGAACTCCTGTCTAATGTGGAGGGCTTGTTTTATGCCTTGAATGGAGGTGAGGGGGGAGGTGTAGGGGCAGGTGTAACACTTCCTGCGGTTGCAGGGAAAAGTGCCGGAGTAGTGGGGAGTGTGGAGCAGACGAAAAAGTCATGGAGAGCACGGTCCCTACGAAAGGCAACTAGGGATGGGGAGGAAATTTTTGATTAGAACCTGCTGGGAGGTCTGAAATAGAAAGTGCTGTCCAGGTTGATAGGGTTGTTAGGACGGCGTATGGTGTGTTAGGTTTTATTGGTAGACGGATTGAGTTTCGGAGCCATGAGGTCATGTTGCAGCTGTACAAAACTCTGGTGCGGCCGCACTTGGAGTATTGCGTACAATTCTGGGCGCTGCATTATAGGAAGGACGTGGAAGCATTGGAAAGGGTGCAGAGGAGATTTACCAGGATGTTGCCTGGTATGGAGGGAAGGTCTTATGAGGAAAGGCTGAGGGACTTGAGGTTGTTTTCGTTAGACAGAAGGTGGTTAAGAGGTGACTTAATAGAGACATACAAGATGATCAGAGGATTAGATAGGGTGGACAGTGAGAGCCTTTTTCCTCGGATGGTGACGGCTAGCACGGGGGTACATAGCTTTAAATTGAGGGGTGATAGATATAGGACAGATGTCAGAGGTAGGTTCTTTACTCAGAGAGTAGTAAGGGCGTGGAATGCCCTGCCTGCAACAGTAGTAGACTCTCCAACTTTAAGGGGATTTAAACGGTCAGTGGATAAACATATGGACAATAATGGAATAGTGTAGGTTAGATGGGCTTCAGGTTGGTTTCACAGGTCGGCGCAACATCGAGGGCCGAAGGGCCTGTGCTGCTCTATGTTCTATGTCCTTTTGTCTACAGTTTAAAAAAAAGACCTTAACCTTGAAGAAAGCAATTTTATTTCCATCATCAGTGGCAGTAAACTATGGCTTTTAACCAATAAGTCAGAGATTTTATAATTGTGAATCAGCTGTCCTGGTTGTCTCCTGCAAGAATGTAAAAGTGCATGGAGAAAAAATGATCACAGAGTCATGAGGCATCATAGAATCAGAGATATACAGCATGAAACAGACCCTTCGGTTCAACTCATCCATGCTGACAAGATTTCCCAAACTAAACTAGCCCCATTTGCCTGTGTTCCCTCTAGACGTTTCTTATGCATGTACATGTCCAAATGTCTCTTAAATATTAACTGTATCTGCATCTATCACTTTGGTAGCTCATTCCAGATATGAACCTCCTTCTGTGTGAGAAAGTTGCCTCTCAGGTCCTTTTCAAATCTACCACCTCTCATCCTAAAAATATGCCCCTTAGTTTTGAACTCCACCACGATAAGGAAAAGACCTTGGCTATTCACCTTATCTATGCCCCTCATGATTTTATAAACCTCTATAAAGGTTACTCCTCAACCTCCTATGCTCCAACGAAAAAGGTCCCAGCTTATCCAGCCTCTTCTTATAACTCAAACCCTCTAGTTCTGGTAATACCCTTGTAAATCTTTTCTGCTCCCTGTCAAACTTAATAGTATACTTCCTATAGCAGGGCAACCAGAACTATACACAATACTCCAAAAGTGGCCTCACCAATGTCCTGTATAGGCATAACATGACATCCCAACTCTTAGACTCAACGCTCTTTCCCATGAAGCAAGCATGCCAAACACTTTCTTCACCACCCTGTCTACCTGTGACACCACTTTCAAGGAACTATATACCTGAACCCCCAGGTCTTTGTTCACCAATAACATAACTGCGCAAGTCCTGCCTGGGTTTGTCTTATCAAAATGCAACAGCCACATCTATCTAAATTAAACTCCATCTCAACGGCAATCTTCAGCCCATTAGCCAGCCGATTAAGATCCCGTTATACTCTTAGATATCTACTTTCACTATCCACGGTGCCACCAATGTCAGTGTCATCCACAAACTTATTAATCATGTTTCATATATTCTCACTCAAATCGTTTACATAAATGACAAAGAACACTGAGCCAGCACCAATCCTTGCAGAACATGGCTGGTCACAGGCCTCCAGTCCAAAAAACAATCTTCTATCACCATCCTTGTCTCCTACCATCAAGCCAATTCTGTATTCAACTGGCTAGATCTTTCTGGATCCCATGTGATCTAAGTTAAACTGGAATCAGTGGGTATCAGGGACAGACTCTCCCATTAGTCAGACAAGGAGCAGCAGGTCCTAACAAGCCAAACAGATGATCTCAGCGAATTACATGGACAGATACCACTGAACTGCCTTCTTAGCCTTTCCCTTACCTATAACACCAATATTTTTGGTGTGTCTTTCTAGGAAGTATTTTATAAAAAGCTTAGAGTTTTCATTAGTAGAGTGATATATCAATGATTCATAATTGTTTACCTGGAGCTAGAAACTATTCATTTGCAATAAATAGTAATTCTTGCTAAGTACTGGCCTGTGTTTCCTGTCAACTTGGGTCTAACAGGCGGGTAAATTGTAGATTTTAAGCATACTTTTGTAAAATCTTTAACTTCTGTGATAACTCTGTGAATTGCTGGCCTCGTTTTCTACCTGCTAATGCAGTACGATGTAACAATACGAAGCTCATCCTTATTAGTGGTGATTCATATGCTAATATTCAGGATCTATTTGAGTACAACAGGGTTTATGAGACTTATTGGGACAGGATAATAAATATTGTCCAACGGCCTGGGAAACCACAAAAATAAACAGTTTAGTTAAAAGCTTCTGGAACATTGGTGCTAGCAGATGCTACAAATACCGGTGTGTATTTATCAAATATTCTCAAGGAAATCCAATACAAAGAACAATCCAATAAAAGTTTGCTCATGGAGTGTTATGTGGATAACTGTTCTCTTTGGGTCAATGTATATTTGACTGGTGTCACTGGGAAATTATTAAGAACTGAACGTCGTAGCTGAACAAAATTAGAAAGAAAAGACTTTCCGCAGAAACCAAGTGCCTTAAAACAACTCAGCAATTGTCAGAAATTTTCATAATAGAAAGATACTTGCACCAAGTGGAGATATTCAAACAATGACACCTGATGGCATGAGGGAGCAATCATAAGAACAGCTTAAAAATCAATTTTTGTTTGGGTCACTGTAATTAAATTATAATTTTTTGTTTAAAGAAAGAAAGAGTATTAATGTCAAGTTGTATATTATCAAACATCGAAAATAAATGTTGTTCGTGATCAGTTGTATTATAAAGCAGGTACAAAATGGAAAATAATGGTTTTGTTTAGTTTTTATTAATTTTGTTCAAAGATATTTGTATGTCTTCTCTTATTTAAAGAGGAGAATCTGTTAACACACAAATTGGTTAAGGCCTTAATGATTGGGATCAATTAATTATTTGTTTGAATGAGTAGATATAATGGGGGAAACAAGTGGGACTGCTGTGAGTAAGCAGCTAAAAACCTGAGTAATCTGTTAAATGGCTTTAGATATAAATTAATCAATTGGAATACACTGATTTAGAGCTGGCGGTTCAAGACCTACCAATGCCAAAGGTGTCTAACAACAGCTCTAATCTGGTTGATTATAAAATACAGAAAGCCCGTGTAATGGGGGGCTCTTGTGATACAGTGGTGATGTCACTACCTCTGAGCCAGGACATCTAGGGTCAAGTCCCACTTGCTCCAAAGGAACACCCCTGAACAGGCTGATCCACATCAATAAATATATGTCAGTTACAGGTGTAATATTTTGCTTGTGTTCACGTTTGCACAAAACAAAGTATTACATTTAAAAATGTTATATTCTTTACGATTCCACTGACTGTGATTTCTAATTCCTGTTTCCTTCTTTCTGTTCCACCATTTGTGGCAATACCAACGGTCACTGCTGCCCCACATTGTGGAATTTCCTCCCTAAACCTCACCCATTTCTTAATCATTCCTTTTCTTTGTTGAAGGTCCTCCTTAAAATACACCTCTTCTACTCAGATATAGTCATCCATGCTCTTGTTGTGCAGTGGTAACCATAGTTCTGAGCCAGGATGCCAGGGTTCAAGACCCACCTGCTCTAGAAGTGTGCAATGACAGCTCTGAACAGGATGATTAGAAAATATCTATGTGGCATTAAATAAGGAATTAAGTGTTGCAAATGATTCCTATAAATCAAACCTCAAGTTTCAGATATTTGTAAAAATATACACCCATTCAGTTGAGTACTTAACT
The DNA here is from genome assembly GCA_024137785.1 of Ginglymostoma cirratum. Classification (NCBI taxonomy): domain Eukaryota; kingdom Metazoa; phylum Chordata; class Chondrichthyes; order Orectolobiformes; family Ginglymostomatidae; genus Ginglymostoma; species Ginglymostoma cirratum. The sequence continues at coordinate 10,818,929 of JAHRHZ010000070.1, forward strand.
TTTTGTCAAAACAATAAAAAAAGAAACAAATTTAAACCCTATGCTTTATGTAGAATACACTGCCAAAAAATCTTAATAAGAGGTAGTTAGTTCTGCACCAAAGAAAATCAAGCACATTTGAATTCACAGTTCACCTTGTTGAGAAATACAGGTTTATCTGCCTCTCAGGGGTGAGGCACGAGCAGAGGTCAAGAACTTCAATTCCTGATGTGTCCTGGTAGTCCCAAGGCACAAACAAAACATGACAGGCAGCAGATGCTCAGTCCAGTGTTCCAGGTTGTTTAGTGGCTGTTGTATAGATTGTAGTGCACCTGCATGATAATGGTGGAATAAAAACCTGATCACTGTATACAGAATGGCAGGAAAAGGTAAACAATTTGACTGCACGGTGGTTTAAAAGAAGCAAGTAGCTCAAGGTAGTGAGGTGTTGGGATGGCAGACCTAAGGTAGTCAGGGCTCAGGAAAAGTCCTGAGATGAGTTAGTGGTCAAAGCTTGCTGGCTTTATGTTGGAGAAAGAACAGCAGCCAAAGAAGGAGGCTTCATATAGCCAAAGCATTGCAGTGGCCTCTAAAGAGATCAAGGACTCATTGTAGTCGCAGGAGGTATTTGATAGCCAAGAATCGGGGTGAAGTAAGCCCACAAGGAGTGCTTGTTTGGTGCAGAAATATTGGAGCACAGAGAAACCTAGGGCAGTGCAAACTCAGTGAAGGTAGACGTCTGTAAAAGAGCTGGAACTTAGCTGTAGTCTCAGGAATTCAGTGGAAAGCAGCCTTACTTGGAGATGAAGTACTAAGGTATAGGCATTGAGACAGTCCACGATGGAAGTAGCTGCAGAGCGAGTTCCAGGACTAGATCTTTGAAAGTCAAGAATTGGAAAACAAAATAGACAAAAACTGTACAGAGATTTGGCGACCTAGTTCATTAAGTCCTGTAGGAGGGTGTGGGTTGCTGACAATCTGTGGGATCTGTCCTGACCTCATCAACAATTAGACGTATGCTGTGGGATTTTTCACCACAGTTCAATGACTCATATTTACCTTATGTTTGCCAAGGAACCTTGTGACTCCATTCTCTTAGTAATTACCTGGGGTCTCAATTTCCTCTATCTTAAACAAAACAATGTTCCAGGTGCCTAACCAGACTGTAACATAATTTGCAGTCTCGCGAGGGATCATAACATAAAAATATAACGGACTTAGTACTGAAATCCCAAAAAGGTATGTAATTACAAGTAGCAAAGAAAACTGATGCTGATTTTTTGAAATGAGGGATAAAGAAACAACTGATACACTACTCAGATTTTCAGAGAGAGGAGCCAACTGTCATTAAAGTATGCATTGTCATGCCTTTTTTTGATGTTAGTAAGTATTTTGTGGCAATGAAAAAAAGTCGAAAACTGGAGTTATATATGAGTGTATTACGTTTTGGCCAAATTTTAACCAAATATTTTTGACAATTAGGAATCGGACTTCATGGTAGTTTTAAATGTCAAACTAAAATATGCTTATTTCATGTCTACATGCATAACACTGTAACAGATAAACCCATCAACAAAATTTCCAGTCCATGAAACACAATATTGTACTATGCATACAGATAAAATGCATTGTACATTAAAAATAACAAAATGATCATACAGTTCTGCATAAACCACCTCCACTTCCTGCCTTGTGAAGAATTTTATTAATACTTTGTAACAGCTGAACCATAACTATTAAACTTCATTAAATCTCTCCTTTACTGAGAAAAGCTATTATTGGAAAAAACATGCACAAGTTCTAGTAGTCAGTTATAATAGATTACCATGTCATATCAATGATGCTAAGTATGCACCTTCACATTTCAGTATTCTTGCAGAAAACACAGCATCACTCAATACATCTGTGCAGCTAATTAAAGATAATTTGATCCTAATGAGGCAGAACAAGTATCACCATTAATTCAAATATAAGTCAATCCATGGAAGTCATATAAAGATTTGCTTACAAAAATCTCCGATCTTCTCTCATAACTGCTAGAGATCTATGTTATAATTAATACTCAACTCCAGCTCATGTGTTTACAACTTTATAGAAATATACTGAGACTCAAGACTTGCCCTTTTGGTTATGAGCAATAAATAAAAAAGAAGTCAAACAAAGACCTTAACATTAACGATTATCATAAAGACATTTTCTTTCAAGTTCCATTAGTATATTGGACTACAAACAACTGACATGATTGTTTGATTGAGTCTAACTGAAGTTCTATGATAAGATCACAGGAAAATATGAAATATAAATTCCTTATGCTTGTTTCTATTTGTTTTAATATTATGAAAAACTGCAGCCTTTAATCCTCATTTCCAACAAGAATATTCGTCTTTTGTATTTCCTAATTTTGATCAGCCACCAATCTCACACGTCATTAAATTCATACAGATGGAAAAATTTATATCATGGAGGAATCAGCTCCATAAAACATTGAGCAGATAAAATATATTAAAACATCTATGAAATTAACACCTGCAGCAACACATTTATGAATTTCTAACAATATCAAAGAGAGCAGTTTCTGCAAGACACTGCCAATATCATTTTTGTTATGCCAATAGGAAGTGTGGAATAGCAGTTGTAATGACCCACTGTCTGAAAAAACCCTCTGAGGAAGTATTTCACTTGCAATGTATTTTTGACTACAAAGCTAGAATTAAAAGTAGGCCAACAAATCTTACTGGTTTATGCATATTAAATCATCAAGTTTATCACTGTCACACTATGTAATTATTTCATTTTTGGCTTAATTTTTCATTTATTTGCTATGTTTGTGAAATGGTTAATGTAAAAAAATTAATTTATTTTTCAGATTGTTTTACAATTAATTGCTTTGTTATTCTGTATGTTTATTTATCCTCTCCAGCTTCTCAGACAAACTGTAAAAATACATTACATAAGTTTCCAGCATCATTTTGATTATAGCAATTTCAAGTTAATTATACGACAAATTTCATAACTTATCAACATTATCTTAAGGTAAATCGATTTGCTGAAGCTAATAGCAAAAAAATTATTTGTCAGAAACTAGGCAGCTTTTCCCCCTCACCTCACCTCACCTATTATTTCCTGAAAGACATGTAAAACTCTCCAAAGTGCACACGCCTGTTAAACCAAACTTGTTTTGGAAAGAGTACACATTACAATATACTTCAATATACATCCACAACATCTGTCAAATAAAACCTCTAGTAATCGTATTTACATATTCCAGTTACAAAGTGGAACTCAACACAACGGAAACCACTTCTCTCAAATGCAAAATCTTGAGGACAGTTCAGAGCACACCAAAATGGCTGCATGGAATTTTACCCTGATAAATTTACAAAGGTTGGGATTTTGAGCCACATTTCTTCCTACAGTTCCAATGATAACCACCACTTGCCAGATTGTTTAATTTTGACATTGAATATCAGGATTAAACTTCGTCACAAATCTTTGCCTGTCTTCTATGATACTTCCATATAGAATTAGACAGTCAATGAATGTTAATGAATAGATAGTTGTGTTTTTGAGTCATGCTCATTAAATATTAGACCAAGGCTGATAAAACCTTTGGGACTCTTTCAGAGGACTGGAGACTATAATCCCTTTATTTTATATTGGATATGAATCTATAAAGTTCCAAAACATTTCATATGATGAAACAGATAACAAGTAATGACAATCAGAGGAACTATAAAGCATTAAGCTGGGGTGAATTTTGTTGACAGCGGGTGTCAGGGAAAGAATTTTAGTCTGTGGGGTTGAGAAAACAGGTGTTATTCCTGCTGAGGGTTAACAAATACTTGCAAAAAAAGAGGTCGAATGACAAAAGTTTTGTGCTGTAGAAAACAAAAACAGAAAATAAGCTTTCCAGACAAACCAACCTAATTTACTGTTCTTTTTCTGTTTTGTACATCATTTACTTTATCTTCTGGTTCTCACCTATGATCCTTTGTAAATATGCCACAATTTAACCAGGTCATTTTTATATATACACATATTTTAAAAAATAACTTCCTTATCTCAATGAACATTTACTTCGTATGAAGTATTTCTGGCATTCACAGCTTGCAACGTTATTTGAGCCATTCTTAGATGATTCAACAATTTTAATTCTTCCCAGAGAATGGAGAATCTAGCAGACAGGATCGTACTCTACTAAAATTATTCTGATTTTATTTCCACAAAACTTAGTGCAAGGAAAACCAGACATATATTTTTCAAGGGACAAGAAATCCTCCTGTCAGATCTTACTTCTGCACTTTACCCAGACTTTGGTTAATCCAGAGTCAATTGCTTAGATGTATTTGAGATAGATAGACACACGTTAAGTGACTCCAGTTGTTAAAATCATTTCTTACCATGAGATGACATGAGTTTCAACTTGAACGGACAACCATGAATTTATTTCTAAGCACTTTGTTCCAAGTACTTCCCTCATCAATTAGTCTACATGCTCACATTTGTTTTTATTTTTCATCTGGGGAACTTTTTACACGGTGCTTGGTCAGTTTCATCCTCCTTAGCAGCCAAAACGTCAGCTTTCCTGCTCCTCTGATGCTGCTTGGCCTGCTGTGTTCATCCAGCTCTACACCTTGTTATCTCAAACTCCAGCATCTTGCTTGATTCCCACATCTCAGAGTCACGGAGTCATACAGCACTGAAACAGACCCTTTGGTGTAACCAATCCATGCCAAACATAATCCCAAACTAAACTAGTCCCATCTCCCTACTCCTGGCCCATACCCCTCCAAACCTTTTCTATTCATGTACTTATCCAACTGACTTATAAACGTTGTAATTATGCCCACATCCATACTTCCTCAAAGTTCATTCCACACACAAACCACCCTCCGTGTAAAAAAAATTGCCCCCATGTCTTTTTTAAAGCTCTCACCTCTCACCTTAAAACTCTGCTCCATCTACCACATTCCAGGACTGCTGACTTCCAACTCAGCTAAAATTACCTCAAATTCCCATTGCTGAATATGGTCATACCCTCATCAACATCTTCACCATCTCCAACCTTGATTTCCCAATAAAGTTTCCTCACTAACATATCTTTGCCTAAACCCCTCCGTTCTTTCTATATCTCCCTCCATGATTCAATTTCAATACTGCATTTGTCTGACAGCACCTTCTGTCATTTCCCTCAACTTCCCACATATGGCCTGCTCAGGCTCCCTGATCTTCTCTATAAGGATGTCTTCCCAAATGAAAAGCTGCAAGTATTGTTGTATCTAGTAGGACTCTAAGGCCACTGTTTTATTACTTTAAATATAGTTCCTAAGTCTGTAGCTTTTACACATTGACACAGATGTGGATTGTTAATACTTAATAATTGTAGATATGGAAAACTGACGCTAACTTAGATACAACTAGTCGATACAATGTGAGGTGGAGGAACACAGTAGGTCAGGCAGCATCAGAGGAGCAGGAAAGTCAATGTTTCGGGTCGGGATCCTTCACAGAGTCCTGATGAAGGGTCCCAACCCAAAGTGTTGAGTGACCTGCTCCTCCGGTGTTGCCTGACCTGCTGTGTTCCTCCAGCTCCACGCTGTTTTGGCTCTTGGCTTCCAGCATCTGCAATATGCAGCTCTTGCTTCTACAATACAACTAGGGCAAGAACAATAATTAATATTAATATATTTATTTTAAGATGCACAATTTGGTTCTGGAATGATTCTAGTACAAGCCTGGCAGTGTAAAGGAGGGATAGGGAGTCAAATTTCTTGTTTGTCTCTTCCGCCAACCTAGCTCTTAATTGAGTCTACTTTCATGAATTCTTTCAAACCACCACACAAAACCAGAATGAAAAGAATTGCATTAAGGAAGGCTTCCAAGCCTGAAATGAAGCAAATGCCTGCTGCGCATCACAACAGGTTGCCTATCTGAACAGTGCTTAAAATTCTACATGTTAATGTGGAAAAGAAATCTTAAAATGAATGCTGCTGGATAATGAAATTGTTGAACGTAAAAGTCCTATTTTATTTGTTCCATTACTGATGTATAAATGATGCAACTTACCACTGCTACCACAGTCTGCGCAGGAGATGAGATCTTCTGGGTTCTTTTCACGATTGTATTCCTTTGTCCCCAAGCAGAAACTGCAGATTGGAAAGGGATTTGCACGGGGCTAGAAACAAGAAGTTTACTTCATTTAGTTTTTTTTTTAAAGTGTACAAATGTGACTATCAATCTAATGTAGAAATGTTAAAATATGAGTACACAAAGTGTTTTTATTACAAATCATAAAGTATGAACATTCAATCATTATACAACACACATTTTCAAATGAATCTTATAACTAATTGATTTAACTCATTCATTTTGATGCACTAAAAAATAACTTGGTTCAATTTTTTTTTAATCCTATTGTTCTCAGTAATGAACAGTGTTCAATATTTTGTATTGCATAGTTCAGTCAGGCTGCAATATAATTTCATCAACCCAAGTTACACTTAAAATTATTCTTCTACATGATTTAAAAGTGTGCTCAATTTCTCAAACTGAAATATCAGTATTTCCATCTACAAACACAGTATAAAAGGTAATTTACAGGACGATGCCAGTGAAGAAATTTAGTTAGATATGCAGAATTGATTACCCCATTTTGAATGATAAAAATGTAAAACATAGGGGTAGGAATAGGGTGTATGGCTGTAAAACAAGATGAGAATAGATATTCTACCTCAGCAACACTTCCCCATTATCTCCATTCACTCAGCATTTAAAGTTCTAACAGTCTTCAATTTCAATACACTCAATGATCATATATCTAGTTTTCTACACTAGAGAATTCCAAGACTTCACAGACCTTTGAGTGAAAAAATTCCCTTAATCTCAATCCTAAATTTATAGCGTTTTTTAAAAAAAGCAATGATTCTAAGCTACCCAGTCAGAGGAATCCTAGCGTCCACTCTACAAAGATCCTTAAGAAATTTATAGGTAATAATACGATCATCCCTCATTCTTCTAACTTCAGGGAATAGGGGCCAAAGTCTAAACTACAGTCACAGGCATGGTGCTGCTTGCCGAGCTGCCTGGTTGCAGATGAGCTTGGAAGGAGATATCAGTTTTAGGTGACAGTATCCTTAGTCATGCAAGCACATCTCCAGCACAGCCTTTCATTCATCTCCAGGCAGCTGCAATGCCTTTGGTGCATCCTCTCTTGGTACACTGCTCAATGGTGCTGAAGACCCTGGTTCCCCTTCTCAAGTGTTTTGTGTTTGTCTCCCACTGAAGCCGGCTGAGCCTCTGTCAGTGATACTGTTGGTAACAGGTAATTCTCTTTTCTCTCCTCATCAATTTCAGCAATGCTAGTATAGCTGATGGGTTAAATTAGTCAAACATCTGGCAAAAACGTACTATTCTGTGAAGAAATATCAGGACTGAAATGTTTGGTTTTCATATGAGACGTTCACACAATCAAACCAATCTTTCAGCCTTTATCTGGCTGCTCATGTGAAGTAAAAGACTTCCCAAATCCTCTACATAGTGGTCATACATCCACCATGTCTAATTTTTATCAGTTTCCTTCTGCTATGTGCCAGAACTTTGTAACTTGATTTTTGTATTGCTTTCCAAGCCTGTGATTATAAGCTCAACCTTGACTCTTGGTGGCCTTCATTACCCTCTCTAATGCATCCCTACCACCTAGGAGTCTGCAGCCTGCAGCACAATGGTTTAATCCCCATGACTTTTCCCTTTAGATACACAAGCCTACGAATGCTCTTGCATATAGCTGCATGTGGAACCCTTCCCACCACTATTATCATTGTGGTCAATTGTGACATCGGTGTTGAGAATTGAACGAGGTTTTTCACCTTTATTCCAGAGTGAATGTTTCCCTTCAGAGTTAAGGCCTGATCTGATTGTATTTATCAGTTTCTGTTTTGATGTGTTTGGTTGGGTGTGGTTTCACAAAGCAACATGTGCAAAAAGATCTTTTTTTATTCATTCATGGGATGAGGGATGTTGCTGGCTAGGCCAGCATTTATTACGCATCCCTACTTGCCCAGATGGCAGTTAAAAGTTAACCACATTGCTGTGGGTCTGGAGTCACATGTAGGCCAGAGCAGGTAAAGATGGCCATTTCTTCCTTAAAGTACATTAGTGAACCAGACAGTTTTTTTCCCTGACAATCCACAATAGTTTCATGGTCATCATTAGACTCCTAATTCCAGATTTTCATTGAATTAAAATACCTCCACCTGCCCTGGCAGAATTTGAACCCTGGTCCCCAGAATATTACCTGGGTCTCTGGATTAACAGTCCAGTGATAATACCACTAGGCCTCCTCACGATCTTAATCTCCTCCCATTGGTACCGTGCGTTGTCTGTGTGACCTTGTTTTGTAAGTTGAGTTAGCAGAGAGATGGTGATTGTAAACTTTTCATTTAATTCACTCATCTATCCTCTCTCTCCTTTCCTTTGGCGTTCCCTTCACCTTTCTTCAATGTCCCCCTGTGACTACTGTCCTTTCACTATCCCCCTTGATATTCCTGCTCTTCTCCAGTCCTAAACCTGTCCAGATCCCCATATCCAGTGTTAGGTTTATGCTGCACCTTATTCAAATCATATCTTTGTTCCTCCACAGCACTCTACACCATTGTATTCCCCATCCTAAATGTGCATTTCCCCACTCTTCCTTGTCTCCCTTCCTCCTAGCACAGTGATTCTCCCGTCTGCATTCAAGATTCCTTCCAGTATCCTGCCAACTACGTCCATTAAACTCCATTCCTTTCTACCTAAACCACCCTTATTTGAACCTTTCAAGTTGAGCCCCCTTTTCAATTAAGTATTGTTCGCCAGCCCAAGTCAGGCTTAATGGCATTAGCTATATGGCTGCTTCATTTGGGAAAGCTTTTTGAGTCAGTCAGGCTTCACAGCTTACACTGAAAATGCTTTAAGAACTACAAGTGAGACTATACATGATTGAGCTGGTTGACCTGATGAAGCTTCACTCCCTACACTATGTGTTTGTGTAAAGAAGTGGCACGGTTATGAAGGAACCAAGTCAGTGACAAAGTTAGCACTCATTAGAGCTTGGAGGAACAAGTCTACCCTACTAGTCACATGCCTCACATAGTCAGGTTTGTGAAGTGTTCTCCGATTTTGCCTTACAAGACTGCAAACATGAACACAATTCCTGTTCTTTTTTAATTCATTCACAGGATGAAGGCATCGCTGGCCAGGCAGCATTTCTTGCCCATCCCTAATTACCAGAAGGCAGTTAAGAGTCAACCACATTGCTGAGAGTCTGGAGTCACATCTAGGCCAATCCAGGTAAGGACGGCAGTTTCCTCCTCTAAAGGACATTAGCGAACCAGATGAGTTTTTCCTCGACAATCGACAAATTCATGGTCATCATCAGACTCACCAGACTCTAATTCCAAATATTTACTGAATTCAAATTCCACCATCTGCTGTGGCAGGATTTGAACCTTGGACCCCAGAACACTATATAAGTCTCTGGATTAACAGTCCAGCGATAATACCACTAAGCTGAGTGTGAACGAGTTTTCATGGCCAGTTGCTGAATGCAAAAAGAGATTTCCTACCGTCAAGGTCAGCAAGCTGACCCACTTGAAAGCTTCAGATGATTTCATTACAGAATTTTAACCCAAAGACAGGAAACTGAATTTGTGCCACCTGCTCAATTAATTTCTCCCCCAACCTCTTTCCAGGTGGACCTGCAAGATTCTGCCATTGAGAACATGACAATAGAGGGTTAACTTTGCTCTTATCTCAGTATCAGTGCAACTTTAGAGTCATTTGTATCTACAATTGGCTCATTTAACTTTCTTTAGTGCCTCCCCAGCAGTCAACTGTAGGGGATTACCTGTAGTCCTTTCTGTTGAGTTATTTCCTTCCCAGAGTGTTTACGGCACCACTGGAATACCCTGGGAAGAATACCCAAGGCATTAGCCCTGACCGTACCAAAAGATACTGTTGCAGATAATGAAGTTTAAAGTCCAGGTGACACCTCAGTACAGTGAAGTGCTAGAATGTCGATGTAATCTTTCAAAGAGACATGAAATAAGAAAAAAGTATGTTACAGGGAGATAGTGGCATGGTGGCAATGTCACTGGATTTGCAATTGGCTGCCTTCTGAAACAGCCATTCAGTAGCATCAACCACTAAAAATTGTCGAGAAATAAACAAACTGTTGGGCCACTCGGCATTGACTAAGGCAATGGAAAAGACAATGGCAAAGTCCTCCCTGCCAATATTACGGGAAAACTGCCAAAATTGGGAGAGTTGTTTCACAGGTTAATCAAGTCTGACATAATCATAATAATACTCATGGAATCATACTTGACATACATTATCTAAAACATCAACACCATCCCTGGGTATGTCCTATCCTATCAGCACAAATACTGCCCCAGCCAGTGTTGCCCACATTCTTTCCCAATGAACAAAAACACAGAATATCAAGAACAGAAAATGGCATTCAACCCAACTAATCCATGTCAGTAGTTTGCATTCCTTCCAACTTTCCTCACCTAAATCACAACCATCAGCCACAATCTTTCCTTATCACACCATCTGTTCCCTTCTCTGTCATATGTTTGTCTAGCTTCCTTTTAAATGCACCTAGTCACTTCAACTATGCCCCTTGTTAGCAGGTTCCATGATCTTACCACATGCAGGATAAACATGCTTTTTCTGTATCCCCTTTTAAAAATCTTATATCTTATTTGATGGCCTCTGGATATGCCTTTGCCTACAAGAGGAGACACACTCTCCGTACTCGTTCTATTGAAACCTGTCATAATTTTAAATACCTCTGAAACGTCAACAATGGCTTTCTTTCATCAAGATAGTTAGCCTGTCAATCCTTTCCTGAAACATATAATCGCACATTTCTGATATTATCCATATAAATCTTCAGTTTCTATGCAGTGTCCATGCTTCCTTTTCATAATATGACAACCAGGACTTTGTGGTCCAACCAAGGTTTGATATAGGTTTAGTGCGATTACTTTTCAATTCTCCCCCTCTAGAAATAAAATCTAATGTTTGTTTTGCTATTCTTATGGCCTTATTAATCTGTGACTCAACTAAATGATCCATGTATTTCTGCTGATGCCTTTGCTCCTCTACCTCATCTAGATTGCATCTTCCAATTATAATCAATGACTCTACCCTTCCAACTGAAATATGAAATGTTAGCCAAAGTACAACAATCATCTCCAAATGATCTAATAGCATCACCTTTCATTGTTTGCATAGGTTCCCCAAGGCTGTCAGAGGAAGACTACATGATCAGCATGCAGAACAATCTTATAAACTAACTTAACAAGCTAATATACCATCCATTCTACCCTCACTTTTATGGATATTGTAATTCATCTACCTTAGTGAGATAAGCCCTTTACCTCAGCCTGGGCCAATTGCCTCTAACATCCTCTTAACACTCAGGCCTTCCATCAGGGTATTTGCCAACTTCCCAGGAGGAACTGATGAATCTGATGGTTAACTGAACACTGCACAAATGAATTCAGATAAACCTTTGTAGAGGATGTTGGCTCAAATGGCCCAAGCCCCTTGAATTTGTAGGAAAAGTGCTAAGCAACAAAACCTGTATTCATGTTTGTCCTCATATTTGCCCTCAAGGTAATGATTTCAGCCACACTCTCAAAAACCCATAAGTCTCTTCAACAACTTCAGAATCTTCAACATAGCAAAAAAGCCTTAACAAGACAGTGTCAATATGTCCACTAGCTTGATCTTTTAGTATCCCAAGCCCAATGCTATAATCATTAACTGTTGAATGTGAATTTCCAGTAAGGACTTTTCAGGAGAGATATGCCTGCTGTGAGTCTGACTCTCCAATCAATACACGAAGTAGAAGTTAATGTCAGTCAGCACTTTCCTCCTTGCAATAATTTCAGTCTTTTGCCATCATAAATACATTTCAAAGTTTTTGCCAAGGCTCATTCATGGTTCTAAATGAATCAGCTCAAAGTCTTGATTACAAATGAAAGCTCTGTATACGGATTTGCCCTCAAAAACGGGGCAAAATCCGTGCACACCACACAGCACAAAGTACATCCTTTTTTTATGATTAGAAATCAGGTATCTAGCACACTGCATCTTCAAATAATCATATACTTTTTTAAAAAAAACTATCTTGAGAGTAATGCATGAATGAAACTGTTGAACAGTTTATGAAAAGAGTTGAAGCAGTGAAAGGGCCAGTCCCAGTTTAGCATGGTGCAGAGGACTTTGCTGGATGTTAGGTAAAAGATGACAGATGTAGGTTTGCTGACTTTAGTCTAAGAAGGCAAGTTACATTGGCTGAATTATATTTATAAACATACAAATTAGAGCAGGTGTACTCCATCTGACCTCTCAAGCCTATTCTGCCATTTGATAAGATCTTGGCTGATTTGGCCTCAATTCCACTTTCTTGCCTACCCACTATACTCTTTGACCAGCTGGTCAATCGAGAATCTCTTTGGCTCTGTTTTAAAAAAAAATGACTGCACCTCAGTTTAAAATGGGAGACCCCTTACGTTTAAACTGTAAATCCTAGTTGTAATTTCTACATAAATGGAAAACATTCCATAGCAACTACCCTGTCAATTCTCCCAAAATCTTATGTTTCAATAAGATCACCTCTCATTCTTCTAAATTCTAATGGATACAGACCAACTTGTGCAACTGTTCTTCATAATGCCTTCATTCCAGGAATTAATTGAGTGAGCTGTCTTTGAACTGCTTCTAATACTATTATATCCCTTCTCGAGTAATGAGACTCAAACTAGACAGTACTTCAGAAGTCGTCTCACCAGTGCCCTACACGTTTGTCCCAAAACTCTCCTTCCATTACATTCTATTCCATTACAATACACAATAATACTTCATTTTCTGTACCTGCATACTAACTTTTTGCCATTAACGACACCGAGACCTCTCTCCGCCATGGAGCTTTTTGCAATCTTTCTCCACTTAATAACCTACTGCTTTCCATTCTTCCAGATTCCGGTCTTAGTCTACATAATGAGGAACAGGACCAAAAGTTTAATTTGTTAAAAAAAAGATTGACGAGGATAAGATTACAGTGCTAAAACAATATGACAGTTACAGATAACTAAAATATTCTTCTGGATGTTTTAGAGAGAAATGGGCAAGGGGAGAAAAAGACTAGGTATTAAAAGAAATACTGGCATGCCACATTGTTTTAGGATGCCAAATAATGACCAAGTTCAGAACAATCTCTAATAAAGTTAGTTATCACAACAGGACCATCACTAGCTGGAAGACTAAAATCAAGATAATTCACAACTGGTTATTACAGCTAACATAATTCTAGGGTCACATTGTGGATAGAGGTGCAGTCTCACAGCTTATAAAGGGTGAACGATACCTTTGCTCTTCTAACTGAGCTCCTGCAAAACGAGTATGACGGTAATTTAAGATCTCATGGAACCAGAGCCCAAATCTTTATTCCCATTCATTGCAAATAATTATATTTAGTAAAGCCTGTTCATATTTGTCCATAAGAGTATGGACCTCACTATTTTCTAATTAATTTAGGCCTGAGAGATTTGCTGGCTGTGCCAGGATTTATTGCCCATTCTGGAAAAGGTAACAGTGGGATGCCTTCTTGAACTACTACAGTCCATTCAATGTAGCTACACTCATAATGCTGTTAGGAGCAAAGTTCCAGCGACAGCTATATTTCCAAATCAAGACTATTAAGTGGTTTGGAGGTGAATCTCTAAGTGATGGTGTTCCCATGTACCCTATCCCTTGTCCTTCTAAAGGTAGTGGTTGTAGGTTTGGAAGATGCTATCTAAGAAGCATTAGTGAATTTCTGCAGTGCATCTTGGAGATGATATGCAATGCTGCTTCTGAGCGTCAGTGTTGGAGGGAGTGAATATTTGCAGATGTTGTGCCAATTAAGTGGCCAGCTGTGTCCTGAACAGTTTCAAACATTTTGAGTGTTTTTAGAGCAATCATTCAGATAAGTGGTGAGTGTTACATCACACTGCAGATCTGCACATTATAGATGGTAGGCGGGCTTTGTCAGGGGGTGAGTTACTTGCTACAGGATTCCTAGCCTCTGACCTGCTCTTGTTGCCAAAGTATTTATCTGGCCTGTCCAGTTTATGGTCAATGGTAATCCCGAGGATGTTGACAGAAGTGGAGTCAAGGGTAAATGGTTAGATTCTCTCTTGTTGAAGATAGTCTTTGCCTTGCACTTGTGTGGCATGAATGTCACCTGCCTAGGTCTAGATATTTGTCCAAGTTTTGCTCCATTTGGACATGGACTGCTTCAGTATCCAAGGAGTCAGAATGTGCAATACCAGCATCAGTCATCAGTCAACATCCCCTATTCTAACTACACCGCCCATGAAACTCAATCCCTTTTTTGATAAGTTAGAAGTGGGGATACTGTTCAAAGAATCCACACACAAAACTAAAACAAAAAATAAACTGCAGAAGGTAGTTAATGGAGTGTTTATTCCTAATGTCAATGATAACAAATTTTGCAGTGTCTCAAATAACAGGAACCTATGATGCTGCTGGACCTGCTGTGTTCATCCAGCCCCATGCTTGTTATCTAGGAAGCTATACAATGTTTGATCACAGGACTTTTACAATGCCAATCATTACATTGCATGTCTCTGATATGGTGTCCAGCTTTGAATGTTTTTTTTGGTGCAGGTGGAAAAGTGATCAATGGGGTCAAATGCCATGTCAGTTTCCCTGGTTAATATGACCAGCAGGATAGGGTGAAATATATCTGAACTGTCAGCAAAACCAAATATTTGATTTGATTTTGCAAACAATACATCAAGGTTGTTTCAACAGTTGAATTCGTATTGATCAATGGAATTTTACAATTTATCTTAACTCTTTTACGCTCAAGATACTCAAGACAACAAACTGTGTGTACTAAAAAATATCACCTATTATTCTATTTGCATTTGAAACCTTATTAAATAATTTAATGGATATCCAAGCTTGGTGCTCCTAAGATGCAAGTAGCCAGTTGCCAGTGGCAACAGATAGTAGTAGTATTAGCAAACATTTCAGGGAATGCATCTAAACACCTGTAGCTGTATAACCTAATTTGAATGGAACTAATTGATAAAACAAGGTTTGAGAGCCTACTGTTTCTCAGTTGAGAGTTTTTAACAAACAGTTCCTTAAATCTTAAAGCTCAAATTTTAGATGAAATGTGACTACTTTGAAGTCCTACATCAAATAAGTTAGAAGGGCCTAGTTTAGGTGACAGATATTGCTAAACTTTCCTTGAATATCAACTTAGCTCAGTTCGTAGCATTCTACCTTCTGAGTCACAAGACTGTATATCTAAATTTATGCCAGGAACTCATCACTTAACTCAGGCTAATGCCTAGGAGACCCCAACAGCTTATTAAGGTGGATGTAAAAGATCCTGTGGCATTATTCGAGGAACAGGGATTCGCCCAGTTTCATTCTTCAACAAACACCATTGGGACATGTTTCTAGTTGATATTCTCATTTGCTCTTTGTAGACTCAGCTACATATAAACTGACAGACTTGTTTCTTTATAAAGGAAAAATAGCTATCCAACAACATAATAAATTGGCTGTAAAGTGCTTTGGTGATTCCAGTGGTCATGACAAGCGCCACATAAATCCAAGTCCTTCCCACCTTTCTTTCTTATTGGTTAAATGGGATTTGCTACAATGTACAAACAATATTTGCATACAAAACCATTTCAGAATCCACTGGGCACAGAAATACAAAATCAATACGCCATTAGACCACTTAATTTGATAGTGTAAAACAATATTTAGTAGGATTGAAAACCCAAATAATGAATCGAGTACAATAAATCCTTGGTATCATGGCATGAGTAGATACCAAGGATTAACTCTACTTGTAATGGAACACAGATAAACATTACATTTAATGTTTATAGTACCTTAATTTAATATAGTACCTTTAAAGTAGTAAAACATCTCAAAAGAATTCAGAAGAATGAAATTTAAACACAAAACCACATCAGGCAACACATAAAGGCAGGTGGTGAAAAACTTGGTTAAAGAGGGATTAAAAAAAAAAGAGAGACGAGAGATGAATTGGGGTGGAATTCCAGAGCGTACGGCTTTGGACTGCTGAATGCATAGCTACCAACCAGATCTCCCAGAAGCCAGAAACAGACAAACAACAAACAATCTTAGAAGATTGACAGATTAAACAAAATTAGAGATAGGGTGAGGGGCAAGTTCGCAAAGGGATCTAAAAGCAAGGATTTGAAATCTTAAAATCAAGCATTCCTTGACAAAGAACTACTGTAACTCAGCAAGCACATGTGTGATGTATAATGTATTTTGGGGTGAGTAAGGATACAGGCAGTGGAGTTTTGGACAAGCTGTTTTGGACAAGCTCAAGATTAGAGGGTAGAAGGGTAAAATGTGACAGGACAGCAAGGAATAGGCAAGTTCAGAGATAATGGGGGCACGAATGTGGGTTTCAGCTGAGGCATGGGCAAATTGGTTGATGCTATGGAAATGAAAAAGGCATTCTCAATGATAACACAGATGTGCAGCTGGAAACTGATCTTGCTGTGAAACATAACCCTGATGTTATGGACTGTCTGGTTTAATCTCAGACTGTTACCAGGAAAAGAAATGGAGTCAGTAGCTGGTGAACAAAGTTGGGAACAGACATTAAGGAAAAACGTTTCAGCCTACCAAAAATTTAATCGGGAAAAAAAAAACACAGTATCTTCAAAAATTCAGAACATCACAAATGCTGTGGCTTTAATTCTTGGTAACAATACGATATTGCAATCAAGATAATTTAAATGATCCAATTTAATATCAGCCAAATCAAAAATGTAGTGATTCATGAATATTTTTCCTTAAAAAAAGCTTTACAAAATAAGTTAGTATGTTGTTAACAAGATTCCCTTATGGTCACTCTCTATGGCCATGCTAATTTTTATTATTTATAATATGGCAGGATTCAAAATATAGCTCTTAAAAAGCCTAATGGCAGGAAAAGCATCTTACTGAGCTAATCAGATAAAATTCATAGCTAATCCAACAAAATATTAGGAAGAACCACAGGTAACAATGCCAAAGGTATGCATTTTAAAAGGAGGGTCTTAAAAGAAGCAGTGATTTATGGAGGGAATTCAACAGTTTGGGGTCCAAAAGTGATTGAAGTGACAGCAGCAGGTGGTATGGCAGAGAGTGGGGAAATTGCACGTTGTAAGAGTCAGAGTTGCGTGGGATTCTCGCAAGGGTAGCAGGGCTGGATAAGGGTACAACAATAGAGAAGGTTAAGGCTATGAAGGGATTGCAACATAATACCAGGGGACAAAAACAGAAGTTGCTTAAAAAGCCCAGCAGATCTGGCAGCATCTGTGAAGAAAATTCAGATTTAACATTTCAGGTCCGGTGACCCTTCCTCAGAACTCTGTTCTTTCAGCTTTTATAATGTCAGGGGAGGTCCATTTGTCGACAGCACGCCACTTCCAACAGAGTAACCAAAGAAGCGTACTCCACTTATTTATTTTTTCCATTTCCCATATGGACACAACTAAAATTTAAAGCATGCACATGGCAGACACTCACAATCATGCAGCATGAGTTGCTTTTTGCTGCTGAAACTTAACAGTTAACAATGTTGAAGCCACAAGTGGGCTATAAAGTGGCTTCCTACTCAAAACAACGTAGCTTCGCAAACAAAAACTATCCTGGCCGACTTCATTGTCCTAATATAAAACTGGAAGGCACAAAGGTGACACATCAGTGTTTTTCATATTTAAATTTTACTTATAAACATTTCACATTACATTGGTTTCACTTTTTCATATGTACATCTACACAACTGAACTTGCAAGCTCAGTTAGCCCTCCCTCCTATGCATTCTCAAGGACTGGCCTGTTTGCTCTAAACCTCTCCTCATCACACAGGACCCCAAGTCCTCTCAATTCATCCCTCCATATCACCGACACCACCATCTGTCCTTATCTGAAGCAATCTTTCACTTTTCCACTCTCTCACCACTGACTTATCCTTGACAGTTCCAAGCATCCATGCAAGCTGTCGTTATGCTGCTCCTTTCCCTTGTGCCAAAGAGTTAAACAAGGAGACACAATGCTTTTACACATAACTGCACAATGCCAAGAGTGGTGCATGGCATCATTAAATAAACATGAACTTGGTGCCCCAAGCTTTTCGAGCACTACAGACTTTACCTTGAAGGCAAGGCATAATTTAAAAAATTTATGTTAATATGTATTCATGGCACACAATGTATTACAAGTACGAACCCACAACAAGCCAGCATGAGGCTTGACATGCCTCTGACTTTATCTATATCTCTCAACATGCTGTCAGGAACTCATGACTTTGTCCTGTCAAAGCCACTTCACATGCCACATTTCCTGGACTTGCAGGCTGCATAAAATCACCCAATCATGTAATTCAAATCTGGGCCATCGAAGGACATGGAAGCAACATAGGTCAGTGAGCACACGTCAAATAGATGAATGGCACATACTGAAGGATAAAAATGTTAGATAAATTAAAATTTATCAAGAGGATGAGACACTGGTCAGCAAAACATTTGAAGTGTCATAAAAACCAAAAGAACTGTGGATGCTGTAAATCAGGAACAAAAACAGGAGTTGCTAGAAAAGCTCAGCAGATCTAGCAGCATCTGTGAAGAAAAATAATCAGGGTTAACGTTTAGGGTCCAGTGGCCCTTCCTCAGAACACAGGGTTAGATCTAAGCGCACAGAGTGCTATCAGTTTGGCGGGAGGTAGTTTGAATTTGGTGAGGGGGGCAGAGAAATTGAGGCAACCAATATCACGTCGACAGTTCTCAATGAACAGATAGAGTGCAGGTAAAAGGCCAGACGGAGGGGTCCAGGTGGAGGGAGAGTGTTGGAACTGGGCAAAGGGGTCTGTGAGACAGGGAGAGGACTCTTATCCAAAGAAATGGTCACGGAGGCAAAGACGGCAGAAGAAGAGTTCGACATCCTATCATGCCCAAAATTTGTTAACATGAGGATGTACAGGGATAAAACTGAGACTCTTCCTGAGTACAGGACATTCAGTATCAGATAGCGGTAAGTTAGGTGGGATGGCGAATACCGGACAGGAGGTGGGGTTGGGAGAGGGATGAAGTCAGAGGGAACAGGAGGGGAGGAAGTTTCCAGAGGGCCACGGGTATTGTTGAATCTTGTGGGCCTTGATGCCTAAAAGGAAAAGGTTTCTTGTTAGCATGGCAAATGGGCTGGGGGATGAAGTGGAAATGCGGAGTGGTACAGCATTCTGAGGAAAGGTCACTGGACCCGAAACGTTAACTCTGACCTGAAGTGCCATGCTTGACAATAGCACAGTCATAATTGAGCATTTTATAGCAGAGGTAGGTATTTTTATTGATGAGGAACTGAACTGTATTCACGGAGAGGGAATAGGGTTAGATGTTCAACTTGGGTCAGAAAAGGAGGCCAAAGTTGTATTCACAATCTTATTCAACTCTCATGTCACATTCATTCATTACTCCTTTGGGGAGGCAATGGCCTAGTAGCATTAGACCATTAATCCAAAAACTCAGCTAATGTTCTGGGGACCTGGGTTCAAATCCCATCACAGATGGTGGAATTTGAATTCAATAGAAAAACAAACTGGAATCAAGAATTTACTGATAACCATGAAACCATTATCGATTGCCAGGGAAACCCATGTGGTTCACTAATCTTCACCTTGTCTGGCCTATACGTGAATCCAGACTCTCAGCAATGTGGTTAACTCTCAACTTCCCTCCGAAATGGCCTAGCAGCCGTTCAAGTTGTACCAATCACTACAAAGTCTCAAAGAAATGAAACCAGACAGATCACCTGGCATCGACCTGGGCACTGGAAAGACAACAGCAGAAACAGCTCTGTTGACCCTGCAGAGTCCTCCTCACTAACATCTGGGGGTTAGTGCCAAAATTGGAAGAGCTATCACACAAACTAGTCAAGCAGCAGCCTGATGCAGTCATACTCACAGAATCATACCTGACAGATGATGTCCCAGACATCACCAGTACTGGATATGCCTGTCCCACCAGTAGGTCAAATCCAGCAGAGGTGGTGGCACAGTGGCATACAGACAGGAGGGAATTGCCCTGGGAGACCTCAGCATTTACTGTGGACCTCATGAGGTCTTGTAGTTTCAGGTTAAATATAGGCAAGGAAACCTCCTGCTGATTACCACGTTAACGTTCTCCCTCAGCTAATGAACCAATATTCCTCCATGTTGAACATCATTTAGAGGAAGCACTGAAGTTGACAAGAACACAAAATGCATTCTGGATGGGGGATTTCAATGTCCTCCACCAGGCATGGCTCAGCAGCATTACTACTGATGAAGCTGGTTGGATCCTAAAGGACACAGCTGCTAGACTGGCTCTGCAGCAGGTGGTGAGAGAACCAACGAGAGAGAAAAACTTACTTGACCTCTTCTTTAAGTATCTGCCAGCTGCAGATGCATGTATCCATGACCGTACAGGTAAGAGTGACCACCGTACAGTCCTCGTAGAGACAAAGTCCTGCCTTCATATTGAGAATAATCTCCTTATCTTGCGTGGTACTATCACCGTGCTAAATGGGGCAGACTTTGAACAGATCTAGCAACTAAAGACTGGATATTTGTGGGCTAACATCAGCAGCCTTGTACTCCAGCACAATCTGTAACCTCCATGACCCGGAATATCCCCTACTCAACTATTACTATCAAGCCAGGGGATAACTATGGAGAGTTCAGGAGGGCATGCCTGGAGCAGCACCAAACATACCTAAAAATGAGGTGCCAATCTGGTGAAGCCACAAACAGGACTACATGTATGCCAAACAGCATAAGCAGCAAGTGACATACAGACCTAAGGGACCCTACAGCCAACAGATCAGATCCTAGGTCTGCGGTCTTGCCGCATCCAGTCGCGAATGGCAGTGGACAATTAAACAACTTACTGGAGAGGAGGCTCAACAAATCCTTAATGATGGGAGAGTCCAGCACATCAGTGCAAAAGATAAGGCTGAAGCTTGTGCAGCAATCTTCAGCCAGAAATGCCAAGTGGATGATCTATCTTCGCCCCCTCCAGTAGTCCCCAGCATTAGGTACCAATCTTCAGCCAATTTGATTCACCCCACATAATATCAAGAAATGGTTGGAGACACTTAATACTGTAAAGTCTACAAGCTCTGACAACACTTCTTGCAAATAATATTGAAGGCTTCTGCTCCAGAACTTGCTGCTCCCCCAGCCAAGCTGTAACCATACTAGAACAACACTGGCATCCACTCAACAATGTGGAAAATTGCCCAGGTGTGTCCTGTACAAAAAAAAAGGGCAAATCCAAACCAGCCAATTACTGCCCAATCAGTCTACTTTCAATCATCAGTAAAGCAATGGAAGGTGTCATCAACAGTGCTATCAAAAGCACTGAGCAATAACTTTCTCAGTAACGTGCAGTCTGGGTTCCGCCAGGGCACTCAGCTCCTAACCTCATTACAGCTTTAGTTCAAACATGGACAAAACAGCTGAATTTCAGAGGTGAGGTTAGAGTGACAGCCCTTGACATCAAGGCTGCATTTGACCAGATGTGGCATCAAGGAGCTCTAGCAAAACTGGAATCAATGGGTATTAGGGACTCCACTGGTTGGAGTCCTATCTGGCACGTAGAAGGATGGTCGTGGTTGTTGGAGGTCAGTCATCTCAGCTCCAGGAGATCTCTGCTAGAGTTCCTCAGGGTATCATCCTAGGCCCAAACATCTTCAGCTGCTTAATCAATGACCTTTCCTCCATCGTAAGGTCTGAAGTGACAATGTTTGCCAATGATTGCACAATGTTCAGCACCATTCACAACTCCTCAGATACTGAAGCAATCCATGTTCAAATGCAACAAGATCTGGACAATATCCAGGCTTGGGCTGATAAGTAGCAAGTAACATTTGCGCCACACAAACACCGTACTATGAGCATCTCCAATAAGGGACAATCTAACCACCATCCCTTGACATTCAATGGTATTACTATCACTAAAGCCCCCACTATCAACATCCTAGGGGTTATTATTGACCAGAAACTCAACCAGACTCACCGCATAAACACAGTGGCTACATTAGCAGGTCAGAGGCTAGGAATACTGCAGCAAGTAAGTCACTATCTGACTCCCCAAACCACTAGTCAGGAGTGTGATGGAATACTTCCCACTTGCCTGGATGAGCGCAGCTCCGTCAACACTCAAGACTCTTGACACCATCTAGGACAAAGCAGCCTGTTTGATTGGCATTACATCCACAAACATCCACTCCTTCCACCACCAATGCTCAGAAACAGCAGTGTGTACTATCTTCAAGACGCACTGCAGAAATTCAGCAAAGATCCTCAGACAGCACCTCCCAAACCCACAAACACTTCCATCTAGAAGGACAAGTGCAGCAGGTACATGGAAACATCACCACCTTCAAGTTCCTGTCCAAGCCACTCACCATCCTGACTTGGAAATATATCTCCGTTCCTTCAGTGTTACGGTGTGAAAGTCCTAGAATTCCGTCCCCAAAGGCATGGTGGGTCAAACCACATCAGGTGAACTGCAGCAGTTCAAGAAGGCAGCTCACCACCACTTTCTCAAGGGCAACTAGGGATGGGCAAGAAATACATCCCACAAACAAAAAAAAAAATTCAGTCCAAACACCAACCTGCACACACTGATATGTGCTGGCTTCTGGTCCATCACAGGTTAAAGTCTTCATCCTGGTCTTCTAATCACCTCATAGCTTCACCCCCACCCCATGTTTGTAACTTGCTCCAACCCAACATTCCTTCAAGCTCGCCACTCTCCTGCAATTGTGGCTACTCTTACATCCTCAGTTTTAATTATACCACCATTGGCAATTGTACCTTTGACTGCCTCAGCCAGTGCTTCCCAAACTGCTTCAGCCTGTGGCACACTTCCAACGTCACAAATTTTTCACAGTACATCAAAAATTTTTTAAATAATCAGAACTAAAATTGCAACAAGTTAGTTTGATAGAAATTAAGTTTGAACTGAAACATAAATAGGCTGCAATTTTGACTTCACTTTTGTTAACTGGAATTATAATGTAAAATATGAGATTGTTTCTATGAACATAAATATTTGGTTCAATGTTGGAAAAGCTATACAAAGTTCTCATCTACGGTTTTTAAAATATGATCCCTTCTGATTCTTGCGAAGTGACAGGGAAGAGAAATTGAGTTTACAAAGGGGCAGTTGGTTGAGAATGACAAAACAACTATTGTTTGATTTCAAATAATCTCTCTGAATTTGAGCTCAAAGGTGTAAGGATTCTGAGAACAAGGAATTCTTCTGTTTATTCAAACTGAAACTCAGAACTGATTCTTCCAAAGATTGTGAATCCAACTAAACTGCTCTACCCCAGATGATCTGAAATAATTTGTGAACTGATCTTTGAAGTGAGAGCCAATGTTGATCCCCAGTTGAGGGCAGCCTTCCAGGAGGTTTGAGCTAAAAGCTTGCTTGAACATTACAAGTGAACCATGCCCTAACTCTTCTCTCCAAAGTTGAAGTTTTAATTTTAACCTATTTGATTCGTTTGTCTATGTCAGTATATTCTCATTTTATCTTTGCAGCTTCTGAGTCTAAAAATTGGGGCCAGACTGTTTAGGAGAAATGTTAGGAAACACTTCTACACACAAGGGGTGGTAGAGGTTTAGAACTCTCACAAACAGCAGCTGGTGCTATATCAGTTGCTAATTTTAAATTTGTGGTAGATACATTTTTATTAAAACAAGGTATTAAGGGATACGAGCCGAAGGCAGGTATATGGAGTAAGACCACAGATCAACAATGCTTTCAGTTTCAAAGGGTTGAATGGTCTACTCCTGTTCCAATGTTCATTCAAGTATATCAGCCAAGTAGGCCAGTTTTTCCATGCGGTATTTATCCTGTAACAGATTAGCATGCTGGATCTCATTATGCATGAAGTATTTACATTCTTCCTTTGTTCACAAGCTCCTGACAGAACTATGCTTCTTGAAAACCAGCAAACTTCAGTATGAAAAAAAGGGAGTTGATGATCTGTTTCCATTTCTTCACAAAGAACTGAAAAACGCAGGACTGAAGTCATCTGGAATTGATGAAACTGACAATTTTCACAGCCTCATTTAGAGCAGATCTCAGCTCAGCTGACAAAGTATGTGATATGAGAGCCTCCATATAAAGAAAACAATTAGTTATTTGGATCTCTGGGTTTTCACATTGTACCCTGGACACAAAACCTTTCACATTCCGTCATTGCAGCCTTATCATCACTGCATATGCTTGTACAGTTCTGCCATGGCATTCCATTTATTTTGAAATACATGTTGGTCTGAATGTTCTGTTACATGCTGTAGAAGTTCCTTACAATACAAATTACGCGCTTTCAAACTGTCCTCCTCAGCAAGCCGAACAACTGCAATCAGCCTTGCACAACCGTCAATGTCTAGATTCATCAATCAGTAGGGAAAACTTACCTCATCCTTGGATATTCTGGATCAATGCTGTTGCCATGTCCTATGACACAAATTCAATGCGCCTAATGATGGTATTATTTGAAGTGGAACTCTTTGCACCTCTTATGCCACTCCTGTCTCCATCAGGGTGCAATTTCCGGGCAAGCTAACAGAATAAGAGTTTCAGCAACTGGCTATGAAGCTTTTGGCATTGGCAATCAATCAATTGAACAACATTTGAGCTGGCCTCTTGCGCATGATCTGATACTTTGATTGATAATCCAAACGCCAGATAACCATCAGGGCACTGTATTTTGTGTACCTTGTTGTTCTTCTTTGCTGACTCATTATCATTGTTGTATTGCAAATCCATCAGCTCAGCTAATGGGACTCCACTTTTCAAAGATTTGTCCGTGATCATCGATTAATTTCTGTAAAACCAGCACATTCTAAAGAGGAGACCAAGTAACAGATAAAATTTCCGGTATTCTAATAAATGGCAATGGAGCCTTTACGTACTGCTCCCTGTACGTAAAACTCACAACGAGCATAATTATTTAAATCAGGACTGTCCAATCTATGGTCCAACAACATTTTCCACTGCTGTCATCAACAGTTCCCTTGAGCAGGGTTTTACAAGAGTCTGGACAATTGTCATCACGATCTGTTTGAACAAGACAATACATGAAAAAATTGTATCAGAGATAAAAGGTACTGCAGATGCTGGAGAATCCGAGATAACAAGCATGGGGCTGGATGAACACAGCAGGTCAAGCAGCATCATAGGAGCTGGAAAACTTGACGTTTCGGGCCTAAACCCTTCATCAGAAATGGGGGAAGGGAAGAGGGTTCTGAAATAAATAGGGAGAGAGGGGGAGGTGGATAGAGGATGGATAGAGGAGAGGATAGGTGGAGAGGAGGCAGACAAGTCGAAGAGGCGGGGATGGAGCCAGTAAAGGTGAGTGTAGGTAGCGGGGTAGGGAGGAGGTAGGTCAGTCCAGGGAGGACGGACAGGTCAAGGGGGCGGGATGATGTTAGTAGATAGGAGATGGGGGTGTGGCTTGAGGTGAGAGGAAAAACAGGTTAGGGAGGTGGAGATGAGCTGGGCTGGTTTTGGGATGCAGTTGGGGGAGGGGAGGTTTTGAGCTTGCCTCCCTCACCCCAATCCCAGGCCCCAAGAAGACTTTCCATATCAGGCAGAGGTTCACCTGCACATCTGCCAATGTGGTATACTGCATCCGCTGTACCCGCTGTGGCTTCCTCTACATCAGGGAAACCAAGTGGAGGCTTGGGGACCACTTTGCAG
Organism: Ginglymostoma cirratum; assembly: GCA_024137785.1. NCBI lineage: Eukaryota > Metazoa > Chordata > Chondrichthyes > Orectolobiformes > Ginglymostomatidae > Ginglymostoma > Ginglymostoma cirratum. Next base: position 10,844,769 of record JAHRHZ010000070.1, read on the forward strand.
AACACCTGCGCTCAGTTCGCAACAAACAACTGCACCTCCCAGTCGCGAACCATTTCAACTCCCCCTCCCATTCCTCAGATGACATGACCATCCTTGGCCTCCTGCAATGCCACAGTGATGCCACCCGAAGGCTGCAGGAACAGCAAATCATATTCAGCCTGGGAACCCTGCAGCCCAATGGCATCAATGTGGATTTCACAAACTTCAAAACCTCCCCTCCCCCAACTGCATCCCAAAACCAGCCCAACTCATCTCCACCTCCCTAACCTGTTTTCCCTCTCACCTCAAGCCACACCCCCATCTCCTATCTACTAACCTCATCCCGCCCCCTTGACCTGTCCGTCCTCCCTGGACTGACCTATCTCCTCCCTACCCCCCTACCTACACTCACCTTTACTGGCTCCATCCCCGCCTCTTCTACTTGTCTGCCTCCTCTCCACCTATCCTCTCCTTTATCCATCCTCTATCCACCTCCCCCTCTCTCCCTATTTATTTCAGAACCCTCTTCCCCTCCCCCATTTCTGATGAAGGGTTTAGGCCCGAAACGTCAAGTTTTCCTGCTCCTATGATGCTGCTTGACCTGCTGTGTTCATCCAGCCCCATGCTTGTTATCTCGAATACATGAAAAAATGTTGAGTTTGTTCGATATATAGCTGAAAGCAGACATTTTCTACAAACAAGAATCACCTAACATCAAGCTTAAGCAGCGTCCATCTTGGTGACACGCTGCAGCTATAAACTTAACTTAGATAGCTCTCAAATATTGAGGTTCAAGGCTCAGCCGCCTGCCCTACAATAAACACAGCATCCAATACTCAAAGTGTGTAACAGGCTCATTGTTTTCGAAAGTTATCTGTTAACACTTATATCATGTACATTTTACAATCTGCAATTCTGCCTGATGCAATATTGCTTAAATTGTGTTGTGCATCATTTGCTTGTTCGTTAACGTAGTCCTCCAAAACATTTGCACTGCTTTAATTTAAAATGTAACTGCTATTTTACACGTTATTAACTTAGCTATCTTTTTGAAGAAATAGTAAACTTGTGTTCTTTGACATAAAAATTCATTTTGCCAGCAAAGCCAACATCAACAACACAAACTATTAATAAACCTAAGACCAATAACTTCCTGTTCTGGTAATGGAAACCAAAAATTTCAATTGCACATGAATACACGGTTGGAACTACTGAATAATGTCACTTTTGATTGGTACAACATCACCGTCAACCAATGTAATAAGCAGTCAAATGATTTTTACAATGGCAACACCTAGCAAAAGGACACGGATGTTCCAAAAACCAGTGCAGCATTGTAAATAAGACCATATAGCAACCATAGTGGTACTCCCCCTACAAAGTTGGCCAAAAATTATTCTTATTCAACATCATGAACAAAATAAATCAATTTTGATTTTATAGATTCGTAAAACTCTATGATAAATTTACATCATTAACAAAAGTTACTTGAAAACTGCAAAAATTCTGCAGCACAACCAACATTCTTCTGTAGCACAGTTATGTCATGTAGCCAAATGCTCTGGAATTCACTCCTTAAACTTCCCTTCTTTAATATGCTCTTTAAATCCTAGCTCTTCCACTAAAGATGTGGTCATCCACCCTATTTATGTGACTTTGGTGTCATCTAACCATGAATTATTTAACACCAAGTTGATTTTTTTAGACTGACTTTTTCCTAACAGAGAGCTTGGCAGCTTTATGAACTTGAAGCTCAAGAAATAATAAGAGTGTATCTAATCAAAGACAAAAGCTTACACTTTTCAGATGACCAAGGTTCTTGAGTAGATTTGTAGCTCAGGTTGTGGATGCTGTGGTTGGTTTGCTCGCCGAGTTGGTTCATTTGTTCGCAGACAAAAAGACATGATCAGTACTCACTCGTCTCAATTCACACGGATAAGGAGAACCACCAGTTTGAGTGGGACAACATTAAGATCCTAGGATAGGCCAAACAGAGACAAACACGGGAATTTCTAGAGGCTTGGTTCTCCACCAAGTAGGCCATCAATAAACATGTAGAATTAGACCCTATATATAAATCATTGCAAAATAAAGCCAGAAACGAAGTAACCAATTCCAACGGATACCAGAGTTTAAATAATGGCAGGAAAACAAAACAGCTCTTCATCGGATGATGTTACCCAGCAGGGTAATGAAACGTCTACGAACTAACAAACCAACTTGGTGAGCGAACCAACCACAGCATCTGTTTAGATGAGCTGACGTTTCCCTACTTTAATTCTTGAATTAATATATCTAATCTTACATGTTCCTAAGCTTGTCAACACAACAGCAAAAAACAATGGTGAAAAATAATAACCTACGACAAGCCAGAAGTGACATTTAACACACTACAGGGGGACAAAGAAAAACCTTTTCTTCAAGTCACCAGTTCAGTAGTTTATTATAGAAAATTGGTTTTAACCTCTTCAGTGTTTCATGGACTGGGACAAATGTTTATCACCCAAAGAAACAACGGATCAAGTGTTTGATGTCTGTAGTCAATTGGTAACCCAATAAATATTACATTTGGGAAAGCAAGGGCAAATTAAAAAGAAATGCTAAATCAAAATTTCTAATTCACTTTAAAAGCTACAGCATACAGCAGCTATTATACCATTACTTATATTGACGGCAGAATTTTTAATCTCCTTTTCTATTCATCCCAAAAAGAATACTGCAATATGAAATGTGTGCATACTATACACTTGTTATACTTACAAGGAATACTTGAGCTGTAGAAGCATTTATGCCCATAGTCAGTCAATATGTTCCAGTCCAGTTGATGATGTGGAAAACTGTTTGGGTACATTTTGAGCAGAAAAAGCAAGTCAAATCCAATTCAGCCAATGACTGCCCTATCTGTCGACTCGTGACAATCAGCAAAGTGATGGAAAGGATCATCAATAGGTACTCCATTTAGTTTTCATGACAGTCACTGACTCCTGACCAATCTCACACTTGTTGGCAGGCAAAAAGGTCTCTGTCATTTATAACTGGTCTCTAGCCCATAGACCAATTAACATAATGTTGCCAACAAAAACTGCATCTGTACAGCCCCTCGACTCCAAATCATCTGCAACTCAAACTTTCATTAGTCTTGTTAAAACAGTTGTGTAAACCATTCCTACAATGGGTGTTAGGTTACTTGCTTTCAAAACATACAACCACCCTTTCAAACACTTACTCTAAAACAGTTCTTTCTTGTTTCAATCCTCAGTTTTCAAAGACACCAAGTAAAAGATACTGTGCTAATTACTGCAATAACCACATAAATACCATAGCTACAAGAACAATCAGAGGCTAGGAACCCTGCAGCGAGTAATTCATATCCCGATTCCCCAGGGCCTGCCCACCATTGGCAAGGCACAAGTCAGTGCTGTGACATAATACAGCCCAATTGCTTGAATGAGTGCAGCTCCAATAACACTCAATCCTGGACAAAGCAGCCCATTTAGTTGGCACCACATTCACAAAACATTCATTCCCTCCCCACAAAGTGCCAAATACAAGATGCGCTGCAGAAATTTACCAAAGCTCCTTCAGCAGCACTTTCTAAATACACAATCACAAAGGACACAGACAGCTGATGCATCGAAACGCATATTCTGCTCCAAGTAACACACCATCCGGACTTGGAACCACATCACCATTTCTTCACCGTCAATGGTCAAAATCCTGGAATTTCCTTTTTAACAGAATTATGGGTATACCAAAATGGCACCTTACCAAGATGTGCTCAAGGGCAACAAGAAATGGGTAATAAATGCTGGCCCAGCCAGCAAACTCCTATCCATTGAACAAAAAAAAATTTGCATGATGTCCTCTGAAGGTAATCATAATTATTAAAGATTCAAAAAAATAGAAAACGCAACGTTCTAATGAGTTACTTTCCAACATCTTTAAACATATCCAAAATCTTACTTAATGTTTCAAAAAAAAAGACAAAGCCTTGCTGCACTGCTGTGAAAATTTGGAAACAGCTGTGGCAAGATTAATAAATTTCTCTTTTCAGATGTCAGTTAAGACTGAATAGTTACAAAAGGACTAAGTGATTAAACTCATCTAAAAAGTGCATGTGAAATTATGGCACGCTGACCAAGCGACTACATTTTGCTTTTTGTTTCATAAACATCAGTAAGCTACAGAGTTGAACACGTTATAGAAGCAGGAGTAAATCATATGGGCCCACATTCCGCTCTGCCATTCAACAGGATCAAGGCTGATCCAATTGTGCCCTCAATTCCACACTCCTATCTAGCCCCAATAGCCTTCATTCTCCTACGCCCAAGTGAACAAATTCCATACATGCCTCAATGTCAAGTTCTTTATACACCGCCTTCACTTCCTCATTTATTTCTTTGAACATGAATCGAACCCACCCTCTGAAGACCCCTTCTCCCGCCTCCAGAAAACTCCATCTTCCTGGACAATCCCGCCTGGCTTCCTACCTCTTCAACGTCAACCTTTTCATCTCCAGCTGCCGCCATGACATCAATGGCCTGAATCTCTCCACCCCTCTCACTCACTCCAACCTCTCCTCATTGGAACGCAGCCCTCCACTCTCTTTGCTCCAACCCTAACCTCACCATTAAACCTGCCAACAAGGGGGTGGGATGCGCAGTGGCAGCATGGCAAACTGACCTCTACATCACTGAGGCTGGACCCCAACTCTGATACCTCCCACTACCATCCCCTCGATTACGATCCCACTTCTGATCACCAAGCCATCATCACCCAGACCATCAACAACCTCATGACCCATCCACAGCCTCCAACCTAATAGTTCCTTAACCCCGCATTGCCCATTTCTACCTCCTACCCAAGATCCATAAACCCAACTGCCCCAGGTAACCCAGTGTGTCTGCCTGCTCCTGCCCCACCGAGCCCATCTCCTCCTACTTCAACTCTGTTCTTTCCCTTTGGTCCAGGAACTCCCCACCTACGTTCAGGACACAACCCACGCCCTCCACCTTTTCCAAGACTTGCAATTCCCGGCCCCCAACACCTCATCTTCACCATGGACGTTCAGTTCCTGTACACTTGCATCCCCCAAGAGGACAGCCTAAAAGCCCTCTGCTTCTTCCTCTCCCATAGGTCCACCAAGTCCCCCTCAACTGACACTCTCATTTCCTTAGCGGAACTGGTCTCAACAATTTTTCCTTTGATTCCTCCCATTTCCTACAAACCAAAGGGGTGGCCATGGACAATTGCACGGGCCTGAGCTATGCCTGCCTCTTTGTACGATTCGTGGAACAGTACCTCTTCTGCAAGTACACAGGCACCATCCCCCAACTCTTACACCATTATATTGATGACTATATCGGTGCTAACTCGTGCTCCCGCAAGGAGCTCAAACAGTTCATCAACTTCGCCAACACCTTCCACCGTGCTCTCAAACTCACTGGACAATTTCTGACACTTTCCTCCCTTTCCTGGACCTCTCTGTCTCCATCTCCAGTAACCAACTCACCACTGACATCCATTTCAAACCCAATGACTCCCACAATTACCTCGACTACACCTCCTCTCACCCACCCTCATTCAAAATTTCTTTTCCATACTCACAATTCCTCCGCTGCATCTGCTCCCAGGATGAGGCATTCCACTCCAGGACTTGCCAGATATCCTCCTACTTTAGAGACTGCAGTTTCCCCTCCTCGGTTATTAAGGATGTCTTGAAGTGCATCTCCCCCATTTTCCGCGCTTCTGCGCTCAAACCCTCTCCTCCCAGCAACAAGGATACTGTACGTGGTCTTCACATACCACCCCACAAACCTCTCAATACAAGACATCATCCTCTGACATTTCTGCTACCTACAATCAGACACCACCATCAAAAAGATATTTCCCTCCCCACTCCTGTCCACTTTCCACAGGGACCATTCACTCTGTGACTGCATTGTCAGCTCCACACTCCCCACCAACTCCTCCACCACACCCAATACCTTTCCCTGGAACCACAGGAGGTGTTGCACATGTCCATACACCTCCCCTCTCACCTCTGCCTGAGGCCCCAAACAATCCTTCCAAATCCAGCAGAGATTCACCTGCACTTCATCCAATCGCATCTACCGTATCGGTTGCTCCCGAGGTGGTCTCCTCTATAATCAGGAGACCAAACGCAGACTCAGGAACCGGATTGCGCAGCATCTGCGCTCTGCACATGCCAACCAACCCGACCTTCTGGTTGCCATCCGCTTTAACTCCCCCTCCCACTCCCCTGGTGACGTGTCCATCTTTGACAGCGGAGGAGAACAGAGTGAGGCCAAACATGAACTGAAACAACACCTCGTATTTCGCCTTGGGAGCTTACAGCCCAATGGCCTGAATATTGACTTCACCAGTTTCAACATCTCTCCTCCCTCAACCTGTCCATCTTCTGATTCACCTATCTGCTCCATCTTTCCCACTGACCAACTGCATTAACCCCCTATCTGCATCCACCTTTCTCCATCTCACCTACCCTCGCCACAGCCTCAACCCCGTCCTTCTATTTATTTCTGGGCTACCGTCCCCCCTCCCCCCTCCCCCTCCCAAGTCCTGACAAAGGGTTTCAGCCCGAAACGTTGACTCTGCTGCTCCTTGGATGCTGTCTGACCGGCTGTGTTTTTCCAGCTCCACATTTATTGACTCTAGCTTCCAGCATCTGCAGTCCTTACTGTCTCCTAGCCCCAAAAGCTCCCCTGTTAATCAAGAATCTTTATACCTACCTTCACCTTAAAAGTATTCAATGACTCTGCCTCCATCGGTTTCTAGGAAAGACAGTTCTAAAGACCCAACATGGTCGGAGAAAAAAAATTCTCATATCCGTTTTAAATGGAAAACCCCTTCTTTTTAAACTATGTCCCCTAATTCCTGTCTCTTCTCGAAAGGGAAGACATCTTCACATCACTTACCCTGTTAAGTACTCTTGGGATCTTGTACGTCTCAGTAAGATCTCCTCTAATTTTTCTGAACTTAGGGATATAGGGCAAGTGGATACAATCTGGTAAGTTAATGCTCCACCCACTCCACCACCCCCACACCCCCCGCAAAACAAAAAAGCCCAGCATAGGTATCGGTCAAGTAAACTTACTTGGAACCAATTCTAACATATTTACGTTCTTTCTTAAATAGGATGATCAAGTTTATACAGTGCTCCATATGCAATTTGCCAATATCCTGGACCACTGCAATAAATTATTCCATGTATCTTGAAACAAATAACAACATTCTATCTGCCTTCTAAACCACTGTATAGTTGGAGTTGCAGGTTGACACATGCCCTGGTCCTGATGGATTTCATCATGTAGTCTTAAAAGATGTAGCTAGGGAGAAAGTTGATGCACTGTTTTAATTTTCCACTTAGTACCTGTGTATTAATTTTATACGATCATGTACCAGGACCCAGAAATACAAAACATAAAAAAGTGCTTCTATAACTACTTAAGAAAGAAAAAAGATAGTGATGATTGGTCCAGTAGAAAGTGAGCCTGAAGGATTAATAATGGAAAACAAAGAGATGGTAAATTAATTGAACAGTATTTGCATCAATCTTCACAATACAGAATACATTCAACAACCCAGAAGCAGGGATAAAATCAGAAAATGCAAGGAAGTAACTTCAGAAAATTACAAACACAGAAGAACTAGTGTCTAAATTGTTGGAGCTGTAGGTTGACACATGCCCTGGTCCTGGTGGGTTTCATCATGTACTCTTAAAAGATGTAGCTAGGGAGAAAACTGATGCACTGTTTTAATTTTCCAAGGCTCCCTTGATTCAGCAAAGGCCGTTTTGTTGGAAGATAGCAAATGTAACTTCTTTATTCAAAAAGATGGAGATATAAAGCAGGAAACTACAGGCTAGTTAGCTTAACATCTGCTGTAGGAAAGTGTTATTAAAGAAGTTATAGCAGGGCACTTGGATAAATTAAAGGCATTCAGGTAGAGTCAATATGGTTTGTGAAAGGGAAATCAAGTTTAACTAATCTAATGGAATACTGTGAGAAAAGAACATATGCTATGGATAAATGGGAACTGACAGATACTTTGTTCTTAAAACTCCAGGAGACACTTGATATGAAATGACACAAAGGTTTTACAGAAAATAAGAGATTGAGTTGCAAAGGTTAGCACGTTTGCACATTTGGGATGGTTAACAGGAAGTAGAGAGTCGGTACAAATAGGTCATGCAGACAAAATGTAATGAGTGGGGTGTCACAGGAATCAGTGCTGGGACCTCACTGCTTATAAATTATATAAATGACTTGGATAGAGAGACCAAAGGCATGGTTGTCAAATTTACTGACACAACAAAGGTAGGTGGGAAAGTAAGTTGTGAAGAAAAGATGCAGAGGGATACGGATAAGTGAGTGGACAAAGATCTAGCAAATGAAGTACAATGGAAGAATGTGAAATTGTCCAGTTTGGCAGAAAGAATCTTTAAAAAGTAGCAAATTATCTTAATGGTGAGAGATTGCAGAGTTCCAAGATGCAGAGGCACCGTGCATGAATAGTACCATGCCTTACTGGGGACGCACACTGGAAATACAGCCCCAATATACTCCGTGTCATCACAAGAATTAAAGATTTACAAAAGTATGCAAAATTCCCTAATTTACCAGTCTTTTTAGACCCAAGTTGGCAGAAAGCATAGACCAGGTTTCTGCACATGACAAGAACGACTATTCATTACAAATAAATAGATTTTAGCTATGGGTAAACATTTATGAAATAACAACCAATAATTCTCCACTTAAAACTCTAACCCCCTTATAGAACTCCCCTACACGTAGAAACACAAAAATCAATTGACATTATGGGTGGAGGGAGAAATTGGGAAGGCATTTCAATGGTCTCTGTCCACAGGATTCAATAAGAACATTCTTTCAGCTTGTCAAGACTTGCTGTTCCTTGACTTTTCTTCTCTAGCTACTTTCACTTGCTGGCAGGAGGCACAGGCTGACTGGTTTATAACTTATAAAGTGTGACGTATTCATTAAAAGCCATTGCTTTTTGCAACTGGAGAAGGAAAATGAACTGCCTTTCTTGGATTTAAGGTTCCTTTTCCCACAGGGAAAAAAAGACAGCACCTCACTTTCCAGAAGTCCAATGCCATCTGGCTATCTTGTTCACACCCTCAGCTGTTCGATTACTTGGAAGTCAATCACTAGTTGTTGACAGACAGAAGGCCTTTGCCATCGATCACCAAGTCCGCAGACAAATCAGCTACTTGTTTCAGCTGAAACTTACTTCATACACATCTCCTGGCTCCAGTTCACCTGCAGTAAACCTTCCCCACTGGTTGAACGAAGAACCGTGTAAACAGCACTTACAATAACTAAGTAAGCAAATTATTTTAAAAGTGCAGCTATACCTTCCACAATCTTTGATATTTAAATCTGTCTTTTCATTTCAGGCCACAATAAAAAGAATAAGAAAGTTTTAAAAAAGTCTTTAAAATTGCAGAAAGCTAGTAAGCAGGCAGAGCAAACAGTCAGCTGCTTTTTTATTACTTCTGCCAAAATAAAAAGTGCAGATTTTCCTCCATCTACCAATTTTTTGGCCTCTCTTAACCTATTTTTCTCATTTTGCAGACTCCTGATGTCCTTTTAACAACTTAACATCCCTTCCTACCTTTGTGTCATCAGTAAATTTAGCAATCACATTTTCATAATTTAAATGAAGAAACCATATAATAATCACAAATACACCGAGTTCCATGGCACTCTACTGGTTACAGCTTGCCAGCCTGAAAATTGCCCATTTTTGGTTACTGTTTCCTGTTAGCTAACCAATACTCTATCATGCTATATTTCACACTATACCAGGAACTCTAATTTTGCAAAGTAACCTCTGATGAAGTTTCTTGTGAAATACCTTCTGGAAATCTAAGTACAGCAATTCTGTAGATTCCTCTTTATCCATATTGCTTGCTACTTCCTCAGAAGCGCCAATAAATTAGTCGAACACTTTCTCACTTTCAGATAACTATGCTGACTTGCATGATTCTACTGCCATTTTCTAAGTGCCACGCTATATCCCACTGAACTAAAAAAAAAAATCCAGTATTTTGTCCATGACAGTTAACTGGCCTGTAGTTTTGTGCTTTCTGTTTTCCTCTTTCTTGACTACAGCAGTCATATTCACTATATTCCTATTTGATGGAATCTTTTTGGAACTTTGGAAAATTAAAACCATTGCATCTACTAGTACAGCAGCCATTTCTTTTAAGAATCTAGGATGAAGTCCACCAGGACTCAATCACTCGTCAGCTTAGAGTTCCAATACTTTTTCAGCACCCTTTTCCTGATGAATGTAATTGTTTTAAGGGACTGGTTAGTTCAGTTGGTTAGATGGCTGGTCTGCAATACAAAAAGTGATGCTAACAGTGTGGGTTCAATTCCTGCACTGGTTGAGATTATCATGTTGGACTCTCCTTTTCAACTATTGAGTAGTGACCCTTAGGTTAAACAACCACCAGACATCTCTTTCAGATGAGAGAGCAGCCCTGTGGTCCAGTATGGCTATGGCAACTTTACCTTTTTCTTCAATTATTTTAAGTTGTTCCCTCCTTTTCACCGCTAATTCACAATTATTTCTGGCTTGTTATTAGCATCCTCTTCAGACAGAAGCAAAATATCTGTTCTATTCATCTGTTATTTCCACATTTTCAGATATTGATTTCATAGACCCATCTCTTAAAGATCAATACCCAATTTTCTTACTTTTTCTAGAGACCTGTTGGAACACTTACTGTGTATTTATATTTCTAATTATACTTCTCTTGTACTCTAAATTTATCTCTCTTTACTAATATTTTGGTCAGTCTTTGTTATTCTGTTATATTAGGAACTAGAATAGGCTATTCAGCCTGTTGCTCAACTTCATTATTTAATATGATATAGCTGATCAAACACTTCAATGCCTTTTACCTACATTATCTCAATAACTCTTTACACCATTGGTAATCGGAAATCTATTAAGCTCTTGAATCATACTCAACAACTAAGCTTCCACAGCCCTTTGGTGGTAGAGAATTGCAAATATCTCAAACAAGCTCATTAAACATGATCAGGAGAGAGGACAGGGGGCATCTCAAAAGCCTATAAAATTCTAACAGGACTAAATAGGGTGGATGCAGGGTGCTCTCAATGACAGGGGAGTCCAGAACCAGGGGTCATAGCCAAAGATACAGGGTAAACTATTTAGGACTGAGACAAAGAGAAATTTCTTCACCCGTACAGTAGTGAGCCTGTGGAATTCACTAACATAGGAAGCAGTCTTGCCTTCCACCTACCCGCCCCTCCCTCCTCACTGACCAACTCCCATCCCAACTCCCTACCTACACTCATCTATACTGGCTTCATCCCCGTCTCCTTGACATGTCTGTCTTTTCTCCACCTACCTGCTCCACTATCCACCTTCAATCATCACCTCCCCCTCTCTCTATTTATTTCAGAGCCCTCTTCCCCTCCTCCATTTTTGAAGAAGGATCCAGACCCGAAACGTCAGCTTTCCTACTCCTCTGATGCTGCCTGGCCTGCTGTGTTCATCCAGCTGCACACCTTGTTATCTCAGGCTGACAGATCTGTTGTTTCCAATTTTCTCTCTTGCTACTTTCTTAAATAGCATGGTGACATTTACTGGCTTCCAACCTAAAGGAATCATTGCAGGATCTATGGAATTTTGAAATATCATCACAAATGCACCAATTGTCTCAACAGCCACCTTCCTCAACACCCTGAGATGTAGACGATCAAGTCCTGGGGACTTATCAACTTTTAGCCCTATTTATTCATCCAATACAACTTTGTTAATAAGTTCCCTCAACTTTCATTTTCCCTAATCACTTAGAATTCCAAATCTAGGAGATGTCTTGTTCCTTCCTCAGTGATAACAGACATACAGGATTAAATGTTATCTTTTTTGGCAAAATGTGAGTTTCATCAAGTTTTCTGCATTTTTTTCCCACAAGACCTAGGGAGACATGTTGCCATATCTTACCAGCTGTCCTCATTAATTACCCACTCCACCCCTATAATACCTCATGATCCATTCCTTTTCCATGTTACTTTAAACCATTCATGGAAAAACTCACTACTCAGCAGAGATATTCATCAAACAACCCATATTACATTTAAAAGGCCGCTGTACACCCAGATGAGTTAAGCCCTTCCAAAATTATCCTGCATGGTCACTGATATGGTGTGAATATTTCAGAGAAAGGGAAAATGACACAGCAATTCTCCAGCAGGGATCTGGAGTTCCTAGTGGTTGGGGAGGTGCGAATGTGTGGTGTCCTTTTCCTGGAGTTTTGGCGGAGAACTGCATGCCAGCAGACCATGGCAAATTGGTTTGAGGTAGCGAGCTGGAACAGTGTGGTCTCAATAATGCGGAGGAACAGCCAACAGTACCACAAGATCTGCCAAGGTAAGTAGCATATTTTTCTCTCTGCTGCTTCATACTCTGTCTATCTCTGCTATTGGCAGGTCTTATGAGGAAAGGTTGAGGGAGCTTGACTTTTCTCATTGAAATGAAGAAGGATGAGAGGTGACTTGATAGGGGAGTACAAGATAATGAGAGGCGTCGATAGAGTGGATCGTCAGAGATTTTTTCCCAGGATGGAAATGACTATTACAAGGGGACATAATTTTAAGGTGATTGGAGGAAAGTATAGGGGAGATGTCAGAAGTAGGTTCTTTACACAGAGTTGTGGGTGCATGGAATGTGCTGCCAGCGGTGGTAGTACATTAGGGACATTTAAGCAACTCTTGGCTAGGCACATGGATGATAGTAAAATGTAGGGTATGCATGATCTTAGAGTAGGATAATAGGTGAGCACAACATCGTGGGCCAAAAGGCCTGTACTGTGTTGTACTGTTCTACATTCTATGTTCTATGTTCTATTGCACCCACCTCCCAATAAGGCTCATACACTGCCATCTGCAACATTTTCCCTTACTTGCTCTCCAAGCCCCCAAACATCTACTTCACTAACTCTGCACGGTCTCTGTACTGCCTAACCACTCAAGGGGATCACCTCACCAGCATTCCCACCTGCAACAGCAATAACAGCAAATATCACCTACTTTCACTTCATTCAATCCCTCCCTTTCTCTCATTCCAGTAGAAGACAGCCAACAATAGGGTAGAAAGGCCCTGGGCAGGTGGATTTGACTCCTCAGCCCCTGGGAGGGCAGAATCCTGGCCCTCTGAGGACAAGACTAGAATTGCCCCTATGGGGGTGCCAAGATGTCCATGTCCTACCAATTAAGTAACGTTCTTCATTCCATTGCAATTCTTACATTAACCTTGATGTCAGGGTTATTCAATGCATGCCACTTCTAACCATTGACCACTTAGCCTTCTAAGACAACAAGCATGGGGCTGGACGAACACAGCAGGTCAAGCAGCATCACAGGAGCAGGAAAACACGACGTTTCGGGCCTAAACCCTTCATCAGAAATG
>JAHRHZ010000070.1:10858638-10874614 GCA_024137785.1 Ginglymostoma cirratum
TGATGAAGGGTTTAGGCCCGAAACGTCGGGTTTTCCTGCTCCTGTGATGCTGCTTGACCTGTTGTGTTCGTCCAGCCCCATGCTTGTTGTCTCGGATTCTCCAGCATCTGCAGTACCTTTTATCTCTGATACCACTTAGCCTTCTCTCTCTTTTGTCTTGCAGGTATGAGGGGGATATCTATCAGCTCTGTGAAGTAACGGCTAGTTCCGCCATAAACCATCCCCTCAATCACTGAACATGAGGGTACCAAGGTCCCAGAGGAAACACTGGCAAGACTGCACCCTGCACCCTCCACTGGCTCAGATGCCAAGAACTTGCTGGCAATGTTTGCTTTAGACAGTTTGGGAGCACATACTGGTTAGTACATCACTGTGACAGCTCGATAGCTGACCAAGGAAGAAACGTTCCATGAGTATGGGGAACCCGGCACACACTTCTAGTAATCCTTCTTCACAAGGCAACAAAGGAGGAACCTCACGTACACTCCTCAAAAATCTCTTCAGGTTACTGCAGAGGTGACTGGTCCCTCCATCTCTGCCTTCCCTAATCCCTTGGAAGTTGAAGCTTTGTCAAGATGACTCTCAGTATGCCTTGGGCATCCAGACATAAGCCTCTACGGAGGCACCTGACAAAAACTCCAGTGCTAATGGACTCCATTGCTCAGCAAGTGGCCACCATCCTAGCTGCGAAACCTGAGACACCATTGAGATGTAGTGGGAGGGACAGAACAAAGAAAATCTATTGATGGCATTTTGGTGATAGGGATGGCCCTGCACTACATATGAAGTATCACATTCATATAAATGTGCTTGTTTAATTATTTATTTATTTATTTTAATGATTCAAATTTACATCTGTTTATTTGAATCTCCATGTCTCCCCCAGTGTAACTGGCCAGCATGAGGCCGGACTGCATGCCCACACATGGTACACCATGGATTAATGTCTGTGTTGAAAGGCTGTTCCTGCATGTGGAAACAAGATGAAAAAGTGTAAATAGGGCTATGGGTTCTGCTGACACCATAACCCCCCAACCTAAAACACCTCTATGTTTGTCCTGTCCTGCATCCAAAAGTGCTGTTGTAAATGGGATGATCAGTGAAAACTGTGGCTGGCAAATGTACAGGCTGTAAGGAGCCTGTAGGGTCAGAGATTAGGGACTCCACAGGGCTGTGTCCTTTACAGCATGTAATATTGTTTCCCTCTGAACAGACTCACAATCAGTGGGTCATGAAGCCTTCTCCCTCACAGGTTGAGTCAGTTACCTTGTCCACCCAGGGTTTGTTTGCAGCCATTTCCCTTACTGTTGTCATCTTGGTATTCCAGAATGACGGGAAGTGACAGTGAGTGCTTTTTGGCCAGTGGATTCCAGCCTCAACCTGTTGGTGAGGCCCTAAACATCCAGCTCCCCTTCTTAACTGCCCTTTCCATGAACCCCATTGGCTTTGTAGATCCCCAGGTCCCTCAACTACCCATTTAACTGAGCATTCACCTCCCAACTTTTCCTCTCCCCGGCATATGAGATGGCTATGCTTCATGAGGTCATACACAGTCGTTACCTACCACCCACCCCGCCCCTTGAATCTAGGGTCAGACCGTGGATGAATGCCCTTCCCACATTAATCAATTTACAACCTTGCTAGGACTGACCATTGCCCACTTTCCAGACTGCAGAGACATGCACCGTCCCCAAGAGCACTCCAACCAGACACCCAACCATAGACACTATCACTGATGAGATTTTGAGACACGGCTGCTTGCTGTGCATGACTAGTGGTGCAGCTATGACATTGATGTAGCACAATTCAGTATAAGATGTACGCCCCTTGACTGAGGACTGCTGACCGGTAAGTCAAGCTGCCCAATTGTTTTACTATATTAATTAGCATGACAAGGCAGGGGAGAGCATGCAGGCAAACACTAACTGAGCAAGTAGCAAGAGCGCAAGTGCACATCCTAAGTTGTAACCTGATTCAATCCATGAGCTGTCTGCCTTCCCCTGTGTGCTAAGTGACCTTGCAGCAGCCTTTCAATGCTAATTGCTGGTGCACCCTTCAATGCACATCTGTACATCCACAAGTGTCCCACAAATGGACCACATGATAGTCATTAGGGGTTGGTAAATGTCTTTGTCAATGAGACATGGGTGTGGCTGATGGCCATCAATCATGCCCTGAGATGCTACTGGCACTGAGCAATACAGACGGTCCTCATTGCCAACAGCGAGCTGAAGTCAGCAGGCACCCGCTTAGACATCCATGTTGAGAATTCTTAATATCTACCATGTTCAGTATGTTTGGCAAGACTAGATGCTGAATAATGATGAGGCAAACTGCGGTGTTAATAGGATGCTATAATCCCTCTTAATTGGAAAATCATCGCTGCCTGAGAAACTCTCCCCGCCATGCAGGAAATGCTTAAAAGATGCAGTGAGCTGTGCTCACTGTCGAGAAGACCTCAATGAAGTTCTTGCCCGATTCTGCCACAAACCCCACCATCACCCACTTTGCTCAGACTCCTCTAAGGTTCTGCCTAAAGAAATCATTTAATTTCCCTGCCAGTTCTCTCTTCCCCACTATAAATTCAATCCTGCCTGTAATGGACACACATTGACCTTCAACAAACGTTTCCTTTTCACATTCCTGTATAAGCTTTAACAGTCCATTTTTGTGTTTTTTGGTAGATTGAATCCATGTTCTGTTCTTCCTTTTATCATCAGTTTCTCTGCCCTCCTTTGCTGTGTTCTAAAAGTTTCCCAATTCACCAGATCTATTACTATTTTTCACTAATTTATATACCTTTTATTTTAATCTTATTTACCAGGATGTTGCCTGGTCTGGAGCGAAGGTCTTATGAGGAAAGACTGAGGGACTTGGGTCTGTTCTCATTGGAGAGAAGAAGGCTAAGAGGGGATTTAACAGAGACCTACAAAATGATCAGAGGATTAGATAGGGTGGACAGTGAGAGTCTTTTTCCTAGGATGATGACATCGGCTAGTACGAGGGGGCATAGCTGCAAATTGAGGGGTGATAGATTTAAGACAGATGTCAGAGGTGGTAAGGGCGTGGAATGCCCTGCCTGCCAATGTAGTCAACTCAGCCACATTAGGGGCATTTAAACAGTCCTTGGATAAGCATATGGATGATGATGGGATAGTGTAGGGGGATGGGCTTAGATTAGTTCACAGGGCGGCGCAACATCGAGGGCCGAAGGGCCTGTTCTGTGCTGTATTGTTCTATGTTCTAATTCCCAACTTCCTTGGTCCACCATGACTGACTGACCTTTTCTTTTTTGAGTTTTGCACTTTGAATGAAGGTATTGTCACTATAAGTCAGGTCCATTGCCTATGTACATTCATGCCTTTTAATGTGTTATTTCCCAATCCACCTCAGCCAATTTGTCCCTTGTGCTTTCATAATTTCCATTCTTCAAATTTCTAACATGCTTGCTTCAGGTTGAACTTTGAAACATAATGTAAGATTCTATCAGTGCCCTTACTCATCCCAGAAGATCATTTTGCAAGATTATTAATTAGGTCCTTGTCACTTCATAAACCTAAACCTATAAAGCTTGTCCTCCAGTCAGGTCAATGCACTGCTCTAGAAAACTATACCCAAGACACTCCAGAAGCTTGTCCTCCACAGCCTTCATACTCAATTCAATTACCCGATCTATACGCAGACTGAAATTATCTATGTTTACTACGTTGCCCATGCTACAGGCTTTTCTCATCTCCATGCTAGCACTACTATTTGGATCCTATAAATAACTCCGATCAATGTCTGATACCCATTACTGTTTCGGAGTTCCACCCACACAGATTCCACATAGCAGAAAAACACAGCTCCTGCCTTCGCAAATTACTGATCCACCTCATATCATCAACACAACTCCACCTCCTTGTCTGTCTTTCCTAAATACTGAATATCCTTGAATATTCGATTCCCAGTCCTGATCACCATGTTTCTGTAAAAGCAACTATAATATAACCACTGATTTTCTGATGAAGGGTTTAGGCCCGAAACGTCAAGTTTTCCTGCTCCTATGATGCTGCTTGACCTGCTGTGTTCATCCAGCCCCATGCTTGTTATCTATAATATAACCACTTACTCTTTTTGTGCTTTCAGATCATCTATCTTATTGCGAATGCTACATCTATTCAGGTCAAGTGCCCTCAAACTTTCTTTTTGACATCATTTTGCATATTCTGTTCAATGTCTTACAACTCACGTTTGCTGATGTGTATGTTTTATTTAAATCAACTTTATACTCTCTGTAACTTCCTGCGTTAGCCACAGGTAGCATGGTCTTCTACTGGAGGCTTTTTTCCTTCACTGGAATGTATCTTTTTCAAATATTCTAACATATTTTCTTAAAATATCTCATTTTGCAACTTTACTGTCTAATCCCACAACCTCATGTCTTAGTTTACTTTGGTATTCTTTATTTTCATGTCCTCATAATTGCACTGATTTACAGTTAAAACTCTAGTCTTAGGTCCATTCCTCTCCCTCAAATGATATTCAAATCATATTATTATCACTCACCAGATACTTCCAGGAAGTGTCATTCCATTGTTTTCTCTGTATGTTCATGGAACATCGGTATTAAAAATGGTCAATATTATCAATGAAGGCACAGTTGAAGGGGAGGCAACAGCCTGGTGTTATTATTGCTGGACTGTTAATCCAGAGACCCAGGTAATGTTAAATACTACCACACCGGATGGTGAAATTTGCATTCAATAAAAAAAAAACTGATGTTAAGATTCTAATTATGACCATGAATCCACTGTCGATTGTTGGAAACACTCATCTGGTTAATTAATATCTTCTAGGGGAGGAAACTGCCATTCTTCTGCTCTGGTCTACACGTGACTCCAGACCCACAGTGATGTGATTGACTCTTAACTGCTGTCTGGGCAATCAGGGGTGAACAACAAATGCTGGCCAAGCCAGCAATGCCCACAACCAGTGAATGAGCAAAAAAAAAACTTACACCTGTGACATCATACCAATGGTGAACCACAGCCTGTACTGTAAAGGCTGTGTGGCTGTTTATGCACTTGAATGCACTTTTAAAACATTTCTACAAGTTGCCTTTTCTGTAACAAGACCATTATCTCCGAAAAGCTGAAAAGCCTTCTGCCAGAAAATTAAAAGGGAAGCATTGAAAATGAAGGACATAAAGCATAGCCCCTTAAGGTAGACTGAAATTGGAAAAGTGACAGTAAAGTATGCAGGATATATTAACTCACAAAAACCATACAAAATTCAAAGTCAGCACTTCAAGGATGTCCTCAAAGGATCTTCCCAAATATACTTTCATTTCTTTGCCCCTTATTATATTTACTTATAAACATGGCATGTGGCTGCTACATGCAAATTTAAAAGCCACACTCCAACTTTGTACATACTTGCGCAATGCTCCACCTGGCGGTGGCGACGGCACAAATGCAGCCTTTCGCTTTACTAACACATGCTTTTTCCATACTGCTTTACATCTCCAGCAGTTCATCAAAAGCAAAAACTCTCCTGTTCACACGGTAAAAATCAAATGATGGACACAATAGAATTCAAAGATGTTTTAACAATATTAGAAATAAAGTGCTGGAATATAGGCAGCGTTTCAATAAAAGACCCTGGTAGATATTTCTAAGACCAAGTTGCATTACAGTCAGAGGTCATAAATGCAGCTGAACATGTGTATGGTATTCCAAACAGAAAGCTTAACTCAAAAAGGAAAGATTATAGCTTTATATGAAAAAGGAGGCATCACTGTAACGGGAAGTAGTTTTCTTTTCTTTTAGCTTTTCCCATATTACATGGAGTCACCACAATCTTGGTTTTAACACCTCCATGAGAAACAACTCAGTCTGGCAGTTAGTTTTACTACCACATGTGCTACAACATTCACCATTTATGTGGGGCTGAGAATACAGCTAGCCAAGAAACTTTCTTGCTGTTACCAGCTATTATAGATATGTTGGAAAGACTTCACAGTTTGTCAATTTGCCCACAATGGGAATACAACCTCTATGGCTAACAGGTCCTGAGATGGGACTCAATCCTAGAGCTTCTGGCTCAGCGACAAGGACAATGCTGTGCATCACAAGAACTCTTAATGGAGGGACAGGACATTTATCAGCAAAAAGGAACAACAATTTGCATTTATTTAATGTAATAATTTAATGTAATTAATTTTCCACATTATTTGATGAGTGCATTAAGAAACAAAATAATCAAGCTACACAAGACAATTTTAGGGTAGGTGACCAAGAACTTGGTCAAGGCAGTAGATTTTTAGAACAGATTTAAAGCAGGCAAGTGAGGTAGACAGGAGAAGAGATTTGGAGAAGGAATTCCAGAGATCAGGATATTGACAGCTAAAGGCATGGCCACCAACGGCTGAGAGGATGAAATCAATAATGCTCAAAAAGTCAGAATTGGAGGTGTACAGAGCTGAGACGGCACTGGGGCTGGGAAAGATTAGAGGTGGAAAGGGGTGGGGCTATGGAGAGATTTAAAAACAAGCGTGAGAATTTAAAATTAAGGCTTTGCTTAGCTTGAAGTCAATTAGTAAGCACAAGGATGATGGGTGAATAGGTCTCAGTAACAGTAACAAGTCCAAACTTGGCTGATGGCTCAATGACTTCATCAAGATCTGTTAATATCAGTAACCAGGAGTGCAAATAAAAAAGAGAAAGTGGATTTATTTCAAACCAAAAGCTCTATGGTACACAATATTTCTGTAGGCAGCAATCAAGATGGACACATTTGCCTCAGAGACAAATATCTAAACATTTTCAATAAATACATCAAGTATAGAGAAAGTTCAGTAACATTGACATTTTCAGTGTTTTGCGTTCTGAATGCAAGGGCCAGGGTAAAGAAAAAAATATTCCCATAGCTACAAGGGCCAGTACCAAATCCTGTAGAATTTCAATATGGGATTGGATAGTGAGTTAAGGTTCTGTGATGCCACACAACAAGTACAAATAAAAGAAAGACCAAATCATCTCAGATCCAAAAAACTCATTTGGGAGCAGCATAGCCCAGCAGTCATTGTATGGTGGGAAGATGGATCCTTGGAGTGCACCTACATCCAAAATTTATTTATTCTTCCACTAGTTCCATATGTTAAACTTCTATACGCAAATCCATAATTTCCATGCTGTACATTTCAAGAAATAAATAACTAAATTGAAGCAAATGATCTCAAAAGAAGATCACAGGCTAGTTAACAAGGTGTGGAGCTGGATGAACACAGCAGGTCAAGTAGCATCATAGGAGCAGGAAAGCTTGACGTTTCGGGCCTAGACCCTTCATCAGAAATGAATCTGATGAAGGGTCTAGGCCCGAAATGTCAAGCTTTCCTGCTCGACCTGCTGTGTTCATCCAGCTCCACATCTTGTTATCTCGGATTCTCCAGCATCTGCAGTACCTATTATCTCACAGGCAAGTTATTTTGGATAAGTAACTGGCAATGTTAACTATGTTCAAGAGGTCTTGTGGGGCAGTGGTAACATCCCTATCTCTGAACAGGAAGCTCTAGATTCAAGTCCCACTCATGGAAGTTATGCCCTGGGAAGTATGTTCAGAATATGACCAAATAGGTTACTCGACCACCTGTAAATCCTTCCAATATGTCAGTCAACAGCAGGCAGTAAGAGTGGGCACCTCCTGATTAGCCATGCTTAATGTGGAGTGGTTGCCCTCAAGCTGCAACACACAGCAACAGGCTGGTGACTTGCTTCAGGGTAGAATAAACACGTAAGCGTATGTTTTGTGTGCCACATGCATCAATAGATGTGGCAAGCATTTAAGTCTAACAGTGTTCACAGCTATCAAAGTATAATTCAGACAGCAAGATCAATCAACCACAAAATCAATTAATTAAATGTGAAAATCAAAACCTACACTGAGCCACTTGGTACTGAAATATATTGATCAGAATGAAGTTGCGATGACCAGATTCTCAAAATTAGTTGTAGTTGTAGTTTAAGGGAATTTTTAACAGTGTAAAAAGTCTTAATACCTGAAAAAAAATCTTAATCTAGTGCCCATTACTCATGAATGTGCTTTGACAACATATCCCAAACACTTGTTTGACGAATGGATGTGTTATCTCATCCAAATGGTCACACTTGAGTCAATCTGTACTGAATGATCTGGCTTCACAGCAATATAGAAAAACGGATCCTGGGATTTTTTTTTTACAAAAGGTTGGAACTAACTTATTGAGCTGTCTTCAGTAGTTAATGAACAGCAACAGCAGTTCATTATACATGCCCATGCACGTAAACTCTGAGATTTTGGACAGAAACTTACTTTAAGTTAGAGGCAAATAATAACCACTACATTAAGGGATAAAGGATAGCTGGGACTCAAGTAAATATATCTCAGCAAGAAATCAATGTCCTCTTAAAAGAATGACAGGGATGAAATGGAAGGATAAAATTCTCAACCTCATCTGCAATTCCACAAATACTCTTTGTGCAAGAGGCAATAGATACATCTTGTGCGCATTTCCCTAGTTAATAACACCGTCACAGACCTAGCAAATGTAGCCACAATTCAAAACCCCTAAAGTATTATTGCTGCCATATAGGAATAAATAACTCCAAGTTTATTTGATTTCATCCCACCAATATCTTACTTGACATCCATTCATCTTCAAGATTATCACATAACTAGCAGTTTTAAGACTAAATCAATGTTTCTCACTCCACTGAACTCACTGAACAACCCAATCAATTGCAACAAGGACATGCTGCTGTCAAAAGCTAACTGCTGCTCATGCCAGTAAATCCCCCCTGGACCTTGGTACTATAGAACTAAACTGGATGGAAACCACCTGCTGGGTAAAATATGATGGCTCTCTTCAGTTAGTGCAAAATCTACACCTTTTCAATTGTTTTAAATGAGTTATACCTCTATTCTACATTTAAAAAATAAAGTTTTAGCAAGGTCAAAAACAGATCAATGGCACATACATTTACAGAGAATATTTCTGTAAATTTTGAGTTCCTATGGTAAAATTCTCATTATTTTAAAAGTGTGCTGACGCTTTAACACACAGAAAAAATGACTCAACATAATGCTGGTCACAGAAGATCTTGAGTATTCTTCTCACTTATCAGGGAAAATATTACTGAAACAAAACCAGGTAAGACTAAATATTAAAAAATTTCCAAACACCAACTACAGCATTTTCATACGTGAAGCAAAATAATTTGATTGCTCTCATTTACACGGAAGCCAGGGCTGCTAATTGAAAATTCTATAGAACGGATTGTATTTTTAACATACATCAGCAGTTCAGCTGGCACCTTCAAGTAGCGATTAAGGCAGCATTTGGAAAAAAAGTGTTCAAGTAATTTGGAAAGGTAAACCATGTTTGACCAAAATTCAAATAATAACTACTTGTATTCACAAAAAAAATTAGTTTGTATGTGCCAGCACTCTTAACAGATCTCAGAGAAGTTAGCGCTCAGAGTACTGAAAATGGCCTAATGTTTCTAATATATAGACAGGGAAGAGATCGCTAGGCAGTGACTCTGGCAATATTTACAATGAAACAATCCAGTTCATTTATCCGCCCTACTCTATAGTCAAATAGCTTGTCCATCCCTCAAATGAGAAACTGCCACTTAAAAGGGTACTGATGCTGCGACCCATAATGCAATGCAGGCAATTATTTGCAATTTTATGCCAATTTTTACCTCTCCATCATTGATTGTGCCACATCTCCCAACAGCCTCTTGGATACCAGGTCTTGGACAGAATTTAATTTTCCCACAGCTCAATGTCAACAAGATAGATCTCACCAACATCTGTACGGCTGGGTTCCTCAGACCAACTCTTTGGTTGCCTTCTCAGGCTTCTGTTGCAAAGACAGTTTTCTTTGTCTTATTGAACATTACCCAACGTGGCCCAATTTTTCTCCAAAATGAATTGATTTCAAGGTGGAGGAAAAATAAACTTGCACAATTGGAGAACTTAGCTTCCAAAAACCCAGATTGGTAATGTAAAATTTAAATTTTGCAAACTAAAAAGAAAACCTAGCTGTAAATGTGTTATTTTATTTGTTGATCTGAGAAATAAAGCAATTTAAACTATCCTATCCTTTCCTACATTGAAACAGCTAAAGTTAATTCAAAATGATTCAAGCTAGTTCCTAAGCTAGCTGTAAGAATGCCACACTATAGCTGGGCAACCAACAATACTTTTTCCAACACTTTTCTCGTTTAGCTCACTGGAATTGCCATTACCGAATTCTTGTAACTTACCCAACACTGATAAGAGCCTCTCCATCAAAGCATCTTGTCCCACCCCTAAATGTCCCTGAAGGATTACAGATAGGCTTTTCCTCTTACTTAATCTACATGCTGCCCAATTAGGAATGTCACATGAAAACACATTGCCAAATTCAACATACTTGGTAACAACACTCAGTTCTAATTTTGAACCATTTCTCCGGATTCCTTCGCAATCTCTGCCATCAGGCTGATTGCGTAAGATCTGTACCTGGATGAACTGCAACACTGTCTAATTAACAACACAAAATCTAACAACACAAAGCCTTTGGCAGCCATCACAAAATCCATTTGTTTCCCGCAGTTCCTCAAGTTGACTGTTCATAAAATTGGCATTCTTTTGACCCTTAGTTGAACTTCTGATCACATAATTCTCTCTAGCATAAAGTCTGCCCATTTTCGTCTACTGTCTCTGAAGTTTAATTGCTGATCAAGCCCTGATCTATGTAATTATTACAACGAAGTTGACGAATATGATGTTCGCTTAGCTGGCCTCTCATTCTCCAACATGAATTAACTCATTCAAAACTCTACTCAGAGTATACTGTACTTCACACTAATTAGCTCTGTCATCACTGACCCACACTGGTTCTTGTGGTTCCTCCCATCTCCAACACCATAAATTCAAATATTTCAAATTCATCCAATGCTTTGGTCCTCCTCACTACGGGCAATCTTCAATGCTACAACCTTCCTAAAAGTCAGCAATCTTTCAACTTTGGCCTCTTCTGCACCCTCACTTTCCTTGTCCCATCATTTCCCTTTGACATCACTTAGGACATTTTATCAGGCTACACACGTTGTTGACCATAATCATGTCTAACTACATATTTTCTCTTATCTCTTCCACTGCTTGTGTACTGACTACTATACTGTTAACTATGTAGACCCTGTAGCTCTGGAATGCCCTTCTTAAACCTATTCACTCTATCAACTTCTATTCGCAAGAATGTCCTTAAAACCCACCTCTTTTACATTGATTTTAAACATGGCCCCAAATTTCCTTTTTTGCCTTAAGTGACTTTTTTTTGCCAGTTTATCAGTGTGAGACACACCATGGGACATTTTTCTCCATTTTACAGGGCACCATATAGATATAAGTTTTGGTATAACATTAAATAAATACAGATAATTCCAGTCCGATATTTAGTGATGTAGACTTTTGTTCAAAAAGTTTTTTTTTCTTTATTCATTCCTGGGATGAGGGCATCACTGGCTAGGCAGCATTCATTGCCCATCCCTAATTGCCCACAGGGCAGTTAAGAGTCAACCACATTGCTGTGGGTCTGGAGTCACACATAGGCCAGACCAGGTAAGGATGGCAGTTTCCTTCTCGAAAGGACATTAGTGAGCCAGATGGGTTTTTCCAACAATCGACAATGGATTCATGGTCATCATTAGACTCTTAGTTCCAGATATTTATTGAATTCCAATTCCACCATCTGCCATGAAGGGAGTCGAACCCGGGGTCCCCAGAACATTATCTCTGGATTAACAGTCCAGCGATAATACCACTAGGCCATTGCCTCCCCACCTGCAAGTGGAGGAAAGAAAGTCTCAAGCTTAAGGCCAAGTGAGTAATAAGTAATATTCAGGCCACAAAATCCCATGATGTGGAGGTGCTGGTGTTGGACTCAGGTGGACAAAGTCAGAAGTCACAAGACATCAAGTTATAGTCCAACAGGTTTATTTGAAGTCACAAGCTTTTGGAGCGCTGCTCCTTTGTCAGGTGAAGTCACCTGATATAGCAGCAGCACTCTGAAAGCTTGTGATTTCAAATAACCTGTTGGACTATTACCTGTTATCATGTGACTTGCGACAAAAATCCCAAGTAATGAGAATCGCTTTATCCTCCCTTAACGTTCAATGAATTATTGCTGAACCCCCACATCCTGGGGGTCAGCAATGAATTGCACTACCATTCGAAATACTGTGTTTACAAGAGCAACACAGAGGCTGGAAACTCTGCACAAGAGCAATTTCACCCTCAGATTCCATGGAGCCTGTCCACGTGCTACAACGTGCAAGTCAGGAACTTGCTGAAATACTTTCCACTTGCTTGGATGAGTGCAGCTGAAATGTTAAAGGGTGAATATTTGTTCTGCTGACATGTAAGAAATTAAGTGCTAAGCTGTGTCGCGGGTGACTCTGTCTTGCAGACAAATTGTGGTAATCTAATTATGTTCTGTTCTCTGTGGATGGGGAACTAAAGAGATAAGGAACTGTCTGAAGCAGCCATTGAGAATTAGGGAAGGAGCATTCACCAATCATGAAAAGAATCACAAATGTAGCCTAATATGGTAATTAACAGCCAAGTTTGCTTGTAACTGTGATAGTAAAGGATGCCATTACGTGTTACTAATACTACCCTGTATCTGATGAATAGACCAATCTCAATGACTTGCCTTGTTCTTTACAGCCAATGAGCTTCACGATGGATTCTAGTCGTACTAGCAGCTTGTAATGGACTGTACTAATAGCCAATCACGATTGCCAGCCTATAACTGTCAGTACATTATACAAGATGAATGCGTTATGCAATGGAGAGAGTTACTGTGCAAACTACCGCGCAAGGCGTGGAGTCTGTAGAGCGATTCTCCACCTTTGTAAGTGCTTACTTAAATAAAAGGTCTTAATGGGAAATTGTGATTAATGCCGTGCATTTGTATCAAGTGTAAAGGAAACTAAAATGACACAGCTCCAACAGCTCTTAAGTAGTGCAACATCATCCAAGAAAAAGCACCCTATTGCTACCATAAACATTCATTCCCTCCACCAGTGGTACACAGAAGCAGCAATGCGCATCATCTACAACATGCACTGCATCAACTTACTAAGAGTAGGTTCTGAACCATAAAATTTACAAATTAAAATGGACAATTGTCAGAAGACATACGAGAACCCCACCACCCTCAAGTTCCCCTCCAAATGACTCATTATCCTAGAGTGAAACTACATCATTCTGCCACTGTCACTGGATCCAAATCCTAAAATGTCATTCCTAACTACATCACAGGGACTGCAAGAGAGTTCAATGCTTCACTTTATTTGCAGCAGTTAATTAATTTGTTGGTTTGTCAACTTTATCTCATAATACCGAAATTCACAACAGTTAAACACAATTGCCACCATCATATGTTAGTCTGAGGACCTCAAATTCTATTCTTAATGGTTTGCCTTCCATTTAATAAAAGTAATACACTGCAGCTTCAAATAAACCACATGCAGACCATGTTTCTAGCAATCCAGTGCATAAACAGGTATTTTTTTCTGAAAAAAAATGTAAACCGTTGCATTTAAGCAGTTTACAATTTAGATTTTGTTGTGCTAAACAAGTAAAATGGTTTCTCAAAGACTTTTTTCCTGTTAATTTGGCTGCTTTTGAAGTCTTCTGTAGATGTTCACAGGCTTAAGTTTTAGTGAATATAAAAATAGTGAAGAAGATTCAAGAAAACTCAATATATATTGTTTTCCCAAGCACCAAGATATTTCTCTATTGTTAACAGGCGAATGTATGCCAAATGCAAGCATTTTAATTACATACTTGTTAAAATTTCAACTTTTTAATTCCAGACTAGTTGACGTTGTGTTTTCCCAGGGAAGAGAGCACAATTGTTTAAGACAGAAAGAGTAAATTGTAAATGATTGATATTAGATTAAAAGAAATGGGCACATTTCTAATTAAAAACAGATGGACAACACCCATGTATTTCACGCTTTATTCTTCCCCAATTATTTTTTAATACTCTTGAAAGATGCTGACTTCTCTAAATGACACAACAAGAGTCAACCATCAGTATATAATCAAAAAGGTCATTTTTCACATTTGAAGCTGGGCAATGAAAATCAGCAAGTTTAGTTTTGTGGTCATCACAACTAAGAAGAATCCCATTTCATCCAAAATTATTACAACCATGCTATGATCAAAAAAAATGAAGTGAAAAATTAGTGACCAACTGCTTAGTGGCTAAGCAAATGAGTATGGACAGATGACGAAATTTGGTATTTGTACTTCAGTAGTACATGACAGAGGAAGGTCTTGAGGTGCAGCAGACAGCTTTTCTCCCTCTCCGCCAGAAACTGCAGGCTTGAGTCTCATCCCAGGACTCTATATACAAAGTCAACATGATCATAATGCAGGTAATCAGGTTTATTACTAACCCACAAAACCTTCCAGCAAGTTCCAGCCCTAACTTTCACTGGCAAATTCCATTCATTTTAGCGGCACAAATGCAGAATTTTCTTGAAACTCACAGGGATGTTGAGAGTGAGCTCTGGTTTCTGCAATACTAACTGCAGAGTAACAATACTCATTCAGCAACTTATGACGATTCAGAGATTACAGGATAGCTAGTCCTCATCACAAATTGGTGGTTTATTTACAGATGAATAGCAGCATGTGCAATTAATTCTCCATATTTTCCCTGCAAATCTGAACCTCAGAAAGTTTTCTTTAAAATATACAAAAAGAACAGCTAAGTTCCATTCAAGAAAGAAGAGATACAAAAGGCAGAAAACCCCCAAGCTTAACATTTGTTGTATGGAAAATGCTGGAATCTATTATTAAGGTTATGCCATGGCACTCAAAAACAGTCAGGTTAAATCAACATGATTTTATGAAAGGTAAATCATGTTTGATTATCTTATTAGGGTTCTTGGAGGAAGCAAAAAGCAACATGGACAAAGGGGAAATCTGCAGATGTGCTATATTTCCAAAAGGTATTTGATAAGAATCCTCATCAAAGGTTATGCGCAAAATAAGACCATGAGGTGTTGGAGTATGGATAGAAGATTAGATAACTGGAGACAGAAAGAAGGCATAAATGGGTCAATTAATCATAAAAATTTAAGTGATTCACTAATATCCCTCAAGGAAGACTGCTGATCTTACCTAGTCTAACTTACGTGTAACTCCCGACCCACAACAATCTTCTTGACTCCTGACTGTCCACTGAAATACATGCCATTCAGTTCAATGGAAATTAGTTTTGGTAATGGCAACACCACATCCATAAAAAGAAAAACGTTGATGACTAGAGATAAAAGGTACTGCAGATGCTGGAGAATCCGAGATAACAAGCATGGGGCTGGATGAACACAGCAGGCCAAGCAGCATCATAGGAGCAGGAAAACTCGACGTTTCGGGCCTAAACCCTTCATCAGAAATGGGGGAGGGGAAGAGGGTTCTGAAATAAATAGGGAGAGAGGGGGAGGCGGATAGAAGATGGATAGAGGAGAGGATAGGTGGAGAGGAGGCAGACAAGTCGAAGAGGCGGGGACGGAGCCAGTAAAGGTGAGTGTAGGTAGGGGGGTAGGGAGGAGATAGGTCAGTCCAGGGAGGACGGACAGGTCAAGGGGGCGGGATGATGTTAGTAGAAAAGAGATGGGGGTGTGGCTTGGGGTGAGAGGAAATACCGGTTAGGGAGGTGGAGATGAGCTGGGCTGGTTTTGGGATGCGGTTGGGGGAGGGGAGATTTTGAAGCTTGTGAAATCCACATTGATGCCATTAGGCTGCAGGGTTCCCAGGCTGAATACGATTTGCTGTTCCTGCAGCCTTCGGGTGGCATCACTGTGGCATTGTAGGAGGCCAAGGATGGACATGTCATCTGGGGAATGGGAGGGGGAGTTGAAATGGTTCGCGACTGGGAGGTGCAGTT
>JAHRHZ010000070.1:10980882-11098746 GCA_024137785.1 Ginglymostoma cirratum
GCTGTACCCGTTGTGGCTTCCTCTACATCGGGGAAACCAAGCGGAGGCTTGGGGACCGCTTTGCAGAACACCCTGCGCTCAGTTCGCAACAAACAACTGCACCTCCCAGTCGCGAACCATTTCAACTCCCCCTCCCAATCCTCAGATGACATGTCCATCCTTGGCCTCCTGCAATGCCACAGTGATGCCACCCGAAGGCTGCAGGAACAGCAAATCATATTCAGCCTGGGAACCCTGCAGCCCAATGGCATCAATGTGGATTTCACAAGCTTCAAAATCTCCCCTCCCCCAACCGCATCCCAAAACCAGCCCAGCTCATCTCCACCTCCCTAACCTGTTTTCCCTCTCACCTATCCCCTCCTCCCACCTCAAGCCACACCCCCATCTCTTTTCTACTAACATCATCCCGCCCCCTTGACCTGTCCGTCCTCCCTGGACTGACCTATCTCCTCCTACCCCCCTACCTACACTCACCTTTACTGGCTCCATCCCCGCCTCTTCGACCTGTCTGCCTCCTCTCCACCTATCCTCTCCTCTATCCATCCTCTATCCGCCTCTCCCTCTCTCCCTATTTATTTCAGAACCCTCTTCCCCTCCCCCATTTCTGATGAAGGGTCTAGGCCCGAAACATCAAGTTTTCCTGTTCCTTTGATGCTGCTTGGCCTGCTGTGTTCATCCAGCCCCACGCCCTGTTATCTCGGATTCTCCAGCATCTGCAGTACCTTTATCTCTGACATGATAACCTTCCAAGTTCACAGGTAATATTTTAAAAACAAAGTCATTACATATTTGGGGTTTGTAAATGATAATATTCCTGATGTAACAAGATTTACACAGATATTGAAAACAATTCTTATTTTTTAACAAAATGTCATTTAGCAAATCACAAACAAGCTTTGTACAATTTTCGGCCGTTTGTTTCTTTCCATTTGTCATTGCCATCCATTTAGCATGTATGACCAGTAGCAAATTCAAGGTAGAATTAAATAGAATTAAAGGCAAGGATGACAAAATAAGTTATTGGATGGTTACGAACTCTGGGCCAAACTACTCACTCATCGCTGTTCTAAAGTGACTTATTTATTCCTCCTGAATTTTGTTTAAGAAAGAAAGCTGACTGGCATCTAAGTGAATTACATAATTTTAGCATTCCATTTGCAATTCATTTTTGACAGAAAATAAACAAAACTTGCAGCACTACAGTATCGGGTGAGAAGTCTATGTTTTGGTTTTGGGCCTACATATAAATCCTCAAATTGTTAAAACTAAGTAAAAAGCAAAACACTACTGTTACAATGATCTGAAATAGAAATAAAGTGAAACTCAGCTGGTTTGGCAGCATCTGTACAGGGAGAAACAAGATTAACATTTTGAGTCCAAAAGATATGCTTCTTTGGAACCCTAACAAACTCAAAATGTTAACCTCATTCCTCCCCTCCCAGGTGCTGCCAGGCCTGCTGGGCTTCTCCAGGACTTTCTGTTTTCAAGTCTGTTACAAGCTATTGGCTTTGATTTATCTTTTAAATACTGTGCATTCCATGCACTACAACGTACTTAAAAAGCATAACAAAGGTGCACGATGAAGTAACAAACCATGCATCCAAAAATCAACAACTGCTCTAACCATCTATAAAGATAGTGGATCATGCTGCCTATCGACTAGTGGCACCATGGGTAGCACACCCAAAATTCACCACTTAGCAACAGCCAGTGCTTTTTTTCCAGAAAGCAATCCTATGTCTATTCTAGTTCAGACAGTTCTACATTGGTTGCTTCCTGATTTAACACATTAAAGGCAACACAAAAGGTGGGCCATATTTTAAATGAATGTGAAAGAGGCCAAGACAAGTACATCCTCAGTTCAGTCAGCAATGGCAATTTGCAATCAATTGACAACATTACTCAAACCGATTAAAATCCACAAAAGAATGGTACTCCCTTGACTTGTTCTGCCCTAAGGTGAGTAACTTAAATCTGTGTACATTTTACTGTCACAATGATGGACTAGTAGCTCTGAGTTTTTAAAAGTGAAATATAACATTTAACTTATATACATTTAAACAATCTCAAAAAAATGAGAATGTTGAAATAGAAAACACCGAAACAAATAAATAATCTTGGATTAGTGCTTCCATTTTCACCTTGGAATCAGAAGGCTGAGATCAAGGTCCACTCCCAAAACTTTGAGCGTATAAATTTCAATTAATCCTACACTGCAGCACAGAGAGTGCTGCACTGTTGAAAATTAAATCTTCAACCAAAGTTCTAGCTTTGCTTTTGTCTGATCACAAATATTTCATTGCACTATTAATAAAACAGTAGATCTCTAGTTCCCAGCCCAACATTTACACTTCAATTACATCACTACCCATTTATCTCACTGCTGTTTGTAGCATCTAGTGTATGTAAATTGGCTGACACATTTTCCTACATTGCAGTAATGACCACACTTCAAAAGACTTAATTGGTAGTGAAGTGATTTGGGATGTCCAGAAATCATAAAAGACTCTTTATAAATGTAAGTTTGTTCTTTGATGGCACTCAGGAAATTCATCAAAATCATAGCTTTGACTCAAATACCTAACCAAGTGCTCTCAAAGTCAACACTGCAAATCAAAAGACAGGATTACTGGTTTAGATTGAAAATGAGTGCATTACTTTTCACAATATCTACTGAACTACTATATGTGGAGATTATTGCTACAGTTTGTAAATCTTGCATGTAAAAAGCTGGTTACATGTTCCGGTACAATTCTTCTTCATGCATCGTATACGTTGAAACATGTCCACTAAGTGACAAATGCAAAAAGGAATTTCTACTTTCAGTCTATCATCATCATGTCACTTTCCTTCAGTATCCAAACTGCAACCTTTGGTATTGTCACTATATCCATTTCATTATGCTAACTTAATGTTTTAGAAAAGAATGTGCCTTTGCATTTTGCCAAAGATCAGCAGCAGAGTTATCAAAAGATCTGAAAGCATTACTTTCTAGCTTTGGACGTTGAAAATCTGAGTAGTCCTCAGTTCAGAAGTAAAATGGACTGCTCCAACTTGAGCCCTTTCAAACTTTTTTGCATGAACTTGCTTTATATCACAGCTGCTTTTCCTCACTGCTCTGTCTAGTTTCTGGAAAATACCATTAAAAATGACATGTATTTGCGCAGTACGGTGGGTCATTCAATTAAAATCAGTTAGATGTATTCAATTCAGCAAAGTAATTTGAAAGTAATGGAAAAGCTTGTGACTTGAATTTCCAGTCAGACTGCAATGCACTGCTAAATGAAGAACAATATGAAATCATACCAGATGCTATAGGTACCTAAAGTAGAGAAACATGCAGTACAACTTACGAAAGCTATTTAAAAACAAGGAAGAGGCAGAAATCTGTTACAGTTCAGTAAAATTTGATTATGCTTACACAGTTGGACTCTGTACGTGCAACTTTATTTCTGCCAAAACACATTTTACTTTGGCACTTGTCTATTACGGTTTCATTCTTCCTAGGTTATCAAGCAAGTTGGTAAAAACTTTGAGAAAGAAACAGGTGGAAGAATTTATGAGCTGAAGAAGGGTAATACCCGAAATGCTGACTTCTCCTCCTCCAGATGCTGTCTGGCTTGCTGTATTTTTCCAGTCTCCTGTTTGTCTAGCTCAGTTGGCTAGATAGCTAGAGTTGGACTCATAACAACAAATAGTACTACTGGTTCAATTTCCATTCTGTCTGAGGTAGTCCTTACCCAGAGAGAGAAAGGCAATGGGAAACCACAATGGACAGAATTTGCCAAGAATGAAAATTGGCTTAGGATGATTTGGCAGCAGATAATGAGCTAAGGGCCTGCCTTTGGGCAGAGCATACATAAGATTACATGACACGACACAACAAGACTTCAGAATTAAATGCATGTTGAATTACAGAACATTAAAGAGGCATGTGGTTGACAAATCTATTACTGTTGAGCCTTGATATCCACATAACAAATTAATATTAAGTCGGGGAAAAAACAGCAATGAGTTCAGACTAGAAAACGGACATCTTAAGGTATAACGCCCATTTGAAAGTTCTATGCCAACTATGTTATTAGCCTCCTAATTTTGAAAGCCTAAGATTTAATCCCCAGAGAGTTCTGAATTTGTTTACAAGACAAGAGGTATTTTTGGATGAACAAACCGTAACTATTGGATAGCTACAGGGCAGTGTTGAGAGCTTAATTATTTAATCTATAGCAATGACTTGGATGAAGGGTGTGAATGCATAGTTATTAAATTTGCTGATGACACAAAGATAGGTTAGAAAGTAAATTGTGAATAGAATGTGTAAAATGTGCAAACAGTTACAGATAAGTTAATGGAATTGGAAAAATGGCAAAATACGAAAATGTGAACTTGTCGATGACAGGAAGAATAGAAAGGTCTATTACTTAAATGGAGAGACATTGCAGAACTGTGCGATACAAAAGGACTCTTTCTCCTGGTGCTTACAAAGAAAGTTTGCAAGTAGCTAGAGAACGTAGACATTTTGCTGCAGTTTTATACTGCATTGATGAGATTACACACACAATATTATGTGCAATATTGGTTTCCTTACTTCATAACGACATTAGAACCAAACAAATATGATAAGATTGCCTTATGATCATAAAAATCCCATCTGATTTACTGATGTCCCATGAGGAAGGAAATCTCTGTCCTTACCTAGCCTGGCCTACATCAGACTCCAGAAATGCAGTTGACACTTAACTGCCTCTTAAAGTGGAATATCAAATCACTCAGTTCAAGCATAAGCTGGGATGGGCAACAAATGCCAGTCTTGTTAGTGACATCTACATCCTATGCAAGGTTGATTTTGGTAGTTCAGGGAAGGAGATATCTTACATGAAAATGTTGGGCTTGTATCCTTTGGAATTCAAAAGAAAATGAGAAGACATTTCATTGAAACATTTAAAATTTTGAGGGGAATTGGCAAGATGCCAACAGGGCATTTCCCCTTACGAGAGAGACAAAAATTAGAGCACACAGTTTAAAAATAATGGGTCTTAAATTTAAGATGGAGATTTGGGAAAATTGTCTCTTAAAGGATCATTAGTCCGTAGAATTCTTTTCCCCAGACAGCAGAGTAATTTACTATTTTTAACAATGAGTTTGAGATTCTTTACTGACAAAGGAGTCAAAAGGTATAGGAAATAGGCAGGAAAGTACAGTTTAGTTTACAATAGATCAACTATGATCTTAATGGCAAAACAAATTCAAGGGCTTAACCTGCTCTCCATCTGCTTATTGTTACACCTGTAAACCATGCATCTTATGAGTCAGTCAGATAAAGCAAGAACTACAGATGCTGGAGTTAGTCAATACAATGTGGATCTCAAGGAACACAGCAGGTCAGGCAGCACCAGAGGAGCAGGAGAGTTGACATTTCGGGTCGGTATTCTTCATAAAGACTCGTGATAAAGGCTCCCAATCCGAAACGTCGACTCTCCTGCTCTTCTGATGCTACCTAAACTGCTGTGCTCCTCCAGCACCACACTGTATTGATCTTATGAGTCAGCTTTATTGAACTTGCTCAGAATTATGTTTCATGTGAGTTTATCCATGCTGACAGAAGAAAAGCAGAACTGTACACAGTACTCCAGGCACACGCTCACCAACGACTAAACTTCACTACTCTCTTACGCCAGGGTGGCACAAGGCATTTTGATGTCGAGGCTTAACAATGATTGTCTCTCTCTCTCTCTCTCCACCCACTCTACCAGCCACACATGCACAACACACAATATAGAGGAACAATTAGAAATCCAGAATCTTTTGGAATTGAAATGGTGAATTTGGCAGTTTCATAGAATCCCTATTGTGTGGAAGCAGGCTACTCAAGTCCACACCAACCCTCCAAACAGCATCCCACCCAGCCCCACCATCCCCTCCTATCCCTGCAACCCTGCATGTCCCTTGGCTGACCCATCTAGCCTGCACACTACTTGCCATGCTAAATTGTCCATCCACCTTACCTGCACACTTTTGAACTGTAGGAGGAAACCAGAGGACACCCACGCAGACACAGGGATAACATGCAAACAGATAGTCGCCCGATGGTGGAACTGAACCCAGGCTCCTAGTGCTGTGAAGCAACAGTGCTAACCACTAAGTTCTTTCAACCTGGCACCCTAGACAACCATGTGGTCTGCCCTGCATGTATTCCATTTGTCTTGCAATAAAGGCCACCATTTCATTTGCCTTCTTAATTAGTTATAGATCTTTCTGTGATCACAGAAGAGGATCAAATCCTTCTATGCTGTCTCTCAATTTAAATAATAGTTTCCTGCTTTCCTATACTTCCAGTCTACCCCAGCTTCCATTTCTTTCACCAAATGTTTAGCCTATTTATATTGTTTTGAAATATTTTTTAACCTCCTCACAACCTATCTTTTTATCATCAGCAAATCTGGCTCCAATACAGACAGCCCCTTCATCTACTGAATACATGGCCAGAAATCGTATAGGAGGATAGACATCAGATTCCTAAGGCATTGGAACCAGTTCTGCAGAAGGTGACACCAACACAAGTCAGATGGTCTCAAACCAAACAGGACTGGTATGAATATTCTTGCAAGATGTGCTCATACTGTTGGAGAGAGTTTAAGTCAAATTGGCAGAGGTACAGAAGTGCAAGGTAGGTTCAGATAAATTAGAATCCCTACAGTGAGGAAATAGGCCCTTCGGCCCAACAAGTCCACACCAAGCCTCAGAGCACCCACCCAAACCTATTACCCTATAACCCACATAATGTACAAATCCCTGAACACTACGGGCAATTTAGCATGGCCAATCCACCTAGCCTGCACATCTTTGGACTGTGGGAGGAAACCCACACAGACAGTCGCCCGAGGATGGGATTGAACACGTGTCCCAGGCATTGTGAGGCAGCAGTGCTAACCACTGTGCCACCCCAAATTCATAGCGGGGAATGTGAGACAGAAAAACGAGTGGCTCTGAAAGACAAAAGCAAAAGGTTAAAAAGTATATGGCACAGAAAATTGGTAGTGTTAAAAGTATACACACAAATTAAGTAAAGCCAATCAGTTGAGGGCACAGATTGATACATGGAAGTGTGATATAACTACTATATTGAAACTTGCTTGTAAACGTTCAGAAACGGCAGCTCAACAAATCTTGGATACAGAATTTTCAGGCAGGACAGAGGGGGGGTGGTGAAAAAGGTGAGGGTGCAGCATTGTTGGTGAAGGAATCAATTATATTTACTATTTAATTGATAATATACTAAATGAATCATTAAATGGGAGCATATTGTTTGGGCTCAAAAAAGCAGGGCAGCCACATTGCTAGAACTGTGCTACAGACCACCCCTAAACAGTAGGACGGAGATCGAGGAGCAAATATATTGACAAATTTCTGAGCACAAAACCAGGACAATAATAATTGCAGTCTTCAATTACCCTGATATCAACTGCGATACGAACAACGTGCAAGGGGCAGATGCCACAGAGTTCTTGAACAGCATTCAAGAGAACTTATTTAACACGCACATAATAAGCCCATTGAGAGTGGGTGCAATTCCAGATTTGTCACATGAAACGAAACAACACAAGTGGATGATGCAGCAGTCGGTGACCATTTTTCAGATAATGACCAAAACAAGTAGCTGGAATTAGCATCATTATGGAAAAGAACAGAAGTAAGAAGTTCTAAAAGCTGGGTGGGGAAGACAAATTTTTGAAGCAGAGAGGTCTTGCAAACGTAGAGTGGATGCGGCTTCTTGAAGGAATAGTCAGTGAGAAAACAGGAGGAGACATTCAAAACTGACATTATCTGGCACCATGCAGACATGTTCCCTCAAAGAAAAAAGCTAGCACTACCAAATTTAAGGGTCTCTGGTTATCCAGTACAGGATAAGATAAAGCAGAAAAAGAAAGCTCACAACAGTTGAAAAATACTTAATATTGTAAAATGCCTCAAGCAGTATTGCAAGTCTAAGGTTTTGGAGTAGATGTGTAGCTCGGGTTGTGGATGTTGTGGTTGGTTGGCTCGCCGAGCTGGTTCGTTGATTTTCCGCAGACGTTTCATTACCCTGCTGGGTAACATCATCAGTGCAGCCTCCAAGGAAGTGCTGTTGTGTTTTCCCGCATGTTATTTGAACTCTGGAGTCCGTTGAACTGGATTACCCCATTCCAGTTTTGCTTCGCTGTGGAGTGTATATGGGGTTGAGCTCTACGTGTTTGTTGATGGCTTCCTTCGTGGCGTACCAGGCTTCTAGAAATTCCCGTGCTTGTCTCTGCTTTGCTTATCCCGGGATCTTGGTGTTGTCCCAGTCGAATCGGTGGTTCTCCTTATCCACATGGATAGAGATGAGTGGGTATTGGCCGTGTCTTTTTGTAGCCAATTGGTGTTCGTGTACCCTTGTTGTTAATTTCCTTCCTGTTTGTCCAATGTAGTGTTTGTCAGTCTCTGCAGGGAATCTTGTATATGACAATGGTCCTGTCCATAGTGGGTAGTGGGTCTTTGGTTCAGGTGAGCAGTTGTCGTAGGGTTGATGTGGGTTTGCGCGCTACTCTGATGCTCAGTGGTCCTAAGAGTCTTGTGGTCACATCAGATGTGTTCCTGATGTAAAGTAATGTGATGAGTTTGTCGGGGCATGTAGTATCTTCCTGGTGTCTTGCATCAGTATTGAAAGTACCGGGTGAAGTTTAAAAGAAAGGAATTTAGGAAAGCAAAGAGAAAATGTGAAATTTTTAAAAACCCAAAAGAAGTTTTATGTCAGTACATTAAGAGCAAGAAGATAACATACAAAAGAGTAGGGGCCTAACAGATATGTAAAGGTAACTTGCATGGATATGGAAAATGTGGGCAAGGTTCTTAATCTCAGTCTTCATAGAGCAGAGGAATGATGCAGACGCTTTCATTAAAGAGGATTTTGATATATTAGATACAATAAGCATAATGCAAGAGCAAGTACTGGAGGGACTGACATTTCTGAAAGTGAATAAATCACTAAAGCTAGGTAAATTGTATCCTAGGCTGTTAAAGGAAACCAGGAGAGAAATAACAGACGCTCGTAGGTTCATTTTTCAATGCTCACTAGATAAAGACATGGTACCAGAGGATTGGAGGTCTGCAAATATTATACTTGAAAAGGGTTTAAAAAGTGTGCAAGAGGTAGACCAAAAGATAGGAGAAACTGTCACTTAGAAATGTACAGATTAATCAGGGATAGTCATTTTTGCTAAGGAAAGGTCACATCTCGCTAAATTAATTGGATGATTTAAGGAAATAACAAGAAAGACTGATGAGGACAATGTAGTCGATGTTATCTACGTAGATATTAGTAAGAGAATCGGAGGTATTGGCACAGTGGTAGTGCCACTGGACTAGTAAACCAGAAGCCCAGATTGATGTTCTGCGGCCAAGGGTTCAATCTCACCATTGCTGAAGGTAACATTTGAATTCAACATTTTAAAAATTTGGAATTTACAAAAACGACTAGCCTAATGGTTACCATGTAATCAGTGTTGACTGTTATGAAAAAAACATCTGATTCATTAACTTCCTTTGGGGAAGGAAATCTGCCATTCTTATCCAGTCTGGCCAAGATGGGACTCCAGATCTACAGTAATGTGCTTTACTCTTAACTGCCCTCTGCAAAATCAGGGCTGGGCAATAAATCCCATTACACCCACGAACCAAAAAAAAAAATTGACAAAGGTCCACATCACAGACAGGTCAGCAACTAAAAGCCCATGAGATATTGGAAAATGTGGCGCATTGGATCAAAATTTGGCTCAGCGATAGAAAGGGTAATGGTAAATGGATGCTTTTGCAAATGGAAAGTGGTTTCCAATGGCATTCCATAGGGCTCAGTATTTGTTGCATACGCTAATAACCTAAACTTAAATATTGAAGGTATGAACTGGAAAACTTGCAAATGACAAAAATATTGGCCACGTAGTCGATAGTGAAAAGGACAGCTGTTGTTTCAAACATCAAAAATGGGCATAAAAGTGGTAAATGTGGAGTTCAATTCAGAGAAATGTGAGGCAAGGCATTTGGTGATGAGAAACAAAGTGAGGGAATACATAATAAATGATAGGGCATTTAGATATGTTGAGGAAGTGAGAGGGCTTTAGAATACATATCCAAAAGGACCTTGAAGATAGCAGGACTGGTAGGTAGAGACAGCATATGGAATGCTTTCCTTTATTGGACAAGGTATAAACATGGATGTAATGCTGGAACTCCACAAAATGTTAGTTTGGCAACAGCTGGAGATTCATGTACAGTTCTGGTTACCCCATTACAGGGAAGATAGGAGAGCTAGGGTTGTTTTCCTTTGATCAAAATTTAGGTATATAAAATTAAGAAGGGCCAAGATTTAATTAGAAAGACCGGTTTCTCCTAGCGGAGAGGTCAATTACCAGAGGACACAGATCTTATGGTGGAAAGATTAAATGGGATACAAGGGAAAATTTTTTCACCCAATGTAAAATACATGCCTAGAATTTGCAGCCTAGCTTGGTGGTGTATGCAGAAACCCTCAACTTGTTTAAAAAAGATATCCAGCCTATGTCAAAGCCCTGCAAGGCCATGGATCAGGTGCTGGAAATTGGGATTAAAACAGTCAGCTAGTTTCTTTACTCCTCCAGCAGCATATACACAATAGCCATTTCAGTGCCATAACTTTTTTTATGGTTCCATCCAAGTCATTAACATAGATTATAGGACAGAATATTTTAGGTGCCAACACTAATCCCTACACCACTTCATTAGTTACAGCTTGCCATGTGTAAATGATCCATTTATGCCTACTCTCTGTTTTCCTGTTAATTAGCCAATCCATTCTCTAATGATGCTATTATATCACCACAAATACCATGTAGTAATTTATCAAACATTTTCTGGAAATCCAAACAA
The DNA here is from genome assembly GCA_024137785.1 of Ginglymostoma cirratum. NCBI lineage: Eukaryota > Metazoa > Chordata > Chondrichthyes > Orectolobiformes > Ginglymostomatidae > Ginglymostoma > Ginglymostoma cirratum. Next base: position 10,991,803 of record JAHRHZ010000070.1, read on the forward strand.
AATACATGTATTTTAAAATCAGCAGTTCAGAATTATGACTAATTTCTGATTTGTTTTGAAACCTGCATAATAGAACATACGCTGGTTACCCTTTAACCACCCTACTTGTCAAATATAAGTTCCCTTCCACAAAACCATGCTGACTCTGCCTGATTATATTATGATTTTCTAAATGTCAAGCTATTACCTTGTTAATAATGAATTCTAACATTTTATCAGTGACACAAATGGTGAGTATTCATCACATTACCTGTAATAAGCTCACTGTCTAAAAACTGCAAATTTCCAAACCAGTAAATACCTGATACTGCTTTTACGTAAATTTTTCAGGTGACCGATGAAGTTGGATTCCCACCACTACTGTTTGCAATCTTACTGTGGGTGCTATAACAAATCAGAAATTGGCCATAATTCTGAACTATTCTCTTATTGGCTAAGAGAAAACAATATATGACCAAAAACATCCAAAATATTCAGTATCACTTTAAAAAAAATTCAGGTTTGAAATACTAAAATCATTTATAAAACAGCATTAGAGCTCCACACCTTGTATAACTGTCTCACAGTAATTTACAAAAGTACATTTTCCCGATTTATTCTAAAAACAGAAGTTCTGCATTAGTTTGGAACAATAGTTATTAAAGACGAGATAATAAATGGCTGTCACTCTGAATATTCCATTAGAGAACAATGTTAGGTAAAGAAATAAAGGCTCACCTCTAAAATATGGAGTATTAAAATGCAATAGTTTCAACAATTGGAATACTAATAGTTGTTTCATAATGACAAGTTGAATTTATGTAGTAGCTTTAATGTAGGAAAAATATCTCACCTTGTTCCATACCTCTCACTCTAAAATAATTATTCTTCGCTGCCCTCCAACTAGAAAAACATTGTCTCATCAAAATATCTTTACTACTTTTCTCATAGCCCGCATCAAAATGCTTTTCTGTTTTGTGTTCCAAACATGAGTGAAAAGCGCTAGATTAAGCCATTCAACCTATACAGCCTGTTCCACCACTTAATACGATCATGGCTGATCTGATTGTAGCCTCAACTCCAGTTGTTTCCTACCTACCCCTGACTGTTTAACTCAATTTAACTCTTTCAAGCTCACTGCTCTCTCATCCTCCCAGAAACTGCCTCCAGGTCATTCCACTACTATTATTCATGGCTGCACTGTGACCTTGTCTTCATGTGGTCCTTAAGTCCTGTTGTAACAATTACAGGCAAAACCACATCTGATATCTTTCATTTATCACTCACACCCACATCCCCCACCCTCACACAGCCAGACCTCTTCTGTACCCAGCAATGCAAAAGAAACCAACCCTATCTCAAAAGAAACCATTCCTCGTTTCAATAACAACATTGCTTTGAAAATCTGGCCTTTGGCCTTCTGTTCACCAGAATATTTCTGCAGTTATTCATTTGCACAACCAAAACCTCACCTACACTTTTGATATCATAGTCCCCAGTAAAACAAATACTTTCTCAGTGTGACCCTTTCCCTTGGACAAACCTCATTTCAGTACCCAAGCAAATCCATGCAGTGCGCATTTGGAAAGAAACAGCAGATAACTAGAATTAGTCACCTACCACCATGTATGGTTAGACAAAATAAGCTCTATTGGTATTGTTCTTGTCTACTAAGACTGTTCTGACTCCAGAACCAACCTTGAAAACAATCACCAGCATTTTTTCCTTCTCCTGCAAACCACCTTCTTTAACCCTTTTCCCATCCAAGAAGAGGTGCAAGGACCTCATGAAAGTCTTGACTGTGGTGACAGACAATCAATCAGCCACTTTTCTGATGTCACAGAGCTGTATAGTACAGAAACAGAACCTTCGGTCGAACTCATCCATGCCAACCAGATATCCTAAACTAATCTAGTCCCATTTGCTAGCATTTGGCCCATATCCCTCTAAACCCTTCCTATTCATGTTATCATCCAAATGCCTTTTAAATTTTGTAATTATACCATCTCTACCACCTCCTCTGGCAGTTCATTCCATAGACACACCACCCTCTGAGTGAAAAGGCTGCCCCTCAGGTCCCTTTTAGATCTTTCCCTTCTCACCTTAAACCTATGCCCTTTAGTTTTGGACTCCCGTACCCTGGGAAATAGATCATGGATATTCACCCTATCCATGCTCCTCATGATTTTATAAGCCTCTATAAGGTCAGCACTCAGGCTCCAAAGCTCCAGGGAAAATGGCCCCAAGCCTATTCAGCCTCTCCCTGTAGATCAAACCCTCCAGCCCCAGCAACATCCTTGTACATCTTTCTGCACCCTTTCAAGTTTAACAACATCTTTCCTATAACAGGGAGACCAACATTGAATGCAGTATTTAAAAGTGTCTTGTACAGTCTAACCAATGTCTTGTACAGTCACAACATGATATCCCAACTCCCATACTCAATGCACTGACCAAGAAAGGACAGTGTACCAAATGCCTTCTTCACTACTTTGTCTACCTGCAACTCCATCTTCAAGGAAATATGAACTTGCACCCCAAGGTCTCTTTGCTCAGCAACTCTCCACAGGATCCTACCATTATGTAGGTAAGTCCTGCCCTGATTTGCCTTACCAAAATGCAACACTTCACATTTACCTAAATTAAACTCCATCTGCCACTCCTCAGCCCATCTGCTCAAGGTCATTTTGTGATCTTAGATAACCTTCTTTACTGTCCATTACAGCACCAATTTTGCTGTCATCTGCAAATTTATTAACCAGTTCTGCTATATTTACATCCAAATTATTTATGTAAGTGACAAAAAACAGTGGATCCAGATCCAATTCGTGCAACACACCACTGGTCACAGGCCTCCAGGCTGAAAAACAACCCTCTACCTCCTACCTTCTAACTAATTTTGCATCCAAATGGCTAGCTCTCTGTGGATTCCACGTGATCTAACCTTGCTAACCAGTCTACCATATGGAACTCTGTCAAACACCTTGCTGAAGTCCATACAATGTCTCCTTCATCAATCTTCTTTGTTGCTTCTTCAAAAAAACTCATATTATTGAGATGATTTCTCATGCACAAAGCCATGTTGACTATCCGTAGACACTCCGTGCCTTTCCAAATACATGTAAATCTTGTCCCTCAGAAACCCTTCCAACAACTTTCTCACCACTGACAACAGGCTCATTAGTCTGTAGCTCCCTGGTTTTCCTTACCACCTTTCTTAAATAATAGTACTACATTAACTACCCTCCAGTCTTCAGCACCTCATCTACGGCTATCAATAATACAAATATCTCAGCGAGGGGCCCAGCAATCACTTTTCTAGCTTCACACAAAGTTCTGGGATACACCTCATCACGTCCCGCTCTACTATTAGCTCATCTGGCTAAACTTCCAAGTGGTTTTTCTTTGCCCTAGCCCTGAATTTAATTTTCCTCCAGTTTCTCTCCCATCTCCCTCTATTGCCTCTGAGCACGTGCAGTCGACAGGATTTACTTTCTCTTCCCTCAATTCTATCTCCACTAAACTGTTAACACCAACTTCCTTCCTGGTCCCCATGTTATTGTCATTGTAAACTGTTCCCTCTCTCTCTTTAGGTGTCGCCACTCTTTCCTTGATTTAATCACTGTCATCAACCCTTTCTTGAGGAAAATACCCTCAACTCCATTGTCCTTGCAAATTATCAGCCCTTCTTCAACTTCCCTTTCCTTTCCAAAGTCATTTGAAGTGTTGCTGCCTCACTAATCTTTGTCCATACTTCCCAATATTTTATATTTAAATTTGCCCAATTAGATTTCAGCCTGTCACAGTACCAAAATGGTTCTCAATATCATTGATGATATCCTTCCTCATTGTTACAAGGTGAACTTTCCCTCCTCATCCTTCTCAGCCTGTCCACAGTCTTTGACACAGGTAATCACGTTAACCAGTTCCAGCAACTCTCTACTGCCATTTCTGGAAACCCCAAGAATCTATCCTGAGCTTCTTGTTTATATGCTGTCCCTCAGTGATATTAAGTGAAAGCCCACCTTTAAATTTTATGTACGTGGACCACATCCAGCTCTACCTCACTACCACTCACTTTTAACTCCTCTACTGTTGATGAAATTATCACACTGTTGATCAGAAATTTCCTCCAATTAAATATTGAGAAGAAAGATACCATTGTTTCAGTCCATACTCCAAAATTTGTTCCCTAATTACAGCGTCCATTCCTCACCCTGTCATGTCTGAGATTAAGCAAGTCTGTTTGCAGTCTTGGTGTCATATTTGACTCCAAAAGACTTGGCCAGTTTTAGCTGGTGTCCTATTTTCGACACTCCACAAATCTTGGGTCATCCAAAACTTCACTGCTCATGTCATAATCTGCACCAAAATTTTGTTCATTATCTGCACTGGGCTTGCTAACACACACAATGTCCTAGTCAAGCAACATTTGGATTTAAAAATTCTCATCTCATTTTCATACACCTTCATGGCCTCACAACTCCCCATCTTCACTAACACAGCACTCCAGGACATTTACATTTTTTTTCATTCTGGCCTCTTGTGCATCTCTGACTTTGCCCATCACAGACAGACATGCTTTTGGCGTCCTAGTCCTCAAGTTCCTCATAGCTCCCTTTTTCCTTAAAGGCAATCTTTTAAAAACCTATTTGACCAAGGTTTAAGTCATGTAACCTAATATCTGCTTTTGTGACTTTTTTAAAATAATGGTCCTGTGAAGCTCCTCGGAGTGGTTTTATTTTTTTCAAGATGCTTGATAGATACAAGTTGTTATTGTTGAAAATATACCAAGGCACCTATCATAAGCACAAACAGAAATACCTAGAGGGCTGAAGAAACAGCAATCAGAAATGGTATGAAACAGATGTTGCAGGAGGGAAGCTGGAACAGAGAGAGATAATTGGTCAATCATGGAAACACAACAGAGTTATTGAAATGTTGCAAGATTGAATATAAGCCATGGGAAGATATAAATATAATTTGTTTAAATTTCAGATATACAAGGAATAGGAGCCAATGTGGGTCCATGAGGATAAAGCTGCCGTTGCTGATAATGGAGTGGGTGAGGAATTCAGCAGCAAATGGACTAAGGTTGAGCAGATGAAGAAAATGTTAGGAGGAGGAAACTCGAGAAGCTTGTTATGGAGCACTGCATAGTTAGAAATAGAGTGAAATTCTTCACTTTTTCCACAGTTGTTTTAATGTGACAATGCATCTAGAAGCTTACAAATGAATAATGGACTATTTAGCTTGTTCTAAATCCTTCATTCCACACTAGAATACTCTCTAAAGAACATAACTGGAGCAGAAACAGACCATACAGCATGTTGAGTCTGCTCAGCCATACAAAATGATCGTGGGTGGTTTGAGCTTCAATTCCACTTTCCCATCCACTACGAGTTCCCTGAGATGCCAGAATTCAGTCTATCTCAGCCTTAAATATATATTCAAAGATGGAAGTATCCACAATCCTCTCGTATAGAGAATACCAAACGATTCACAACTCTGAGTAAAGAAACATCTCTTCATCTCATTCTTAAACGATGGGGCCCTTATCCTAAACCATGTCCCTTGATCTAGATTTCCCAGCCAGAGGAAACAACATTTCAGCCACTACATACCTCCTGTCATGGTACTTCAGAACATAAATGTTTTAATGCGATCACCTCTTATTCTTCTAAACTCCTAAGAACATAGATCCAATTTATTCAGCATCTCATCATCGGGACCAATACAATGAAACTTCGCTGTATTGCCTCCGATTAAAGAATATCCTTTCTTGTATACAGACATAAAATTACACAGTATTCCTGGTATGATCTCACCAGAATCCTGTACAGCTATAGCAAATCCCTTGTAATAAAGGCCAACATGTCCTTATTGCTTGCTGTACTTGAATACTAACTTTCTTTCAGGTCTCGCTGAAAGTTTACAGGTTTCATGTCTTTTTTAAAAAAATTCTGCCTTGCTATTCTTATAACCCAACAGTAAATAACCTCACACTTCCCCACATAATAGTCTACCTGTTAGCCACTCACTTAACCTATCTAAAGCTCTCTGCAGCATCAGCATCCTCCTCACAGCTTGCAACCCCATCTAGATTGTTAGCAAACTTAGGTAGATTTGTAGCTCAGGATGTGGATGATGTTGTAGACACGTTCGCCAAGCCGGTGGGTTTGGTTGCGAGCGTTTTGTCACCGTTTGGTAATATCGTCAATGCGCCTCTGGTGAAACATCGGTGTTCTGTCTCGCTTGTTATTTATGTGCCTCTGTTTGCTGGGGTGGTCAGTCTTCCTTCCAGTTTTGTTTCTTACTGGTTTGTAAAAAGGGTCTAATTCAATGTGTTTGTTGATGGATTCCGATTGGACTACCAGCATCCAGGAATTCCTTCTCTGTTTGGCTTGTGGGATTATGGGTGTGTTGTCCCAGTCGAATTCATGTCCCTCGTTGTCCATGTGTAGTGAGAAAGTGAGAATTGATTGTGTCTCTTGGTGGCTAGAAAGGACTGTGAGAAACACTACGTAGGCCAAACCGGAAGAAAACTGACAATACGGACACATGAACAGCAACTAGCCACCAAGAGACATGACCAATTCTCGCTTGTCTCACTACACATGGACAACGAGGAACATGAATTTGACTGGGACAACACAGCCATAAATCACACAAGTCAAACAGAGACATGCCAAGGAATTCCTGGAGGCCTGGTATTCCAACCAGAACTCCATCGACAAACACACGGAATTAGGGCCTGTGTACAAACCACTGAAAAACAAAACCAGAAGTAATACTGTTTTGGAGATAGTAGGAACTGCAGATGCTGGAGAATCTGAGATAACAAGGTGTAGAGCTGGATGAACACAGCAGGCCAAGTAGCATCAGAAATTTCTTTTCTGAAGAAGGGTCTAGGCCCCGAACGTCAGCTTTCCTGCTCCTCTGATGCTGCTTGGCCTGCTGTGTTCATCCAGCTCTACACTTTGTTATCTCAGAAGTAATAGGTGACCACCCCAGCAAACCTAGGCACGTAAATAACAAGCGTGACAGACCACCGACGCTTCACCAGAGGCACACTAACGACCTTACCCAGGTGACAAAACGTTTGCAACCAAACCCACTGGCTCGGCAAGCACGTCGACAAGCTCAAAACTTAGATAAAGAGACAGTGAGTCGTGTATCTAAGTCATTAATAGAGTGTAAGTAGCCAAGCATCCACGCGGCAGCCCAATGGTCATAGTGCATTTAAATTGTCAGCCTATTTATCCAAGCTTTCTGTTTGCTGTTTGTTCACCAATCTTCTATACCCCTGTCCATTAACCAGCAATAAATCATTTCCAAACTATTATATAAAACAAAGATAAGATTAAAAGGTTCCATATATTCACTACTTCTGATCAAGTTTCCAATTGTTTTGCCTTCTACATGGGACTCTGACTGTTGCCCTTACAAATAGTTCATTGTAAATAAATGTAAATACCTTCCCTGCCAATTCCTTGACTAATGCTTCCAAAAGTCCAGACTGGCTAGCCATTAATCTTGTTACTGTCTGTAGCATGTTGCTGGCAAATGCTGTCGTTGTTTTTGGTTATATTACAGTTCTTGTACTTGGAAAAATACTGTGTATGTGAAAGTAGAACTATAAATATATGTACCATAACCAGGAGTGTTTTCCCAGTCTTAGCTAATACCTATCCTTGAACCAACAACACAAACAGAATTTAGTTGGTAACTGATCATATTGTTGTTCGTGGTCCTTGCTGTGTATAAACTATCTGCCATAACTTCCAATGTTATGACAGCAATTCCATTCAAAGGTACATAATTAGTTGCAAAACACTGAGACAGAAATTCTAACATGCATTTAAATAAATGCAAGTTCTTCCTTTCTCTTCTCCACTGATAGCATAAAGCAATCTGAAGCTAAAACAGTCCCAAATGATGAAAGGTAGTGAAATGCAAGGTCACTATATTCTACATTTGTGGCATACTTAACCTTTGACCTTCAGGGCCAGTCAGACATCATGGTAGAATAGGTGAAAGCAGCAAACAACCAATTATAATTGGAAATAGTCCTCTCAGGTACACAGGGAAGACCACTTTTGTAGGAGCCTAAAGTGATTGATCATCCTCCGCACTTGATCAGATCATTTAAACACAATCTATTAAATGCCTCCTAGATCTCATCATCACCACTGAGATCATTACATCATTATTCAAGCCTTGAATCTTATTTTACTGAGTATGCCGGATTTACCATTACTAACAAGTTTTCTACTCCAAGGGTACGCAATAACCTGTTGAACTTTTTATTATGTAGTTTTGCCTGAAACATAAATACAATTTCCCATGTTTAAATAGCTTTGCAAATTGTTTCACTTGTTAGGATCATAATCTCACTCCAAATGGTTCCCTTATACTGACAGTTTAACATATCCATCTCTTAATATCTACACTTCTTCATTATTAGTCCAAATCTAAACAAACATCTCAGGATAATTGGTATGAATTTTTTTTAATCCACTGATATATCAGTCATAAACTTACCTTTTCTTTTTCATGAGGAAGATGGGTAACTGGTAGGAGAGATGAAGGGGAAGAATTATTGTATTTTGTTGCTCCCCTACCTCCTGCATTTCCATAATTCACTCTGTATAGAGGTCCATCCTTTAATATTCTCCCATTATTCACAGCACGCTTGGTAGCTAGTCTAAGCCTCTGCTGAAATGTGGAACTGCTGGTAATAGAAGCCAAATCACTTTGGCTTCTCAAATATTTCTCTATGTTCTTGAGTGACGAACCATTTGGTTCTGCCAATCCTTCGACTGCTCTCTTGAGTATCTTATTCCAGTCCACATTAACAATGTCAATGCAGTTTTTTGATGTACATCCTTGTGTGGATTTTGAAAGACTGCAAGGCTTAATGGATGCAAAGCGTCCAGGTTTCTCCGGATCCTTGTATGATGAAAGCCCTTTATTTGTAACTTTAAGTATAGTACCATCTTTCACACTAAGTTCCAACTGTTCTAGGACAGTCTTCCTGTCCAATCCATGTGAAGAGGACACTGCATGGCAAATCCTCTCCTCTGATGGCCTTTGCTTTTGCTTTTTCACTTTCTGAATAGCTTCTAGAATCCATTCAGTGTACAGTGGGTTTGCCAGCTTTACCATGGTTGACCACTCATATGTTGCTCAGTCCCGATGATAGGCATAGAAATTATTCTTCTTCCATGTGTTTGAACAATCCCATGTCAGAAACTGAAAGGCCTACTTGAGAAAATAAAGAATTCTCTGAAGTTAGGATTGGAGCATGCCTCAACATCAGCACTTGTAACATGTTTAGTAGTCAAAACTATCCATCAAAACTGCAATGAGCCCAATTAGCCTTTGAAGACAGTAGATAAACAGGATAATCTTCACAAGGTTGAACCAACAGGTTTTCAAAAGACTCCCCGTGGACTAGTTGAAAATGTAAGAATAGGTCCTGTAAGGCAAAAGGTAAACAATGTCAAACACGTCCTCTGTAAAATACACTGTAGTCAGGAAAAAAAAACACAAAACCAGCAACTTATTCTCTGTATAATATATAGCATATATCTGCATGTTTGTTTAGATTGTGAATTTCAAATCCCTTATGTTTACATCAGAATGTCACCATTGTAAATACACGTGGAATATTGCAAGTTCTCCTAATCTCGCTGTAAATTTTGGTACAAATATATAGGTGATATCTCATTCCCCTCCTAAAACAAAAAAAAATCAATAAAGTAGGAAAAACTCGGTTCATCACGTCTCAGTGATATATTTTCAGGGAAGCAACTTTAGAAAACGTTGTTTTCTATCCTATCCACCATCAGGATTTATTTAACAGTGACTTTAACTCACGCCGCATTTCTTTCTTTCTTCTGCTAATGGGCATTTTTTTAAATGCAGATATAACAGTAACCAACAAATGCACGATCCACTGGTGACCACAGTTCTGCAATCATTTAAAGTCCTCAACATGCTGGCAGCAGCATCCTGTCTGTCTGAATCGGTCTCAATACCGCATCATCAGCATTCAGGGTCAAACCAGGAATTGCTGGAGAACCACTGCGTTAAAATCCAATGAGAATCCTTTTATATGTGTAAAAGGCATCTCATCATTAACCATGATCACAGCAGTCGATAGCCTTCCGCATTATTCTCTTCAGGGAGCACACAATGCAGAGGTCTCTGTTGCTCTACAAAGGTTTGGCTTCGAAACAAAACAGCTTTGGAAAAACAGATCACGCACCTTGCTTCACACTTGAGCGCAGAATCGGCTGATACCTAGCAGAGCAGACGCCATTTTGTTCCAATGTTTGAACACCGGAGTTTACATGAAAGCGACATGACACTGATTACAGCCGAATGGAGTCCCATTATACCCCAGCGCGCAACCTAACACCAGCCTGGAAGTCCCGCCTCTGCAGCTTACGCATTGGCCAGAATCCCCACAATTCGCGGGAAGTCCGCGTCATGATTGAGCAATTGCTCTGTCAATCAACTCTAGTCCCCATACCTCCCGCCCCTCCCCATTTCAAACAGGTTCGGTTGCCTCACAGTATTTATGTCATTTGCGCACTAGGCAAAGCCCGAGCTAAATTTTAAGTTTAACGCGCTCTCTCTCCTCGATCTATCATAACAGCTTCGATCAATTTTATTTTCCTCCACCGAAGCAGTCTGCAATTGCTGCAACTGAGTAGCTGTCAAGTTCAGCAAAACAGCGTCCGAAATTAAAACTATTTTTGAGTCCTTCACGAGTCGATAACTAAATATGACGTTCCCTCTTTATTCTAAAAGTGCCCATTAAGGTATATTTCGACGGCGGACGTTTCAAACGCACCCTCCCATATCTATACCATATTTACGAAAAAGAATCCGTCAAACTATAGATCGATTTTGGATGAACAATTTGGATCAGTGTCTAATGCAGTGCTGCCCTCACTGATAGCAGCAACCACCCTCTATTGCTTAATGTAAAGGGTAAAACACGACAAAAAGTGGGCCATTTCACAATTTTCGCCCTCCCTTTCCTTGCAAATTAATATTTATCAGAGGAGGCTTGTCGGGTGTTCTGCTCGCGCTGCTTTTGAAAATTCAAATAGGATTGTGAGCTGCGCGAGCGGCAAGTTTCTACGTTTGTTTTAAAATATAACCTCAAAAAGGAAGCAACATGGCGCTTAGATTTATAGTATTTTATTTTTTTAAAAGCACCCGGAAGTGGCAAGTTCTTTTTTTAACCACCACCACTTATTCGTGTTTATTTTGAGCCCTTATCTTTTCTCTCCTTTTGAAAAGAATTTGTGAAGAAAACGTATCTGTCTCAGTCGGAATCTTCTGGAAGGTGCTGTACTTCTCCGCCCCACCGCCCCCCCCCCCCGGAAAAAATAACGTCCAACGTTCGCTCATGAACCGCAGGCGGAGGCGGCGTGAGGCAGTTCGTGGGGGTGGGTGCCGCGCGGCCGAGGCTGCTAACCGCCACTCACGAGACCGGCTCTCCCTTAGCCGCTTGATAACCACCAACTCTTGAAGGTTAATCATATGCGTGTGCGCTACCACCAGCTAGTGCCCACCGCCAATTCTGTTCGCTTTTTATTTGTTGCTGCAGCTTTCCACTCAGCAGCGTGCCACTTTGGACCCTGCCCTCCAGCTTTTTGTTGTTTTGATGCGTGCACCTTAGGAACGTGGCTCTCCAGTTTTATTTTGTTCTGATGTCCCCTGCTCAGGACGGTGCCCTCCTCCTGTTCAACTACCTATTTTTTGTCCTGATACCTACTTTTTCTTTTGATGAAGTTTATTTGCCTTTTGCTCCTGGAACAATTTTTGATAATCTCCTAGTAAAACGGGGATTGAGACCTGGTTGCCTACTGGCTCAGATCGCAATGCTATATGCCAGCTGTCTCAATTTCTTACTAACAGATGGCACACGCACCACTGAGGCGAGGCTCTGAAAACACACAAAATAGCCCATCGTTAATTACAAGGGTGATTTTTCCAACCTCATTTTGGCTTTTGACTGTACTTGAGATCTACTTCATGTACACTTGCATCATATTTTGAAATAATGGGTGTTTTTTCTTTGCCAGTTAATGAGATAGGAATGACCTCTAATTAAACAATTCATAATTATAGTAAAAATGTGTTTTGAAGAATTATCAGTAAACTAACGTTGATAATTTAATACGGACTCATACAAACATCAAACTGCTGCAATGAGAACACAACATAGAATTCCAAATCAAAATGGAGAATAAGGTCATATGCGCACACATGTTATCAAATATCTGAACATCAAGGATTGAGAATAGTGCTGAGAACCTAAACAGCACACAAGTGAACAAGATGATGTTAAACAATTGTCCAATACATTCACAAGGATAGCCCAGTTCAAATGTTTGGATTAACTTTACTAACCAAGTGTCATCTGAAATGTAATAAATATAATTTATTTAGCTGGTATCAGTTTCTTGCAAATATTAATCAGTTTCATGAAAACCAAAGAGTTGTTAAGTGGGAAAAACATTTATTTGGAAGACATCGGGCTGAATTTTACCAAAAATCAGCTAAGTGTGAATTCTAGACAGTGTTGTAGAGGGCTTCTGTATCACATTATTTCACACAATTGTCTAGTGCTCACCTCATGATGGATGCACCTATGGACCTATGGTTCTGTTGCTGGGACTTTATGAGATTTCCACCACTGGCACCTTATTATAATGCCCTGCTGTGCACCAGGTCAAACACTGCCAGCCTCAAATAGTCCATCCCAATACATGTACTAGGAGGGAAATGAAAAAGTAAGCTTTCTGAGGACACATAAGTGGCACAGGTGACACTTAATCGGAAACAGAATCTCACATTCATAAATGTATTTCCACTTTATATCGTCAACTGTCTGATTGACTGCCAACGCGACTGCAGCTGCAAGAATGATGCTACACGGGTCACTAGTCGATCGTGCCATACCATATTAGAATCCTGTCTAAGAGAGTGTTACTTCTTTCCTAACATGCAGTGTGGCATTGCATTTTGTCATTGTTCAATGTGCGAGCATCACATATTGGAGAGCCTTCAACAGTCGAACACATTAACTTTTATTGAATGCCAGGAAAAGTAGAAAAAAAATCCAACAAAAATAACTGCATTTATTTCTGAGAATGAACAGGGTCTGCTTTCCTTTTGAACAACAACAAACTAACAGTCAATAAATGAGACCTCACCCACTCACATCTGTTGGAAGTGGATGTCAATTAAGTTCTGTCTCCTCACCTGCCACTGTGCTGCTGTATCATGCTAAAAGTGATGCTTTTCTTATTCAACATCCTCATCTGCCTTCTCAGAAGACTGCTGCTTTCCCACATCACTGTCCATCACATGCCTTCTTTACCAGCTGCCATCATGCGGAACAGAGCAAGCTAGGATTATGCAGCACACTCTGTTTGGAGTGTACTGCACGGCACACCCCCCACGCCCCCACCCCACCCCCAATCCCCCCAGATCAATCCAAGCATCAGAACATTATCTTCAATAGGCTTACTATCTGCTCCACAATGGCCCTGATGGAAGAACGAGCTGCATTGTATCTATGCTTAGCCTTAGTCAGGGGTTGATTAACAGAGTCTTCAGCCATCATTACAGAACTTATCCCTTGTCCCCCAGTAATCATCCTTGTAAGGCATCTGTCCCTTGAAACAAAGCAGGAATATGAGAGTTTTTGAGGATATAGACATCATGACAGTTCCAAGGATTGCTGGTGCAACCTTCTAAGACTTAGTACTGATGATACACAGATGACTTGTGCATTGATCAAATGGAAGCCTTCTTGCCATTTCTGTTGATATAGTTGGTTGTGTTATTAAATTGCACTCTCAATGCAACACATATACAGTCTATACCATCCTGCACCTTCAAGAGGCCAACTGTGTTGATAAAGCTGACTACATGGGCTGCAGTACTGACCTCATCAGGAAGTGAAGCAATGTGTTTTGGCCCAAATTGCAACGGCAACAGCTTTGGTACATACAAGGACCGAGAATCTGCACAGTTCCTAGTAGATCCTTGGAAGCAGCCAGTTGCTTAAAAGTTTAGCACTGTTGGCAGCTCAACAGCCACCTGGATGAATTGGCCACCCATCCCTCTGGTTCTACTCCAACCGATAACATATTTTGTAAAAGTATCCTGAAACATTCTCAATCTGCAGCAACATGTTGCTTCATTATGTGGAGGAAATGGCATCACAAATGATAGACTTTGATCCTCCTGTACATCCTCCACATTCTGAGGAAACCTTCAGCTGGTTGTTCAGCAACTGCTGGACTTTGCTGCTGCACCAGGGCTTGCTGAAGTATTTATCCTTCTCTGTTTCTCCATGCTTTTGTTTTCCTTTGGCTACTACAGCAATAATGACTACCATGCCATTCACATCACATACGAATGTCAGTTTACCATAGTCCCCAATACAGTGTGACATTGAGGTGCCTTACAAGGAAGACAATGGAATGCGTATACACGGACCTTTGACTATTTGTGTTAACTACTATGAAAAATATTCACCCTTCAAAAAGTTTGGTGTAGTAAATATGGATTCTTTGCCATGGCCTTTCTGGCTTGTCACATGGGTGTCATGGCGCTAATGGAGGTAGGTTGCGAACACTTGTGCAAGCTGCACATATTCCTACTTTCTCCTCAATTGTGTAGTTGATCTCTGGCTACCAAAACTAGCTACTGACTATCAACTTCATTCTGACAATGCCACAGTGATCTTCATGTAGTTGATTTAACACACATCTCTTTAACTGTAGTGGAATGATGACCTATCTTCCCATTTCCAAATCTTGTTTTGCAATAATAAATTGTGCAAAGGCTTGAGAATGGTCGCAAGATTTGCCATAGTAATTTAGTATGTCCAAAATTATCATAGTTAGTTTATATTTTTATGTGCTTGTGCCTCAATTATGGCTTTTACTTTTCAAGGTGGCTTGTATAGTCCCTTAGCATCAATGACATGGCCAAAATATTTGATGGAAGCTTTTTTAAAAAGTCACATTTGTCTTTCCTCATTCGTAGGCCATAATCTTCAAGTCTCTGCAAAGTGGTGTCTAAATTGTGGAGATTCATTTCTCCTCATCACTAAAATATCTTCCAAGTAACATTGGACTCCTTCCAATCCACTTCAAGTTCGATCCATGAGAGTTTGGAATTACATAGGTGCAGATGTGATTCTAAATGGAAATCTCTTATATTTGAATATATCCTGTGTTACAATCATCAAGTATTTCTGTAACTCAGAATCTATATTCATCTGGAGATAGGCTTGACTAAGGTCAATTTTACTGAAAAGCTGAATTCCAGTTGGTCCAGCAAATAGGTTATCGATTAAAGGCAAAGGATAATGCTCAGCACACAGTACTGGATTAATGGTGAACTTAAAAACCTCTCTAGAAGTGTACCATCTTTCTTTCTTCATCCCTCGTACAATAAATGTGGCTCAATCACTCACATTTACAGATGCATCTTGACCAGCGTCTCTAATTCTGCGTTGACCTTTGACCTGATTATAATGCACTGATCTAGCCTTGAAACAGAGAGAATAGAGAGACCTAGGGGTTCAGATACAAATTTTTTTGAAGTTTGTGTCACATTTAGATAGCCTTCATTTCTTAGACCTTTTGAGTGTAGGAGTTGGGACATTATGTTGAAGTTGTACAAGATGTTGGTGAGGCTTTTTCTGGAGTACTGTGTCCAGTTCTGGTTCCCCTGTTATAGGAAGCATATTATTAAGCTGGAGAGGGTTCAGAAGAGATTTACCAGGACGATGCCAGGAATGGGGATTTTGAGTTATAAGAAGAGGCTGAATAGGCTGGGACTTTTTTCACTGGAGCATAGGAGGGTGACCTTATAGAGGTTTATAAAATCATAAGAGGTTTATAAAATCATGAGGGGTATAGATAAGGTGAATGGCAGGTGTCATTTCCCTAGGGTGGGGGATTCCAAGACTAGGGGCCATATTTTTAAAGTGAGAGGGGAAAGATTTAAAAAAGACACAAGGAGCAATTTTTTTTACACAGAGAGTGGTTTGTGTGTGGAATGAACTTCCAGAGGAAGTGGTGATGCAGGTGCAGTTACAACATTTAAAAGACATTTTGATAAGTACATGAATAAGAAATATTTGGAGGAATATGGGCCGAGGGCAGCTGGGTGGAACTAGTTTAGTTTGGGATTATGGTCAGCTTGCACTGGTTGGACTGAAGGGTCTGTTTCCATGCTATATGACGCTATGAAACATTTTGCTTGATTCTCATCCTTAATTTTCAACTTGACAAAGATCTTTTCCATGCTTTCCGGATCTCCACTGGAACCAATGGCATGTTTCTTTAGATCAGTCTCAGAATCTGACAAGTGATTTATTTCAGCCCAGATGAATTTGATTTTCTTCAACCATGTTCTTCCCAATAAAGCTGTAAAATTTCCTTTGACAATTGGTAATGACATAGCTTTATACTGATTGTATAACTACACTTTCACAACGATATAATCCCTTAAAGACAACACTTTGCCTGTGTACATTCATAGCACAATTTTTGTGGGTTGCAGTACTCAGCTGCTTCAGATGAACACTTTCAAGTATCAATGAAATCACTACTCTGGTGTCCAGCTCCATACTCACAGGGCTGCCATTCAGTAAGGAAGTGATCCAGTATCATGTCACCAGCAATGGCTAGTACATTTAGTAACAACTCATCTTCAGACTGTGAGTCTGGGCTTTTCTCATGCCCTTTTTGTACCATGTAGATTTTCTTCCTACATTTCGGTTTCTATACTTTTGCTGTGTATTGTTCACATTTCTTCTTCAGCCAGCTCGTTCAGCATGCCCTCATTTGATGCAGCTTTTCCATACAGCTTCTTTAAACCACCAAGATGATGCTGTGTGATCTGTATTTCCAGACCAATGCATTGTCTCTCAGCTACCATCTTGTGAGCTCTCATGCTTGAGCTGAGCTTGAGTTTCATTGGCCACTTTTTCCATTAAGACTGCTATTTCCAGTGCCTTCTTTAAGTCTAGGTTCCTTTCCATCAGTGATCACTTCTGGATTGCTTCACATCTTAAACAATACACCAGTCTGTCTCTGATAGCATCATTTAAACTATCTCCAAATTCATAGAATTCTGCAAAACATCTTTAAAGTTGCTACAAACTAGAAGATAGATTCAAATCATGCTGGTTGCGTTTGTGGAATCTGAACCTGTCAGCAATCACTAATGGCTTTGTTGAAACATGGTTCTGTAGGATTCCTACTCTATCTTCAAAAGTTTGGAACCCAGGTTCTCTGGTAGTACTAGACGCCTCAGAAGGTTAAAAGCACATCGCCCACAATACTCAGGAATGCAGGGACAACTATACCTGCTTCAGTTTTATTAGCTTGAACAAAATAACGGAATCTGTCTATGTAGGAGTTCCAACTTCTGTTTGTTCATTGTTCTGTCCCGCGGTGTCAAAGTTTCCCAACTTTTATTAAATGGGAAGGGCCTGTGTAGCATAATGTAACATGTAGATTTTAGCACCATCTTGCTTCCCATTTCAAACAAGGTATTCCTGAGGTGACCTGTTTATCATCAAATCTACACCTCTGGCTCAAGACATTTTGCTCCTTATTCCTTCAGGGTTGTGCACATGTGGCAAGCATCTTCTGCACTGTTCACCTCTTCCCTGGGGTGAATATTTTTTGCTGACTACCTCCTTCAGTTCAGCCATGATGATTTCTTTTTTATTGAAGTGGCTACAAGATCTGTAGTAAAGACCATGATTCTTCCATGTTAACAAATCAATGGATTGATCCATTGGATCTTGAAGCACTTTTTGTCCTTGTTGCCAATTTTCTTATTGTGTTAAGTTTCAAAAAGGGACAGGAGTTCCTTTAGCAGTTAGCAGCAGTAGCTTTATTATGCAGGTGTTCATTCTATAGGCAACAAGATTAGAGAGATCTGTTTGTTGCCCAAAATGGTCAATGACTTCATCATTACATCAGATTATCAGACTCTTAAAGTAACAGTTCACCATACTTACACAACTATACAACAGTTATATCATATAATTCCTAATTACACAATTTTTACGTTAATTAGGTTCCTGCATCCTCCGAGATTTGTAATCTGCACATTAACCATACTCTTTCCAAATCAAATTTGTAAAATGCCTCTTCAAACATTGTACCTGGTGATTTTAAATAGTCAATTTTCTCAAACATACATGATACCCTTGCTTACAGCTCCTTCTATATTTGTGAAATTCTTTCCTAGTCATTTAATAAGGTTTTGTCTTGCAGCCCCAGACTTGGGTATAGACTTATAATAATTCACTCGTAGGATGATGGAGTTGCTGGCTGGACCAGCATTAATTGCCCATCCCTGGTTGCCCCGACAAGATGGTGGTGAGTTGTCTTCTTGAACCAATGCAACCCAAACTCAACACATGACGCAAACAATTCTCACACAAGTAGTGGCACACATATACGCTTAAATGAAAACATGAAAAGCTACTTTCCCAAGAACCATCATAGCTGAAGGAAGCTCAAACATCTGCTTATGACTCACTATCAGCAAGTACAATTATAAGCACAGATATTCATATTGAATAACCATTGCATTGCCTCCGAAAGGCATTAATAGATTAAACTGCAATGGTAAAGGGCAATTATAAGTTTTGAAGATGTCTGACTTCCACCAATAAAATCATATACAGGGCAATGAATGTTGCATTTATTCAACAAATCATTGAAACTCTAGCGATACAAAATTGTAATTTACTTATAATTTGTAGCAGTCCTTTTCTCATTAACTTTGAAAGAAATCCTACAAGAAATTTCAACATGAACTAGAAATATAGTAACATCAAAAGCCATCAACTCTTCAAGCTTGTTCCACTATTTAGTTAGATCATGGTTGGTTTTCACCTCAGTTTCATTTTAACGACATCAGCTCCAACTCCTTTGATACTTTCAGCTGACCAAAAGTTATCAATTTCAACCATTACCTTGGAAACTCATAATTGTCACAGTCTGCACATTCTTGTGGGGGAAAGAATTCCAAACTAATTACCAGTGAATAACCAAAATATACCTCCACAGCACACCAAGAACCTGGTACATATCACTGACAGTAGTGGCTTATCTTCCCTGGTATGCAAGAAGAACATTTTTGTTCCTGGCGAGGTCTATAGGAACGTCATTGATATGGCCCACAGAAGTGGCCTGCATTAGTCTGAAAGAAGTTAAATTCGTTCATTAATCACCAAAGAATATATCCAGCCACCTTTTAACCTAATGTTGAATGCAATTTTTATGTGTGTGTTTTAGTTTCTAGGGAGTTCACCTTTTTTGCACAAAACAGGTAGCACATTTAGGGCTGTTGACTCATACTGCAGGTAAATAAGCTTTCAGTTATGGGCATTAATATATTTTTCTTGAGCTAAATTCTCTAATCCATAGTTCCCAGAAAATGCATTTTATGCATTGGAACATAAAAATAAAATTTTATAAATAATACATGTAAAACAAAGTATTTTATCTCAACGTCCACATAAATAAGTAATAAAAAACATAAGTCTATTAAAGCAGTGGATATCAGCTGTCAACCTGACCTGCCTATGATAGGATGGGCAGCATGGTGACTAGCAAGGCTGCCTCACAGTGCCAGGGATTCAGGTTTGATTCCACCCTTGGGCGACTGTCTATGTAGAGTTTGCATATTCACCCTATGTCTGTGTGAGTTTCCTCCACCTGCTCCAATTTCCTCCCACAGGCTGGGTTGGTTGGCCACGCTAAATTGCTCATAGCATCCAGGGATGTGTAGCTAGTTGGATTACAACAGGAAATGAAGGGTTACAGTGATAGGGTAGGAGAGTAAGTCTAGGTGGGATGCTCTTTGGAGGGTTGGTATGGACTTGATAGGCCAAATAGCCTGATTCCACACACCTTTGGGATTCGATGATTCTATTCAATTCTCTTTTTCTGAGTTTCTTTAGTCAGGTTTGTGAAATTTAGAGATTTCCCACAGCTTTGTAAGTTTGTTTGCATTGCCATGACAAAGCTGATACTCATTGTCTGTCTTCAACATGAAGCCTTCAATGTAAATGATCCAACAAAAAAAATCTGCTGGATTGATCAACCAACATGCCATTAAGTAACTGTTTAGAATGTGAAAAATGTGTCAAAAAACAACAACAGTTAGGATAAAAATCTATCACTACCTATCAAATCCAAATTTATTACATCTACTACATTGTTCTTGTCTACTTTTACTTTTGTATTCAATAGGGTTGGTCAAGCATGTCCTCCGTTATAAATACATGTTGCCAAATATTTTCATATTTTTGAATTCTGGATGATATTTTTATTACATCTTTATGTAAAGATTCTGTAACCTTTCATAACATGAACTAGTATCCCTCTAAATTTTTGTTATTGTGCACAGTCCTTAAAGTGCATGAGATGATTACATTTTTTTGGATTGATAAGCACACACCATAACCTCAAGGGGCCTATACATGTTCTATTTCCATGTGAACTTCCTGGCTGTTGTCTGGTTGTTTAGCACTGAGGGAACAGTGCCACCAACATTAAGCTGGTCCTTTGTGCTCTAGTTCCTTTTTAAAATATATAAGTAATGTCCTGCAGTCCTCCTATAACATTTCTAATGAATTACATAATAGTGCTTCTCATGTTTCTTTACTACATGCTTTTAGTACAAATTTACCAACTAATGATCTTATTCTAAATTTCACTATTTTATAAATTATCCCCACTTTATCTTCTCTTAAATCTCTTGACGTTTAGGAATTAAACTGGTGGATCACCCAGACATTGGAAATATATGCCACCTAGGCATTGACGTAGGCACTGGAAACTGAAATAACTCCACAGAGGCCAATATTCCATCACCAATCCACTCTTTATTTATGCGCAGAGAGTCCTTGACACTGATCCAGCTCCCTCAGAGCCAGCTGTCAGAATGAACAGAATATCAGACACTCCTGTTTTATCTGTCAGCCAGGGTGCCCTGATTGGACCAGATTAACAGCCCCAGTCAGCTAACTCATATCCTACAATGTCAACCTGGCTGACAATGGCAAACTCAGCCCTGTTCATTCGGCAAAGGCCTCCTTACAAACATTTGGGGCCTGGTACCAAAAATTGGGAGAACTTTCTTAAGGACTAGTCAAGCAACAGCCTGTATTGGTCACACTCTCAGAATCATACCTTACATATAATGTCCCAGGCAACACCATCACCATTCCTGGGTGTGTCTTGTTCCATCAACAGGGCAGACCAAGCAGAGGTGGTGGCACGGTGATCTACAGTTGGGAGGGAGTTGCCCTGGGGTGTCTCAACATTGATACTGGACTGCATGAAATCTCATGGAATCAGGTAAAGTATGAGTAAGGAAACCTCCTGCTGATTACAACATATCAACTCCCCTTGGCTGATGAATTAGTACTCTTCCATACTGAACACCACTGGAGGAAGCATTGAGAATAGCAAGGGAGCAGAATGTAATCTGAGTAGGGAACTGTCCATCACCAGGAGTGCAGCACCACTACTGACTAAGATGTTTGGGTTCTAGCTGCTAAACTGGGTCTGCGGCAGGTGATGAGGGAACCAACACGAGGAAGAAACATACTTGACCTCACCCTCACAAATCTCCCTGTTGCAGATGCATCTGCCAATGACAGCACTGGTAAGAGTGACTACTGCACAGCTCTTGTGGAGACCAAGTCCTGTCTTCACATTAAGGATATGCACCATCATGTTGCGTGCGATATCACCTTGCTGAATGAGATAGACTTTGGACCAAACCCAGGATTTCAAGACTGGATATCCTTGAGACACCTTGTGCCATCAGCAGCAGAAGAATTGTACTCAAATACAATCTGCAAACTCATGGCCAGGCATATCCCCAAGAGCCAGGAGGTCAATTCTTGTTCAATGAAGAGTGCAGGAGGTCAGGACAGGGACAGCACAACGTATACCTAAAAATCAATTATCGACTTCGTGAAGCTACAAAATAGGACTACTTGCGTGCCAAAAAGCACAAACAGCAAATGATAAACAGGGCTAAGTAATTCCACAATGAACAGATTATATTGAAGGTCTGCAGTGGTGGTGGACAATCCACAAATATCCTACCCTCAATAATGGAGGAGTCCATCACATGAGTGCAAAAGATAAGGCTGAAGCATTTACAACAATCCCAGCTGTCAACGCCCATATCCCATGAATGAACTTTGGCATTTTCTTCTAATGTCAAGTCCCAACTAAATGCTAACATAAAGTTATTATTCATTTCACTGTCAATACCTTAAAATTTATTTTATGCCTGATGGCCTATTGTGATTTTTTATTTGTCATTCATTTAAAACTTTTTTTTCTATTTTAACATATTTCAAAATTATAATTTATGATTACCGAATTGCTTATCACAAGGGAAGCAATTAATTTTCCAAATTGATTATTCAAATACATAATTATGTTCAGTGATTTGCTAGTCATTGCCAACATTAAATAAGGTTTGAAAAATGCTTGTATCTTCTTTTCAGAAGTTTGCAAAGGAAATAGATTTAGAAAACAACTTTTAAAAAATGTGCTCTCCCGATATTTGTAAAAGGATTGCATTAAGAACTGTTATGAAATCAAAATTGTAATGTCATATCACCGCACCTCATAGCATTGGGATAATCACCAGAGTGATTACAAAAATTCAATGAATGTAAACATTATAATCAAAATTTGAATGTTTCACAGTTTTAGTAAACAATTTTAAAATAATTGAATATTCTTTTAATTAGGTTTTGGTTACAATTCTAAATGATACTGCTAAATTGTTATAATTGTTATGAGAATACTGGACTTACTGGACAGCATATTTGTCTTTTATGATTTGACTTGATAGGCTATGATCTTTGAAAGAATAGAGCATACAGAAGAATGAAGCGTAAAAAAAATAAGCAACAGGACCCCATGGGCAAATTGAAATGCAAAATAAAGTCCTTATTTTATAAATTCAAACAAACATAAGGACTAATAACCAAATAGGTATACTGCACAGGTAAGATAATGATTCTAAACCATAAACTCTCTATATGGTACTTCAACACTAACATTCAGGATTAACAAGATTAATATGAGTTTGCCAGACTGATGTCGAGCAGCCCACAGATTGCTCTTCAAATTATCGATATGGTCAAAACAGATCTTTCCTCGATGTGGGTTACCATATCTCTTTAAAAGTTTGTCTCACTTTTGAAGATCTAGCCTTGAAATGCTCTCAAAGCCTCTCCAACTTTGACTGCCTCAATGACTGCTCATAATTTGGGGGTTTAATCTCTTCTTACAAGACCAGGTTCTCCAGGACTCCTGAGACTTCCCCAAAGTATCTATTAGAGCTATTTTCACATATTATCAAAGAGCTAGCTTCACTGAGCTATGATCCAATCATTCATAGCGGCATCAAGCAAATTCTGTGTCCTCTCCATTGTACTGAATTATTGATGGCTTCCAGGGATTTCTCCTGTTCTATCTGCCTGGGGTCTTTTAACAGCAGCAACCGTACTGCCTGAAGCTATTTCTGTGCTTCAACACTTTCCCAGCTTCAATCTGCACAAACTTCTCCCAGCAAATACATCCCCAGATAAATTGAAACCAGAGAACATTCTTAAACTCCACCCTTGCCATGAGAATGTAGTCTTCTCCATTCTGTCCTTCATCTGACCTTTAGGAATTACTGAATGCTTTCAAATTACTTTTAGTCCTAACTCCCAGACTACCACTACAGCAAGCTACATAGACACCATGCTTCCAGCTCATCACAAAATCACAGAAGTGCCTCAGTAGAATGAGGCCATTCGGCCCATTGTGCCAGCACCAGCTCTGCAAAGAAGTGTCATTTCCTAGTTCCAATCTCCTGCACTTTTTCCATATTGTTGCACATTATTTCTATACAAATATCCATCCAATCAAATAATCATCAAAAGTCTCAGTTGAACCTGCCTCCACCATACTTCCAAGCAGAGCATTCTTTACACTAACTACCTGGTCCATTTAACAGGTTTTTTCCTCACCTCACATTTGTTCCTTTTGCAAATCATTTGAAATCTATGCCCTTTCATTCTTCTTCCTTTTAGGAGTAGAATCAGTTCCTCCTGTTTACTCTTTCCAGTCCACTCATGATTTTGAATTCTCTATCAGATGTCCTCCTAGCCTTCTCTCCAAAGCAAACCTATCCTCATAAATGGGCAACACAGTGGCTCATTGGCTAGCACTGCTACCTCACAGCACCAGGAACCCAGGTTCGATTTCACCCTCGGACGACTGTCCGTGTGGAGTTTGCACGTTCTCCCTGTGTCTGTGTGGGTTTCCTCCTGGTGCTCTGGTTTCCTCCCACAATCCAAAGATGTGCAGGCTAGGTGGATTGGCCATGCTAAATTGCCTGTAGTGTTCAGGGCTATGTGGACTAGGTGAGTTTTAGGGGGCTGGGTCTGGGTGGGATGCTCTGAGGGTTGGTGTGGACTTGTTGGGCTGAAGGGCCTGTAGGGATTCTCTCATTCTGAATGAACCTCCTCATCCCTGGAACCATTCCTGTTAATCACTTTTGCCCTGACTCCAATGCGTTCACATCATTCCCGTAATGTGATGCCCAGAACATTACAAATACTCCAGCTGAAGTCTGACAAATGTCTTATGCAAGCTCAGAATCACCTCCTTGATGTTGTACTCTTAACCCATATGAATAAGGCCAAGGATAATATGTGTTTTATTAACTGCTCTGTTCATCTTTCCTGCCACCTTCAATAACCTATGCATATATACACCCAGGTGCCTCATTCCTGCACCACCTTAGCCTTGTACCCACTATCTTATGTTGTCTTTCAATGTTCTTCCTACCAAAATGAGTTATGTTAGCCAAGTAAACCACCTGGTGTTTTTATGGTTCTTCTATTCTATTCTCTTCTTTTCTGATTCTATTAAACAAACATAGATAGTTTCCCAAACCTGCCATTGTATTAGGTGTTCTGGCAATCATTGATATTAATAACCTTACTGCTGTAAATGAATTCTCATCACTGCTCATCATGCTATATGAATTATGTGGTAAATTTTCTGGCACCATCACCATTCCTGTTAAGTGTGCCTGCTCTGTCTACTGTGATAGAGGAAACCACTTGGTAGTCTAAAGAGAATAGGCTCTCATCTTAACATGTACTTTGGGACAGGATAGTGTGATTATACTATTGCTTTAAGAGGGACATTTTGTCCTTTTTGTTTGAAGAGAAGTTTTAAGATAGACGTGCTGACCTATCTCTTCCAAGCCAATAAAATAAACAGGCCCTGTGTTCTTTTCTAAATTAGAACAAAAGAAGCAGCATGAATGGATGGAGTCATTTCTTTGCATTGAGCTTCATCTGCCACCTCTTTACACATTCCATCAAATTGTCAGCACTTTTTGAATTTGTCTCCACTGTCCTTCTCCCAGTTTACAATGCTTCCAACTTCTGTATCATCTGCAAACTTTGAAATTATCCAAGGCATACTAAAATCTACATCATTAATTAGTATCAGGAAAAGCAAGGGAACAATACCAACCCCTTTATACTCCACTACAAACCTTCTTCCAGCCTGAGAAATATCCACTAGCCGCTATTACTTCCTATCATTGCATCAATTTTGTATCCACATTGCTATTGTCCTGTTTATTCCATGAGCTCTATCTTTGCTCCAAGTCTGTTGTGAGACATTGTATAGAATGCCTTTTAGAAGTCCATGTATGTTGCATTGATAGCATTACCCTCACAAACACTCTCTGTTTCATCTTAAAAAATCTCAAGCAACTTAATTAAACATAATTTTCCCTTACGAAATCAATGCTGGCTCTCTTTAACTAACCCATATTTGTCTCTGTGATTATTAATTTTCTCCCAAATTATTTTCTATGTAAGTTTTCCCATAGCCAAAGGTAAACTGATTTGTCTCAATTGCTGGGTTTGTCCTTATACCCTTTGCTGAACAATGTTATAATGTTTGCAATTCTCCATTTCCCTGACACCATCCTGAGTCTAAGGATGACTGAAAAATTATGGTCAGAGCCTCTATAATTTCTGCTTTCATTTCTTTTAGTATGCTTAGATGCATGTCATCTGGTTCTGGTTTTTTGTCAAATTGGATTACTGACAGCTTATCTAATATGCTGTCCTTCTAGTGACTTAATTTCCTCCTCTCTTATCATGGTCTGGATAGCATCTCCTTCCTTGGTAAAAAGACTAATAGAAAGAATTCATTTAATTTTTCAGCCATGTCTCTGCTACCAGGTGTCAATCCTGTTTTGGTCCATAATCTACTCTACAGCTCCTATTACTACTATTTTACTACTTATGTACCTATAGAAGACTTTGGGATTAGCTTTTATGTCTCTCTATATAATCTCTCTTTGCTTCTCTTATTTGTTTTTTCACTCCCTTCTGAACGTTCTGTATTCAGCTTGGCCTTCAGCTGTATTTTCTGTTTGACATCTGTCATAAACACACATTTTCTTTATTATCTTAATTTCCATCTCTTTTTCATCTTGGGAGCTTTGGACTTCTTTGTCCTTTTGAGGGAATATACCCTGACTATGTCTGACCAAGTTCTTATTTGAAGGTAGTCCATTATTTAGCTATGGTTTCTCCTGCCAACCATGGGTCCCTCTTTTCTGGCCTGTCCCATTCTTGCCCCATTTTAAGTTGCTTTTCTTTACTTACTTGTTCTGATTGTTCATTTTTCTTTTCCACCCTCATCCTAAATCTATGCCCTTGAATATTCCCCACTGATACTTGATCTATTTGGCCCATTGCATTCCCAGGTATAACAGTGCCTCCTTTCTCATTGGACTGGACACATACAACTGTAGACAACTTTCTTGAATACAATGTAGGAACATGTACCCCTTCCTGCCTTTTACACTGTCATCATCCCAGTCTATATTTGGATAATTAAAGTCCCCCATTATAACAACTCTATAATGTTTTTACTGCTCCGTAATTTCCTGCACATATGTTCCTCTTCTTCCTTCCCACTAGTTTTAGGACTATACACTACACGTAGCAATGTAATTGCACATTTTTTATTCCTTCGCTCAAGACAAGTCAATTCTTTCTTTAAACTCTCTGGGACATTTGCTTTCTCTAGCAACACAATGCCCTTCTTAACCAATACTGCCAACCCTCCTCCATTTCTTCTTTCCAATCTTTAATAAATGTCTTTTATTCAGAAATATTTAACACCCATAGTCTTACTTAAGGCAAGCCTCTGTTACAGCCATAACATTATAATTCCACATCGTAATCTGTGTCTGGAACTCCCAGTCTTAGTTATTACATTCCGTGCATTCACATACATGTACCATAATCCTGATTTGGAATGTTTTAATTTTTCCCTTATTCTGACTTCATCTATTAACTTACTATTCTCTGTTCTAGTGGTATCTATCTCCCCAATATTTTGGTATTCGTTATTCCTCTCTGATACTCTCTCCTCATTCTCACACCACACTAATTTAATCAACCATGATCTTCGGTCCCTGTCATTCTACATGTAACCCCCACCATACTGTTCTGTATGTGTAAGATCTCCCTTACTGTCCTGTTTTGACACAATCACCTTGATAACTTGTTATGATCTCTCCACCTTAATTAGTTTGTACAGTTTTGGATTTCTTGTTACTTTGGTTAGACCCTTGGCATGCGACTCTTTCACTTATCATGTTATTCCAGCCATTTGGCTTGTCTCCAGCTCCACCTTATTTTTTTTTGTAATTGTCTCCCTGCCTCAATTAATTGGATTACAGGTCATCCCCTTCATTTGCTGTTCAGCTGTTGACACTATTCACACTGTCTGATACTTTTGATCACCCGCAGAGGCTTATTATTCAACCAGTCGACACTCCACTCACACCATTCATATGATCGTTTGATCTCTCTGCTATAAATTATGTGCCTATGTGACTCTCTGCACTTCACCTGATGGAGGGGGAGCACTCAGAAAGCTTGTGATTTCAAATAAACCTTTTGGACCATAACCTGGTGTTGTGTGACTTCTGGCCTGATCCAATTTAAAACCTCTCCAACAAAACTGCAAAACACCCTGTAAGGAACTGAGTTCCAGCTCTGTACAGGTTTCATCTCTCTCAGAATAAGCCACACACTCATCTGTCTTATCCTGTTCTGTACTCATTTACATGTGGCACTGGGAGTAATCCAGAAATTACTACTTTTGAGATCTTTTTTGCTAATTTTCAAGCTAGTTCTTAAATTATGACTGCAGGGCCACCTTCCCTCCCTACCTATGTTATCTGTATTAACTTGGATTACAACGTTTGGCTGATCAGCTTCCTGAGAAGACTGTCCTTCCGTTTCTATGTAACATCCTTGACTCTGGCACCAGGGAGAAAGCATACCAAGATGGAGTTACATTTACTGCTGCAGAAGTGCCTGTTTATTCTCTGAACTAATGAATCCCCCATCACGATTGCTCTTATACTCTTCTTCCTTCCCTCCATATAACTGAGCCACCATGAGCTTGGCTCTTGTCGCATTCTTTAGAGGAACTACTTCCCTTTCCAGTATCCAGAACAGAAAACCTATTAATGAACAAAATCATCTCTGGAGTCTCCTATGCTACTTGCCCGGTTCTCTTGGACTGCCTGGCTATACATACTCCACCTGCCAGCATGTACCTATCCAGTAGTGTGACCACTTCCCTAGATGTGAGATTTACTTATTCCTCCATCTCACAGATGCACCACAACGACTCCAGCCACGACTCAAACTCTGAAATCCAGAGCTCAGCTTTCTGCATTCAGTGACACTTCCTGCACATATGCTCGTTAGGGTCACGTGAAGTGTCTATAACTTTCCACACGTCAAAGGATGGGCATTCTGCATGGCTGAGCTGCCCTGCCACGCTTTAAACTTGTATTTGGACTATTTACTACACACTGGAGGTTTGACCGCCTATTCACAACCAGGTCCTTCTCCTGTGCCGATAAATTGGATACTTGCAATAAGAATAAGACTCAATTCCTGCAGGGCAGAAAAAGTTAAAAATAAAGGAAAGGAGTAGCTCCTTCCTTTCCTCACTTAATCCCCTTAACTTCCAAACTCCTAGCCCATTCCATTTAAGTTACGAACAGTGCTAAATTGCGGAGAAATAGATCCATATGTTTTGAAACTGAAGAATTAGCTATGATTCAATTACACTAAAGAACTGTTCAAACTGGTTTCATTAATTAAATAACTACAGCTGTTCCACACCGGATAGTTTGTATACTCCAACTTAGGCCCATAAATTTAAAATGTAACTTTCAGCTAATAGTAAATGCAAACAAACTTACATTTTTAGAAAGAGCTTAAGATTCCCTCAACTCATCAAAACCACATCACTCTGCTCAAGTCACACTCAATCACCTGTTAAAAACCCTTTAAACTGGAGGATCTTTTATCTCTTTGGTTTCCACAGCTGAAGATGTCTTTCTTGCTGATACTAGTAATTGATCCATTGTGATAGCTGGAGGACCTTTGATCTCATAACCTCTCTTCTCAGAGGATGGCGCCTTGTTAATCAAGCATTTCCTTTTATTCTATTATCAGACCAGGTACTTTCTTCTTTGTAGCATCCTGGATCTCTGAACAAGTTATATTGTTCTTGACTGTCATGAATTTGTGGAAGTTGGTAGTCCCTTCTCAGTGATGGGTTTCTAAGAAGTTGTATGCAACACGTCTTCAATCTGTGCGAGTAGACTTATATTCTCAGTTGGGTGGTGAATCTCTGTTGAAATGTTATTTCAATTTATGATTACCATGGATGCTTTAATCCACTTTCAATGACTGCATTACTGGTGAAAGCAACGTGTTTTCAGTCATACTGCTTGAGGATACTTTATTGCTTAGTATGTTCTTTGTAACTGGTATTGAGGATTCTTCTTGGGAGGATAACAGAAAGAATTATTCGGTTTGAACTTGTGTCACTTCAGTATCTATTACTGAATGCTGGTAAACTTGAATCTGGTAATACTATTTGTTCACCAAATTGTTTTTCGCTTCGAGTTACCACAGCTAAAGATTAATCAATGAACTCAAATGAAGTATGCTACTCTTTTGCTGCCTGACTGCTTGTGTTTTCTTGCAAACCTTGCTGACTCCTGAGCTTTCTTTAATGTTCATAGCAATGAGAAACATTTGTTAATCAGTATATTTACAGGTTTTCTTCTTTTGTAAACTATTCTACGTAATTAACTTTTTGTGAGTGTAGCTATTTGACGTCTTGCTGGTCTATCACTGTGTCCAATTTTGGCACATTTTCTGAAATGTATTTATTGCTTCACAGATAAAACACTTTTAAATAGTTGGGCACTGCTTGTGCCTGTGAGGTTTCCTTGCTCCACAGCGCTGACACTGATTTTTAGTATCTTATTACTGTATTCACTGTATCAGTTTCCTTCATGTGTTTAGTGGTTGAAATGCTTTTCATCATTGACTGTAAACTCTGCCTTGTTGAATTATGTCACCAATTCTCTTTTGCAGAGTTCTTGAAAGTTTAACCTTCTACCTTCTTAAAGAGCTGTAGATCTCCACCACTGCCAGCATGTAGTAAGTAGCTGAGTGAAATTTGTCTTCAGCAAGATGTAACTTACAGCACAATAGCAGCTATGTACAGACTAGGTTAGTATGATAGATGTTGTTACAGAGTCCACAAAGATGGTCCACCTTAGCATCCAGCAACCATTGTAGCCACTCCAAAATGTTTTCTGGAGTCATCTGGCTCGACTTGTTAGCAGCTGCCTCCTTGGAATGAAGATTCTGTCTTGCCAGGCATTTTTTCCTCAGGCAGCTGAGCTGGGAATTTTCCCAACTCCCATGACCCACCTTGAAGATGAAAAGTCAGGCCATTGTCTCCAACCCAACATCTCACCCGTCAGGCTTTAATCTCCCTTAGTGCATGTGGACAACATGCAATAAAATACAGACTGGGTATGGCTCCTGTGGCCACCTGAAGTACAATTGTTATCCTTGAACCTTTCCTGACTGTAACTCTGGAAAACTTCTGTCCTTGAAACCTTACAAAAGAAGATGGCAGTGAATAGCAGTTTCAAACCCATCATTGTAGGATAAAATTGAAAGTTATTTAGAACAGCAGGAAGCAATCACTGCTCTGTTAATTGAGATGTTTGATGCTTTTTCTGGGCACAAGGTATATGTCACTTTTCAGCCCAAAACTAAATAATAATCAAGGGCAATAAAAGACTGCAGATGCAGTCCAACTTCTTTGCAAATTAAAAGGGGTTTCTGTCAAGGATTGGTTTGATTAATTATTTTTGAAGCTTGCTTATTGCCTGTTCCTTCTTAGCTCTTGCCATTCTTGTTGTACTCTCTCCCAACCTGCTTCTTTATAGCCCTCTGTGCTCTCGCTATACTCTCTCCCAGTCTGTTCCTATAGAGCTCTTGCTATACTCGATTTCTGCTTACTCCTTTATAGGTTTCTCTACTGTTGCTAGAATCTCTCCCAGCCTGCCTCTTTTAGCTTCCTCCACTCGCCATTCTCTCACCAAGCCTGTCCCTTTATTGGTGTCATTGCTGTCCCCTTGGAGCTCTCTCCACTCTGGTTATAATCTTTGTCAGCTTGCCTCTTTATAGCTCTTTCTGTCTTCTCTCCCAAGCCCACCTTGAGGTTTACTTGGACATTGGACTGAATTTTGCCGTGGACTGAAGACCGAATTTTTTGACAATGTTGTTTTCAGGAAGATTCAGGGAAAGCAGTCCACAATGGCTCATGTTAACTTTTCTCACACCATAAAAGCACAGGAACAGGAGAACACCATTCAGCCTCATAAGCCTATATTCCCATTCAATAAGATCATGGCTGGTCTATGTCTGACCTCCATACACCTGCTTTTGGTTTATGTCCCTTAATAACTCTACTAACCCTAACCCTTACCCTATCTCAGATTTAAAATTAACAACAGATCTAGCATCAACTGCAATTTGTGAGAGTGCAGCAAACTTCTACTAACCTTTTTGTATAGAATTGCTTCTTAACATCTCTCTTGCATGGTCTGGTCCAATTTTCAAACTATGTTTCTTGTTCTAGAATCCTTAACCAGAGGAAATAGTTTATCTTTATCTACTCTGTATATCTACCAATCAACTGCTCTTCATCTAATTAATTATATATCTGGCCTCTTCTGTGCTTGGCTCATAGAATCGAGCAGCAAGAGTGATAACTTCTTTACCTGCCCCTGCCTGTGATGCTGAAATGTGCTAAGGTGCCAGTCACGGAGGATAAGCCTACACCTGGGCAGGGCACCAAGTCACTAAGTCCTCCAGGTCAACAGAATAAACTACTTCTCATCCCAACTGCCAATGTCTTGACTGCGATTAGTGGGAGGACAAGGAAGGAAACAAAATTACTGAGGGCACATAGTTGACACAGATGACATTTGATTGTGAGTAATCCTGCACTTTATAAAATATATGTTAAATGACGCTCTTCAAATGTGTGCTGTAGACTGTAGCCATGAAGTTTGTTTGTCATCAATAAAAACGATTTGGATCAGAATACAGGAGGCATGGTTGGTAAGTTTGCAAATGACCCCAAAATTGGACATATAGTGGACAGTCAAGGATATCCAAAATTACAAAGACATCTGGATCAATTGGGTCAATGGGCTGAGCAGTGGCAAATGGAGTTTAATTTGCGTGAATGTAAGGCATTACATTTTGGTGAAATAAATAAGGGCAGGGCTTATACAATTATTGGTAGGGCCCTGTGTAGTCTTGTAGAACAGACAGACCTAGCTTTTCAGGTACATAATTCTTTGAAATTTGCATCACAGCTAGACAGCGTGGTTAAGAAGTTTAGCAGGTTTGCTGTCATTGCTCAGATCTTTGAGTATAAGGAGTGAGGACATCATGCTGAAGTTGTTCAGGACATTGGTGAGGCCTTCTGTGGAGTACTGTGTGCAATTCTGGTTGCCCTGCTATAGGAAGGATATTATTAAATTGGAATGGGTTCACAAAATATTTATCAGAATATTGCTGGGAATGGAAGGTTCGAGTTACAAAAACAGGCTGGATAGACCTAGACTTTCTCCACTGGATGTAGGAGGCTGAGGGGTGATCTTATAGAGGCTTATAAAATCATAAGGGGCATAGATAAGGTAAATAGCAAGGATATTTTCCCCAGGGTGGGGGTGTTTCAAAACTAGGACACATATTTTTCAAGTGAGAGGAGAAAGTTTAAAAAAGAACATAGGGCAAACTTCTTTTACACAAGGAGTGGTTCATGTGTGGAATGAACTTCCAGAGGAAGTGATGGTTGCAACATTTAAAAGACATTTAGATAAGTTGATGAATAGGAAAGGTTTGGAGGGATATGGGCTAAATGCAGGCCAGCGGGACTGATTTATTTTGGGTACATGGTTGGCGTGGACTAGTTGGAGTGAAGGATCTGTTTGAATGCTGTATGACTCTATGATTATGACTCTAAGTCATGTTCATTTGAGATATGAGTTTCCTCTTCACACAGCCCAAGGATAAAAATAGTCGAAATGGACAAACACATTGCTTATCTCTTACGAGCTCTGTGATTGTAGATAGCATCAAATACCCAGATCCTCTAACCATGACATGGGTGACTGTATCCACCGCTGCACTTTAGGTATAGACAACAGAGGGAACAAACAGTGAGCAGATGTTGTGGGAAGGTCTGCCCTGGAAAGCTCACCACACTTACACCTAATCCAATTAGTTCAATTAGCAGTGACTATTCCACACCTCTCTGCAGGCAATGTTGCATTCTATCTTTCAGCTTTACAAGCACATTTCCATTTACAGTCAGGTGGTGTGTAATGGGAAGTTCACATTTATACTCTCCCTCATAGCTCAGTGGGCTGATAGGAGAAGCTACACAGAGAGTTGCAGCTCTTCAGTTAAACCTTGTCCTACAAGACAATGAGAAAATGGCACCTGGGGACAGCTTGTTTGCATTTGTCGACCAAGAATTGGGAGCAGTAGCACAGGTCCCCACTCTCTCCTTGTCACAACCTGATGTCATAAAAATTCAGGCTGGCTGTGACCTTGGTGTGCACTAGATGGGATGCCACACATTCCTTACTCTAAAACATTGGTAACAATATGCATGAACATCCTTAGTCTGTGTCTGCATTATGTTTCTGAGGATTCTTGATAATGAAGACAGGATCAGTAAATTTGGGCACAGATCATTCTCCTTAGCCTCGAGAGGGAGAACCAGGATCTGAAGATCCCTCAAGGAGGCGATGTGGCAGCTGTGAGAAGTTCCTGTTCTTGGTGACAATGTTCTAAATGATATCTTCTTCACTGCTGTCATCTCATTTCTAACAAGGAATCCTCTATGTACAGGTTTGAATCGGAGGTGAGTGATTGGATAATCAGTGGGTAATGTCTGAAAATATTGACAATTAGGTGTGGCAGCACAGAAGTATCGTCCAGTGTAGGTTTGAAAAGTGATGCCAAAACAGCAAAACCAAATAAGACTTTTAAAATAGTGTCTGCATAGCTTTGTGCATCTGATAAGACAGGGGGCCAATTAATGCCAAATATGTAATGGTCATCATTGCTTGAGTTCATAATTTGTAATGTTCTTGCTTGCTAAAAGAATTACCTTTCAAAAGAATCAAATTTGATGACAGGTAGATATTGTTGCACCATCCAATATACTAACACAATTGCAGCTAGAAGGACCTCACATGCAAATCTTTGTACACCACCCCCAAAGAGAAAAACAGTAACTTATTCTGCTTGCTGTGCATGCAGTGGCAGTAATTTTGCCTCCTTATTGCACTGTTGAGTTTGGAATGAAGAAAATTTCTGCTTTGTGCCGTCATGAATGAGTTGCAGGCTTCTCCTGAGATTAACAAAGATTTCCCAATGCTTTTTATTCCCTTTTGAGTTATTGTCCCATGTCCCCGATGACCTTTTCGCCTCTTTCCATTCTTATTCTTGTGTGATTATTAATGTTTTCCATTTATCAACTAAGACCAAGATATTGCGATTTGCCACACCTTTTGAAATAACTCAAAAAGGCTAGTATCTTGTCAGCAAGTCACCCTTTGTTTTACATGTGCATAGTACATGGCTGACCCAGTTAGCTCAGAGCCAATTCCTGGAGTGAGCAGAACCCTTGGCTCTACTGTTTATATCTGTCAGCCAGGACTCACTGACTGGGGCTATCAACCTGGCCCAATCAGGGAACTCATATTTTGAGATCCACCTAGCTGACAACGTTCCAATCACTACACCCTTGTTGGCCATTCACTCTTCTTGTATCGAGACAAAGTTAATAATGAAATGTGCAAACATCATCTCCTGTAATATCTTGTTCCCTATGCTGTATGAGATCCCACCTTCCTCACTGAAATTGCCACTTTCACCATCATTCCCTCAACAACCCAGTCTAACGAACCCCAAAACCACGTTCGACACCACTGCACAGACTGCTGCCCCCAGCCATTAACACTTAAACCCCCTAGGACTGATCATGGTCCATCTCCCAGGTTGATTAGGATGACAGTCCAGACTGAGGACAGCCCAATGCCTTGGAAGGATGCCTCCACAGCACCCCAACTGATGCACAGTGATCCCTTGACTATGGCTCAATTCATGGGCTACAAGGACACTGTTCCCTGGACTCCAGGAGGGCCAAATACCTGATTAACCCTGTCCAAACTCTTGGACTAAAATTAGACTGGCCATAGTTCTCCTCAACTCCTCTTTGGCATTTAGGCACGGACATTCGCTTGAAGCACATACATTGTGTTTGCTATGCAAGTTGTTGACAGATGCTGAAGTTGTGATGTTGATGTAGTCCCTGGTGCCACTGTAGAGACTCCCTTGTCTGTTTGGTGTTCACAAATGTGATAGGCTGCGTGGCAGTCTCTGTGGTAAACAGCGAAGCAAGCCAGAGAAAATGTAAGTTTTAGACGCAGAGCTGATGTGCTGAAAAACAATACAAGCCACAAGAGGTTGACAGAAAAGTCAATGGAAAGTGATTGAAGACTAAGAAAGCAACCTAAGAGGCATCTTATGTAGTTGCATGAGATGTGTGTCCCTGCACACCAACGGACTGGACAGACACATGAAAGACAATTGTCTGAGAGCTCCAAAGTGAAGTGCTATAGGACTGAAGTAGTATGGGAAATATTCTGAAAGCAGCCATGGTAATGTGATGATTATGATAATGCCCAGTTGATTGGAGGAAGGGTGGAAGAGGACAGTGTCTGTGGTGCATGTTGGGATATGGTGGTGTTAGAGTTGTATTGAGGTCCAGAGAATCAAGCAGTGACGTGAGGTATCAGGTAACTGTTCTGATTTTCATTTCAGGAGCTGATGCCATATAGTTTTTGGGGAAGGAGGGGAGAATTGGGAGCTGTGTAGAAATGCGTTAAGATTAGCTAATAATGAGATGCAAATACTTGGAAATAAGATACAAAAATACGGTAGTTCTCCCATAACACAATTGTTGCGTTCTTGTGTGACCTCACGCTATAGAAAATCAAGTTATAGGGAAATCGCTATACCTGTACAGCAGAAAGTTCATTATCCAAACAGTGCCCCCTATTCATCAATCATGCTACAGCCCATTTGCATTAACGAAACATATTCTCTAGCAGAACTATCTGTAGAAACTGCTGGAAAAGCTCAGCAGGTCTGGCAGCATCCATGGAGAGAAATCAGAATCAACATTTCAGGTCAAGTGAATCTTCCTCAGGATGGAAGATAGATAGTCGCTGCTCTTTATTGAGATTTAGCACCCAACCATTTAAACCTTAAGTGGGGGAATAGGAAATATTTTTCTCCAGGTCAGAGATCTGATTTCAATGTATTTTCCCAACTTTCTCACGTTGTCCACAATACTCAAGGCAGCAGAAAACGGTCCGACTTTAAAGGTAGTATACCTCTTGTCGTCCTCTTATTTGTTCTAAATGAGTCATTAATTATTTCTAGCATAATGAAAACTTAAGTACTTAGTCAATGTAGCTAAATGTACTTTTGTCCAAAACAAGTGAGCCTACTAATAGCTGAATACTATCAGCATTTTAAATGCAACTTTAGTATCCTACAAACGTGTAGCTGTACTTAAATTATAAAAGCAAGTGAACATTTTTGAGAATCATATGTTTATTGTCAATATCAAATTATAAAGAAAAGAATGTAATTGTAACAGCATACAGTTGTTCCTCTTTGAACAATAATACAGCTGTCCAAATAACTACAGAGTATCAGAAATTTAAAAACTGTGCGTTTGCAGATTTGATTTGGTATTTTACAGCAACATTTACCTGCATAAATATTTCTGTGTCTCACTTTATTGAATTCTCATTATATAAGTTTGCTTTTCTGAATAAACTCAAAAACAGAAAATGCTGAGGTAATCTGCTAAACAAAAATCATTTCATGATGATAAGATGCACCACTTTCAGATGACAAATAGCTTGAGATCAGTTACAGCTTTCATTTGGGCTGAATTTAAAAACTGTCAGAATAAACTAAAGAATAAACAAGTTATGCAATTTGAAGTTTTCTACAGAAAACAGCCAACATAGTTTTTACCTCATGCTTTCATCCATCACCAATGCCATAATTACTGCCAGGTGAACAATAAATTTAACTACCAAAATATTCACCGTCAAAATCAAAACTTCATTGTTTCATTGAAAGATGTAAAATATAAATCATGAAAAGACAAGAAGATAGTTTATGACTATCAACTTGATCAAAACATTTTCAAGGCCTTGTCATCTACTCTGAACATGTTTACAGTTTCTGATTTTTTTTAGTAGCAGATTGACAAAAACAAATGAAGAACTAAGTACTGGATTCTCAATGCAGAGTTTGGGGAGGAAGGAAAGAGAGGTTATTTAAATGGACAGCAGTTCCTGTTCATAGATTTAACAAAGGACTTTTTGATCCCACTTATTTTCACATTAATGAAAGCATCAATGAAAATCTGGTGCTTCTGGGAATGTGCAACCTGAACGCCTAATGATAACATTTGCTGCATAATGGCCGGCTTGGATGCATTTTTCAAGAGGCTGATCATGAACGAGTTGTGACAGAAAACCTACGAAGAAAATAGTAAAAATCATCCACAGATAAGTGTAATAAAAACCTTTACATTTGCAACTAAATACACCACATTGTATTTCATATTTGTGTGTAAAAATAAACTATTTTCCACTGATAAAATTAGCCTTTGTAAATTCTTGGCTCCTCCTTTTGGGTAGAGATCAGGTTATCAAACTTGAAGTACTAAGAAATTGCAGTCTTTTTCACAAAATTAAAAAAAAAGCTAATTTGTGATTTGTTTCTGTTTTAATTAACAGTGAAACTGTTGAAACTCAGTTTTTAAGATGAGACAATGCATGTCAAAATTTAGGAGGAAGTACCCTGATTCCCTTGATGTTCAATGCATAAATGGATGACAAAACATGGCAGTGCTGAATTAGATTTCAGGCGGTGAATTCCCTTATCATTAAGCTTCAGTGATACTCAGGCTAGAGTAGAAAGAATAGGACAGGACTTGGTAGTGTTGCCTCCCACAGTTCAACAGTTTGCCGACATTCACTGCGTTGAACAAAAACAGAAATTGCTGGAAAAACTCAGCTGATCTGACAGCATCTGTGAAGAAAAATAAGATTTAATGTGTTGGGTCTGGTAAACCTTCCTCAGAGCAGGACAGCAGTTCTGAGGAAGATTCACCAGACCCAGAACTTTAACTCTGATATTTCTGCACAGATGCTGCCAGACCTGCTGAGTTTTACCAGCAACTTCCGTTTTTGTTCCTGATTTACAGCATCCACAGTTCTTTCGGTTTTTATTCACTGCATTGAAGATTGCCCACATAAGCAAGGAATAAGAAACTGCTGGCGCCTGTAGGTCCCATGTTCACATTCTGTTAACTATTTGGTGGAGAGGAAAATGAAAACAACAATATTGTTCTTTGTGCCTTACAATTTTGAATGGTAGCATGGGATTTCTCTTCAAACGTTAGGGACATCTTTATTTCCTGTTGCTCATTGCTAAATCTGCTTCCAAGTATTATCTGACAGTTTTTTAAAATGTCAAATTACTTATTAATGATTTGGCTAGGGCAAAAATAAATAATTAGTATGTTTACATTTATGTAATCACAGATTTAAGGGAAGTTTATTCAAATATTCAAATCTTTCTCTCTTTCACATCACCCCCCCACCCTCCACATATACATGCGCACACACCATATCTATGTTGAGATAGGAAGAAACCTATTTCCCTCTGGGAAGATTAGGCTAAATACTAACTGGGAAAATAATTATTTCTCATCATTTTTTGAATGAAAGGGAAAAACTGTGATAAAAGGTCAGATTTTAAATGTTTATGTTTTTGAAGCATCATTTACCACCCATTTTCTTTATCGAGTAAGTATAGCTATGAAGTGATAAACTGGAGCTAAATTTGTCGACTCTGACACATGGCTGAGTACCAGTTTCCCACTCTTGTGGTTAAATCAATACACTGTTTGAGTAAACACAGTTAAAGCTTTATTAGAATGGTGCTTATTCTGGATTGGCAACATGTTGCTTTGGTGACAAGCAAGCCCAACATACACCGCTGAAGTGAGTAAAAGGACAAATAATCAGCTAATCCTATAGAATTCTGAGAGATTTAGGCCCACATACTCCAATGGAGCAGTATTTGAGATGCATGTTGGGACCATGTGAAATTGCCAACGCAGGAGACTGTGAGAACTGCCTGGGAAATTGAACTACACTAAACTTGCACCAACATTTTTTTTCTGTGTTATTATCCTCGAGTTACATGTCTTCCATGCAGGTATTCCACGTCTTAATTGCAGTTTAATGACAAATTGAGAATACCTCTCTAATGGGTAGGGCAAAAGGAAAACAAATAAAAGAAAAGCCAGTAATTTGTATAATTCCACTCTGATTTCAAATGGGCATGGGCTTAGAAAAACCAAAGCTCCTTAGAACATTTTAATTTTCCAAAATATTAGAAATAGTATTTTGGAAGAAAGGTAACATCAAAGCCGTGAAAAGGAGAAACAGGATAAAGTTGAAGAATGGAGGGAAAAGGAGATGGCAGGATGCAAAGTAACGTTACATTTTAATTTGCATTGTGATTTACATGCTATTTTAATATAAATTATCTCACTGCACCACCTGAAGAGACAAGAGTTCTGACTAAGGTTTATCCATTAATCAAAGCACCTAAACATTATCGTTTATCTTATTTCTGCTGTTGGGATCTTTATATATGCAAATTGTCTGCGATGTTTTGCTGCTTAAAAACATAACGCACTTTACAGCCAATGAATATAGTTGGAATGTTTTTAATCAATCTGAAGACAAAAAAGTTTCTATTATTCGTTGAAGTTATTTTGGTTTAGTAAGTTGGTTTAAGATACTTTTTTCAAAATTATATTAAACTAAATAAAATTATAGAACTGTTTGATCCACAAGCTGACCTGAACAGCTTGCAATTTAAGAATTAATAGATTTCCTATCCTATTGCAATGAATTCAATAATTTTGCGTCCTTTGACATAAATATAGTAACCACTTACAAAGAAGCTATATTTTCTAGTGATCTACTGTAATCCTCCAGGGAAATTAGTTCTGCATTACAGCTACAGGATCTTTTCCTTGTGTTAACATCACATGGAAGAAAAGTAACATGTAAACTAGCGAGTTTTTTGTAATTTTTCCTGATAGTCTTCAGCTAGTTCTCTCACTTCAAGTGTCTTCGATCCCATCGAGTTTGTGCTTAGAAGTGGTCTGAAATTCTGATGGACATTTATGCAAACTCACAATACCATGCTTATGGTATATTTTGCATTTGATAAATAGTATTGCATTAAGGCAGCTCATAAATTTCATTTCAATCAAATCTCAACAAAAATAATACATCCCCTTAAGGGATAAAAACAGCAAAAGAAAACTGGCCCAACTGTGGCTAATAAGAAAAAGTTAAAGATAATTTCAGAATAAAGGAGAAAGCTTAGAATGTAACCAAGAGTTGTAAACCTAAGGATTTGAAGGAAGAGCATGAAATTGAGAGAGAAAGTAGAAAACTGTGAAAACTTTGATTCATATGTAAAATGGAAGAGATTGGCAAAAGTAAATATTGGTTCCTTCAAGGCAGAGATTGAAAAACATCCAAATTAGGTATGAAGAAACAAATATTTTGCACCTGTCTTCACCACAGGAGAAAACAAAATATATCTCAGAAATTGTTGGGAAACATAGGTTCAGCAAGAATGAGTGTTACGACTTCAACTAAATATCCAAGGTTACATGTCCTGACGAGAGGACAGATGATCAGAGGCGGCAAGGTTGCCTCGTTAGTAAGAAAAGAAAGGAAGTTCATAACAAGAAGCGATATTGGGTCAGGAGCTGCAGATTCTGTGGGGATAGAGTTGAGGAATCACAAAGGAGGCAAGACCCTGATTAGAGGAGTGTAAGCCGTCTATCAGTAATCGGGATGTGGGGCAGAAAATAAATCAGGAGATCTAAATGACATAAAAAAGGGACTATAACAATAATCATGGGGGTCTTCCGGTTGGTAGTAGATGCCAAGAAAAGGAATTCATGGAATGTCGACGAGATTTTCTTTTGGACCAACTTGCTATAGAGCCCACTAGAGAACAGAAAATAATGGACTTGGTGATATACAATGAAGCAAACTTGATTAGGGAGCTTAAGGTAAAAGAAACCCAGAGGTCAGCAACCATGTTAAAAATTCACCCTGCAGTTTGAGGGAGAAGTTTGAATCAGATGTAAGAATAGTATAAATGAGTAAAGGTAACTACGAAGATAGGAGGGAGGAGCTGGCCAGAGTTAACTGGAAGGGGAGCCTAGCAGGGAGACAGTGGAGCAGCAATTGCAGGAGTTTTTTGGGGACAATTTGGGATGCTCAGCAGAAATTATCCTAAGGAAGAAGAAACATACTAAGGGGAGGACGAGGCAACCATGACTGACAAAGGAAGTCAGGGACAGCATAAAAGAAAAAGAAAAAGCATACTATGTGGTGAAGATTAGCAGTAAGTCAAAGGATTGGAAAGCCTTTAAAAACCCGCAGAGGGCAACTAAAAAGGCAATAAGGGAGGAGAAGATGAAATATGACAATAAGCTAGCCAGTGATATAAAAGAAAATATAAAAGTTCTTTTTAAGATATCTAAAATGTGGGATAGAGGCAACAGTACAACATTGGACTGTTGGAAATGAGACTAGAGAAGTTCGGAATGATGAGTATTATCCTTATAATGTGTATTATTTCCAAATTTTAACAGCGCTCCTCCAATTCCGGATGTCAGATAATTTCAAAAAGGGGGTGAAGGTGTTTTTTTTAAAAAAATTGCTCCAATTCTAACAACACAAATGTGCACCAGCATAGAAATCCTTTATATTTCTATAAGGTTAAATATTTCCAGTTTCTGTTTTGGCACAAATCAGATCTATACAGTTCACTGGAGCAATGAGAATAGGAACATAATAAACATGCAGTGCTCATGTTAAAACTGCATTTTTCACAAAATGACAATTTGACATACAACTTATGTAGCAGCAATATTTACCTCCCACAAAGGCATCACCAGCTCCATTAGTATCGACAATCTCATCTTGTTTAATATCGAGGACAGGGAAGGCTGTTACATTATCAGCTGTGAGAAAGAAGGAAAATAATGTAAATGGATTATGCATTATAATGGAAAATAGAGATTAAATCATATTGATTTGTAATTTAAAATATTAGTTTTGCTAATTCAAAGGCAATAATAAAAAATGTTTTAAAACATAAATGCAAGTGTATTAACACTCTTCTGCGATTCAACAGCAAATATCACCCTGTGGAGTCTGCTTATATAACGATACAGGACAAAGATAACAAAACTTGGAAAATTGAGTTAACTAGTGGCCAGTTTCATTATATAATCCCAGAAGACAAACTAGACCAGGAATACAGAGGAGATTCAACTGTACATCTCCGAAACAGAAAACATGACCATCAAATATCCAGCCAGCTATCTTGGTTTGCAAACAACACTATCTTAACCCAACTGCAGACATAACACAGATGTTGTGATATCTTATAAAATGTTGATAATAAGAATGGTGACGTCTTAATAATAGTACGATCTACAAACAAAACTTACAAATTGAATACAGGGCAATGACACACTAAATCACAAAATGTAAATACCAGATTCTTTCACACACATTATTTGACCATTGTCTACTTTAACTAATGCTCTGACACACATATTAAATGCCCCTACTTGATGATAATAAAGGATAAAACATGCACAGTCAAGCTGATTAACAGACTTTAACATGTTTTCACACCTGGCTAATTATATTTAATGTGCCTGTAATCACAGTCAACAAACATTGCTGCCAGAAAGCTGAAAACCAATTTGTCAAAATTCAAAAATGGCCCCCCATCCCTCACATCCACTAAAGAAAGGTGAGCAGTAACTTGGCTGTTCTCAAGTTCTCTCCAATGCTGCTTTTCAATCAATTCTAAAGAAATACTGGGTAACGTCAAAGCATTATTTAATACTTACTGCAACTTTACACATGGGAGCATAATAAAAGATTTTGCTATTAATCAGTTCTCTGCTCTAAACTCACTCGAGCCCAGAGTTCCCTTGATTACACTAATTTGGAAACAGCTTCCCGAAATGTCTCTCTTCTACTCTTGATCTCTTCTACTCTTGAACTTCATTTGTTCTGATGTTAGAATTTTCCAAACTAATTCTTGAAAAATATTTTTGACTTAACGGAGGTTTACCACCCACATAATT
Organism: Ginglymostoma cirratum; assembly: GCA_024137785.1. NCBI lineage: Eukaryota > Metazoa > Chordata > Chondrichthyes > Orectolobiformes > Ginglymostomatidae > Ginglymostoma > Ginglymostoma cirratum. Next base: position 11,035,725 of record JAHRHZ010000070.1, read on the forward strand.
TGTTCCATTTTACACATTTCTGTTCTCAACCCTTTGGCTCCCTCCCAAAAATATACAAGGTCTTTGGATTGTCCTTCTTCATTTTTGCCATCAGCAGTGTGATATCAGCAGGAAAAATGAAATGCTTTTGATGCGTGGCATGTGTTACACCAGAGGGAAACACAGGAACCAATTTTATCTACAGCAATGTATCATGACTAAATGAGACAAATGACAATGTCAATCTGGAGATGCTGGCTGAGAGATAGCTATTGACTAAGAAATTAGTAGATTTGTGCCTTTTCTCTTTAAATTATGCCGTGTTATTTTTATCATCCACCAAAGAATAGACACGTTCTCCATTTCGTGTTTCACCTGAAATTTAGCACCTCCTTAGAACTGTACTGAAGAAAACAAAACTCAAGCTGATAGAAGTACCTATCTGAATCAGAATATAGGAAACCTATGACTAAACAAAAGACGACACACCGCTAGTCAAAAACCAGTCAGCATGGTTTTATAAGTAAGTTTCCCCCACGTCAATGAATTTTTTGAGGGTGCAGCAACTCAAATGGATCAGTGTTCGATTTAAAGATAACACTGATCCATTGACTTTGAAAGACATTTCACAAATCACCATATGAAAGGTTTCAGCATTGGGGCTACTACATTTCTTATTTGGGATCCATGGTCTGCAGCAGTTCAAGGCGGCAGCTTGTCACCACCTTCTCAAGTGCAACTAGGGACAGTCAGCAACATCCATATCTCATGAGAATTCAAAAAAAAAAAAACAGTAATGGCCCAAATTTAGAAACACAATGTTAAGTGGTTATGTTTTTTGATGATACTAACAAATCAGAGTGTTGGGAGAAGGAGGTTGCAAGAATAGGAGCGAGAAAGACTGCAAAGAGAGAACAGTTTTTAAACCAGTCAAGAAATAAATGTGCAGCTAATTAGGAGCCAGGAAAACTTGAAATCCATTTGGTAATGAGTTCCTTGCAAATGAATATAGAATCTCTAAGATTGTGGAAATTCACGAGTCTCAATATTTGAAAAGACGTGGTTGATTTGACTGTACATTGTATCAATTGTTGAGTTTAAATTTGAGCTTGCAATCTAGGCTACAGTAAAAAAGTGCAGTAACTGCCTGATCAAAACATTCCAGCTTTATGACCGTGTGAAGGAGATGCACAGTTGGAAGGTGTGTTTAAGGTGATGATCTTTTTGTGTAAAAGTGTTTTTTGATAAAAATTGTTGTCCTATGTTAAAAACTATGGTCTCCAAGAAATTACTACATTGCTTGTGCATTGTGGCTTTAATTTAATGGACAGTTCCTGATTTAGGATTTTCTTGAAACCTGTCTACTTTGCCTTGTCCTTTTAGTTCAGCAAGAAAATGCTAATGCTGACAATGTTTGAGGATTGTAAGCCTTTGCAAACAATAAACATAAATAGTGCTCAATTGTTGCTTGCTTGAAATGCACATAAATCAAGTACATCTTTTCTAAGGGGAGCAAATGGGTTCATTAATAGGAATGATACCGAACAGGAAAGTTATCAGGTTTGGAAGGGCCGAAAATGAATGAACTGACACAATGCTCCACAATAACCCACTTTTTAATCTGGATCCCAATAGGTTACCACAATGGCGTAACTTACATGAAAATTAAAATGTTATTCTGAAACTACATAACTTACTACATGTACACTTCACGAGCATGAGAATCAACTAATTAGCTAAATAACTGTCTCTCCAGGTTAAATTCCCCGTTGCAAAACTGAAATTTTTAATTATGATGTCCCTTGGCTTTGAAACTTGCAAATATTTAGAATAACTGTTTTGCAAAGAATGATTATCTTAAGCATTAAATGATTCACTTTCCCTTCCCACTATCAGCCAGTGTTTAAAATTCATCTATTCAAGGTGGTAACTATTCATGCTAACCTGCTCTTGACGATGAGGAATACGTATTGTAAGTTTATGAACAATTTTTAACTCTGAGGACGAGCAGGAAACTGTGGTTAAACTGCTCCTCTCTGGAAATCTGTTGTTTTGTGCCTGCACATTTCTGCAGTGAGATTTTTAAATCAGAGGAAAATGTTAACATGCAGTCAGCTCATTTCTGTAATAAAGAATTTTAAAATAACACTGCAGGTTACTCAAGTTCTAAAACTTAAAACTATAGATGACAACAGCATGAAGTCTGCAAGAAAAGTGACTTCACGTGGCACCAAATTAGAAATGGGCAGCTGTTCTGAAGTTGATGTGATGAGAAGAAAAAACTATAAAATAACTATTATATACGTCTAATATACTAATGCTAAAATACTATATTAGTGTCAAATATGCAAGATATCAGGGGCAAATATTTTCTAATATTTCATCTAGCTTACGAAGATGCAAATATAGTAACAATATAAGTGAATTATACCATTCCCCTGGTCACACAAAGGAGACTGGATCATCATGCAGGACGGCACAGCGGCGAGTACAGTACCAGAGACCCAGGTTTGATTCCACCCTTGGGCGACTGTCTGTGGAGTTTACATGTTTTCCCCATGTCTGCATGGATTTCTGCCAGGTGTTCCGGTTTCCTCCCACAGTGCAGCTTAGATAATAGGCATGGTAAATGAGAGATTATTGGGATAACGGGGGGTGTGGGTTTGGGTGGCATGCTCTTCGGCGGGTTGGCATGGACTCAATGGGATGAATGGCCTCTTTCTGCATTGAAAGGGTTCTATGATTCTACATATAATTTTGAGGTTCATGAGCAACACTCACTGTCAAAATATTTGGCATGTTTCAATTTTGGATTTTTAAAGTAACTTCTCCCACAAAATTATTCAACAATAGTTTCTGAAAATGTACCTTCTTATTGTGGTCCAGTAATTTTCTGCTTTCTATAATGGAAAAATTCTATGTGATTAGAGGGAAAAAGGCAGGACAGGTACAATAAGCAAAATGCCTTCCTTCTCTGTTGACTCAATTTATGATTCCAACTTGTCCTCAACAAATGTGAGGAATGACTGGCTACTCTACTTGCAATATTTGTTTAAGATAGTTTTGTTACGTTCATTAAGCTTTTTGAAAAATCAGATCGGCAAACTAGATTAGGGGCGGCACGGTGGCACAGTGGTTCGCACTGCTGCCTCACAGTGCCAGAAACCTGGGTTCGATTCCACCCTCGGGTGACTGTCTGTGTGGAGTTTGCACATTCTCCCTGGGTCTGCGTGGGTTTCCTCCAGGTGCTCCAGTTACCTCCCACAGTCCAAAGATGTGCAGGCTAGGTGGATTGGCCATGCTAAATCATCCATAATGTTCAGGCATATGCAGATTAGATAGGTTTACAGGGGGATGGGTCTGGGTGGGATGCTCTGAGGGTTGGTGTGGACTTGTTGGACTGAAGGGCCTGTTTCCACACTGAAGGGATTCTATAATAATAATAATAATTATTCACAGACTACAGGAAACAGCCATCCCCTTCCGTCCAACTCCATCCCCTCATCTAATCCCATCTCTTGCTGCATATTCACTGTGCAGTTTGACCTTCTGCTCTCTGATGCTGAATGATCTGCACTCAGTAAGGGACATGGTTTATCACTTTAAGCCTCCACTCAATGAATTTCAGGCATGACAATGACACTGAATTTTTATTCTGTCATCTTCACTTCCACGACTACTTCTTTGGACAGAAATCCTCTCCCTGCTACCAACCCTTTCATCCGTCTCCGACACTCCCCATCACCTGGACCTCTTCTTCTCATCTCTTATCTGTACTTCATTGAGAACTGCCAACATGAAATTAGCTGCCTTCATTTCTCTGCCCCCCTACTTGCCCACTCTAACCGGTCTCCCTCTGACTTTGCTACACTCTGTTCCCTCAGGTCTAACCCTGACTTTGTTATCAAACCTGCCAAGGAGGGTGGTGTGGATGTCATCTGGCATATTGACCTCAACCTGACAGAGGCTGAGCACCAACTTCCAAATACTTCCTCCCACATCCTCAAGGCTATGATCCCACTACTGAGCATCAATGTATTATTTCCAGGACGACCAATGACTTCATTTCCTTTGGAGATTTCCCCTCCACAGCAACCCACCTCAGTTCTCCAACCCCATACAGCCACTTCTATCTCCTTCCCAAAATCCACAAACAGAACTGCCCTGGCAAGCTCGCTGTTTCAGCCTGTTCCTGCCCCAGTCAACTTACTTCTTCTGACCTTGACTCTATTTCTCCCCCCTTGATCAGTCTCTTCCAACTTTACATTCGTGATTCTTCTGATGCTTTACATCAGCTCCATAATTTCCAGTTTTCTGGTTATAGATGCATTCTCTTCACTTATGCACTCCTCTACTCAGCCATCCCCATCAGGATGGTCTGAAGGCTTTTCGCTTTCCCCTTGAAAAGAGGCCTGCACAGTCTCTATCCACCACTGCCCTCTTTCACCCGACTGAGCTTGTTCTCACTTTGAATACATGTCCTTTAACTCATCTCATTTTCTTCAAGTCAGAGGTGACCATGAGTTCCATAACTGGAACTTTGTGGGGAATGTGCAACATTCCTTGTTCCAATCTTGCTTGTGCCCCCCACTACAACACTTTCTCCAATACATAATGTTGTCCCTAACGCTGCTTCTTGCTCTTGTCCAGAACTTGAAAAGTTCAGTTTTGCTTCCAATTTCCTGTTTTCTCTCACCTTCACCTGACTCTTCCCATCCCTCCCTCAACTTCATTGCTTCCATTTGAGGACAGGCTGTCCACCAATATCCATTACAAATGCAATGACTCCCACAGTTACCTCAATTACACTTGCTCACACCCTGCATCCTTCATGTATTCTCTTCCATTTCATTGTCCCAGTTTCTCGGCCTCCATTGAATTTGTTTTTATGATGTTACCTTCCACTGGGATGCCTCTGATATGATTTTTTTCTCAACTAAGGAATCCCTCCTCATTGTGGTGTCCCACACTTCTTCCATCACAATATCCCCTCCTTCTCCGAGTATCAGCAGCGCTCTCTTAGTCCTTACTTCCCATCCCACCCATCTCCACATTCAAATGATCATCCTCCATTGTATATGTTAACACTTCCTCTCTCCACAGACGCTACTAGTACTGTGTTTCTTTCAGATTTCCAGCATTCACAGTATTTTGTCTTTACCAATATGTTATCCACTTAGTACGAATAATAGTACATCCTCTAAACATTTGGAGCACATCCAAATTGTTGTTAGGGGAGCCCTTCCTGAACACACACACGGAAATGATGTCATGACTACAGATACGAAGTGTCACATAAAGCCTCCTAATTCCTAAAATGGCTGTGCCATTCAACCAAACTCTCAAATCTTCATAGCACACTTTAAAATTACATTACACAAGCGTAATCTACTGGTTCATGCTGATACATTTTTCATGCTGTACCAATTTAGAGGGCACAGATATGGTTAGCGATTTTTAAACTAAAATTCTTTGATGGGATATGGGTGACACTGGCTAGGCCAGCAATAACTGCCCATCCCTAATTGCCCAAGAGGGTGATTAAGAGCCAACCACATTGCTTCCAAAGTCACATGCAGGCAGATCAGGTAAGGAAGACACAATCCATCTCAATAAAGGACATTGTGAACCAGACAGAAGGCAAAAGACAAAAGAGAATCATAGAATCCCTACAGTGCAGAAAGGAGCTATCTGCCTCATCCTCATCAAGGTCTGCATCAACCCTCCAAAGAGCACCTGGCCCAAATACAGCTCCCTACACCCTATCCCCATATCCCGGCTCATCCACCTAGCCTGAACATTCCTGGAAACCACAGGGCAATTTAGCATGGCCAATCCATCCAACCTGCACATCTTTGAACTGTGAAAGAAAACCGGAGCACCTGGTGAAAACCCACACAGACAAGAAGGGGAGAATGTGCAAACTTCACATAGTCACTCAAGGCTGGAATGGTGCCTGGGTTCCTGGCACTGTGAGGCTATCAGTTATGCAATTTGCTTTTTTGATGTTTTGATTTTGTTCAAATCCTTATTGTAGATGTTATGCATTTGCTCTTCATTATTTTTTCAAAAAGCTGTTTGAGCGATTTCATTAGCTCATCGGTGTGGTTTTGTCAATGACAGGTTCCCTTGCCTGATTGATCAGGATCCTAACTGGCATTTCCTGATGTCAGTTTCCTAGGTACTTGGTTCATTTTTTAATTTGAATGTTCTCTACATAGTCATTTCTGAATTGTTGTGGCTTTACTTTGAGTTAAGCGAAGTGTGAAGTAGAAAATTTTACCAGAAGAGCATACCCATTTGTAGCAGCTCAAGCAGTTTTTGAAAGAATATCTTAAGACATAGAACAGAAGTCCTGGTCAAAGTTTTGTAAACATAACCCTAGTTTCTGATAGAACAATTTAATTTGTTTTTGCTTTGTCTTACTATTGATTGTAACATATAATGGTGTAGCCTAGGTGGTCATTTGGTCAACCATGGCTGTATCAGCTCTCTGAAAGACTTTCTGTTGCATTCACCTGCAAATGTTTTTATCTTCAAGTATTGATCAAATTTCTCATGAAGTTATTTCTGATTCACTTATGGCATCCTTTCAGATAATAAATACCTTTCAGGCAAGGAGCTATCAGCAAACCATTACCAGAATTCCCAAAATAGTGATGATTTTGCGATGTCCTGCTTTGGTATTGAAATTCTACCCTTCGTAAATTTTAAGAATTAATAAACATCTGGTTATACATCTAGAAACTGCAAAACATTTTGTACATATCTTTGATTCATGTATGTCAATACAATAGGATGAGTAAATTGTTTCAATTCAAGATTAATGAACAAATCTGTGTTGTCTAGATCAAAGTATACTGTCTAATTTTCATGTAAATAAAAAAAGTCACCCCTTGTAATAGGAATAATTTAGTTTTAAATAGACCCAGACTTTTATTCTATTGCCTATGGTTCAGGGGCAGCATGTTCCTGTTAGATTGAAGGGTGAGGCTGGTAAGAGTAGGGAACAATGGACGAATAAAGATCGTGAGGCTCTAGTCAAGAATAAGGAGGCGGTATGTTAGGTATAGACAATTAGGATCAAGTGAATCTCTTGAAGAGTGTAGGGGTGTAGAAGCATTCTCAGCAGAGAAATTAAGAGGACAAAAAGGGGATATGAGGTAGCCTTGTCAGATAACGTTAAGGATAATCCAAAGAGATTCTACAAGTACGTTAAGAACAAAAGAACTAGGGAGAGAGTACAGCCCTTTAAAGGCATGCAAAACCATAAGATTTTGGAGATACACTAAACGAATGTTTCAAGTCAATGTTTGCTGCAGAGAAAGACATGGAGGCTAGGGAACTCTGGGAAATAAATATTGCTGTCTTGAAAACAGTTCACATTACAAGGGAGGTGGTGCTGGAGGTCTTAAAAAATAAAGGTGGATAAATCTCCAGGATCTGTTCAAGTGTATCCAAGGATGTTGTGGGAAGCCAGACAAGACATTGTGGAACCCCAGCAGAAATATCTGTATCATCTACAGCTACGGGTGAGGTGCCAGAGGACTGGAGGTGGATAATGTTGTGCCTTTATTTAAGAAAGGCTGTAAGGAAAGCCTGGGAACTATAGACGTGAAGTCTGACATCAGTGGTGGGTAAGTTGCTGGAGGAGGTTCTGAGAGGTAGGAGAGGCAAGGACTGATTAGGGATAGTCAGCAAAGTTTTGTCCAGTGGAAATCTTGTCTTATAAACCTGATTAAATTTTTTAAAGGTGTAAATAAAAAGACACATGAGGGCAGAGTGGTAGATATCGGACTTTTGTACACGTACTTCAGTAAAGCTTTCCACAAGGTTCTGCATGGTATGCTGATAGTAAAGTTAGATCACATGGGATTCAGGGTGAGCTTGCCAACTGGACACAAGATCGGCTTGATGGTAAGAGACAGAAGTTGGTTAGGGAGGGTTGTTTGTCAGACTGGAGGCCTGTGACCAGTAGTGCTCTGCAGGGATTGGTGCTGGGTCCAACTTTGTTTGTCATTTACATAAACAATTTGGATGAGTCTGTAGGTGGTATGATTAATAAGCTTGTGGAGGACACTAAAATTGATGGTGAAGAGGCTTATCTAAGATTACAGAGAGATCTTTGATCAATTGGGCCAATGAGATGAGGAGTGGCAGATGGCATTTAATTTAGATAAATGTGAGTTATTGCATTTTGGTAAAATAAATAAGGGCAGGACTTATACAGTTAATGGTAGGGCCCTGGGGTGTGTTGTCAAACAGGGAGTTCTAGGGGTTCAGGTACATAGTTCTTTGAAAGTTACATCACAGGTACAAGTTGGCTAGGCGGCATTAAGTACTCTTGCCTCCATTACTCAGACCATTGCATATAGGAGTTGGGATGTCATATGAGTTTGTACAGGATGTTGGTGAGGCCACTTTTGGACAACCGTGTGCAGTTTTGGTTGCCCTGTTATAGGAAGGGTATTATTAAATTGGAGACGGTTCAGAAAAGATTTACTAGGACACTGCCAGGACTAGAAAGTTTGAGTTATAAGGAGAGGCTTTTTTCACTGGAGCACAGGAGGTTGAGGGGTGACGTCATAGAGGTGTAAAAAATCATGAAGGGCATAGATAGGTCTTTTCCCTAGGGTAGGGCAGTTCAAAATAAGGGGGCATATTTTTAAGATTAGCGGAGAAAGGTATAAAAGGGTGGGCAACCTTTTCATACAGAGGATGGCTCTAGTGTAGAATGAACTGCCAGAGGAAGTGGTAGATGTAGGTATAGTTACATTTAAAAGACATTTGGATAAGTACATGAATAGGAAAGGTTTGGAAGGATATGGGCCAAATGGAGGAAGAGTTTGGTTTAGGAACATGGACGAGGTGAACTAAAGGTCTGTTTTCATCCTGTATACCTCTACGTATACTGTTTATTTTATTTAACATATTTCAAAAAATTATTGTAAATTCAGTGTAAAATTTCAACAAGAACTCAAGATTTCTGCGGCAAAAATTCAAAGGCTGTACATTGTCAGCAGTTTGAATTCAGAGTTTATACATCGATTTTTACCAATTTAAGTTTTGTACTTCTTTTTAGTAATTTTCAGTATGATATTTGAAGTTACAAACATTTCAAATCTTATTTAATTCGGCTACAAAATGAACATCACACTGAAGATAAACAGCTAATTTAGTTGTCTCTGGTGAAGATAATTTGGGTAAATTAACAGGGAATTCACTCTGCTTGACTCCAAGAAAATCTGCATTTAATACACTTGTTCAAACTAATTGAATAATTTTAGCTATTAATTAGCATTACATGAATAATTTTATCACCCAGTTTGCAAATTTCACCATGACTGCCAGCCCTCAACCATTAATGCCAGTTCGGCAGCTGTGTTTGGTTAGTGGATATGGGAGAAAAAAATGAGACATTTCTCTCAAGGCATTTTTGGCTTTAACTAAAACAAAACCGCTAAAGTATTAAACAATCACAACTTGAAATCACCAACCTTGTGAACTTAAGGCAGTAAGAAAATATGGGACATGAAATGCCAGGAGGCACAATTTAATTTAACAATAAATTTTTCAAAATATTTTTTCATTTGTTAGATGCTGTACAATTTGAAGTTATGACAGACATATCAATTTTAAAGTTAGTATGCAAATAAAACAAATTTTGAAAGTGTACATATCACTTTACACACGTAAAGTCCAGTTGAACATGGGGCCGCTAGATCAGTTCGGCCAACATACAGCATAACATTTGCAGTTGATGTGCTATCATTTGGATCCAGTTACATAAGTGAATTACAGTAGTGACTGCAGCAGCATGAATCTGCACCCGAGAAGTCCTTCAAGCTCACTGTTTGCCACAAATGTAAACTGCTCATATTTTCCCCCTAGCTTAGTGTATCCCTTCTGACCTGCACTATTGCTTTTGGATCCATAGACTTTAAAGGACCTGTCCAACTGGAAGTGCTGCCAGAAATATAAAGACATGACAGTGACTGTTCAGCAATTGTCCATCTACAGCTTCCTCCTTAGTCTGAATGTGCCCTATAAAATGCAACACTGAATCCATCATAGAGCACTCTTAACGTTTATCAACCTCTACATCAATGGAGCTTTAGAAGTCTATTGCAACACACTATTGATCCACTTTTAAACCTGTGACAATGGAATTCAGAGATATCAATTAAATTGCTGCCCCTTGTCTCAACTGTACCTAACTTCCAAGATTAATTCCACAGATACAGTTTGTGTAATTATTCATGAAAGGAGGGAGAAAGCAAACAGGGAGTTATAGGCCAGGTAAATTGAAATTAGGAAGAGCAAAAATATTAGAATCAATTATTTGAGATGGTGCAACAGGGCACTTAGAAAATAATATCTAGTTAGCAAAGTTTTTAAGAAAGACATGTGTAATAAATATATTGAGGATTTTTTGAAGGTGTAGACGTAGGAGAATTAAGGGGCAATCATTGGTACAATAAACTTAGATTTTCAAAAGATATTTGATAACATGAAACACAAGAAGTTGTGACACAAGATGAAGGCTCATTGGATCAGGGCAATTTATTTGATTTATGATCAGTGAACAAGCAGAAAAGAGCAGAATTAAGTGAGCCAAATAACGTGTTGTAAGAATCAGTGTGGACTCAGCCGAAAATAACAAATACTGGAGATCACAGCGGGTCAGGTAGCATCCATGGAGAGAAAGCAAGCTAACATTTCAAGTCTAGGTGACCCTTCATCAGAGCTGACGCGAAGTGTAGAGGATGCAGCATTTAAGCAATAGTTGAGGAGGGGCAGGAGAGGGGTGGTAGGGAGGGTGGAGTGCTGGGGGAGAAAGGACATTGATACTTCAGATTAAGTGATCGGAATGTGAGAATGGCACAACAGTGGTGTGTCTAACTGCCAGACTGGAAAGAACAGACAGTCCCACTCGAGCGGGGAAAGGGGAAAAGGGAGAGAGGACATGGTGACAATGAATGTAACAAGTGAATGTAACAAGTGAAAGTAACAAGTGAAAGAAAGGGAAGGAATGGGAATGAGTTCACAATTTGCAAGTGTTGAACTTTAATACTAAAGTCCAGAAGGTTGTAAAGTGACCTCACCTATTTACAATCTATATCAATGACTTAGATCAGAAAACCGAGAGTAACGAGTTCTAACAATACACATTTAAATGGAGAATAAGCTTTAGAGGACACCTCAAAGAGACTGAAAAAGAGACAGGTATATTAAGAATGTGGAAGATGGAAATTATCCACTTCAGTAGAAAATATTTTCGACCTTGATCAGAGGGAACAATGGGCCGAGGAGAGCGGATGGAGTTTAGATGAATGTGAGGTGTTGCATTTTGGTAAAGCAAACCAGGGCAGGACTTATACAGTCAATGCTAGGGCCCTGGGGATTGTTGCTGAACAGACAGACCTAGGGGTGCAGGTGCATAGTTCTTTGAAAGTGGAGTCACAGGTAGACAGGGTGATGAAGGTAGTGTTTGGCACGCTTGCCTTCATTGGTCAGAACATTGACTACAGGAGTTGGAATATCACGTTGCAGCAGCACAGGACACGAGGGAGGCCACTTTTAGAGTATGTGTACAATTCTGGTCGCCCTTCATATAGGAAGGATTTTGTTAAACTTAACGGGGGCAGACAAGATTTACAAGGATATTGCTGGGACTGAAGGGTTTGAGTTATAGACAGCAGCTGAATAGGCTAGAGCTTTTGTCCCCCTGCAGCAGTGGAGGCTGAAGGGAGACCTGATAAAGGTTTATAAAATTACGAGCAGCATGAATGGGGTGAATAGTCAGGTCTTTTTCTAGGGTGGGGGAGCCAAAACTAGAGGGCATAGGTTGAAGGTGAGAGGGGGAAAAGGGACCTGAGGGGCAACTTTTTCATGCAGAAAGTGGTGCGTGTATGGAGCGAGCAGCCAGAGGAAGTGGAGGAGGCGGGTACAACATTTAAAAGGAATCTAGACGGGCACATGAATAGGATGGGTTTAGTGGGATATGGGCCGAATGCTGCTAAGTGGGACAAGGTCAGATTGGGATGTCTGGCTGGCAAGGACGAGTTGGGCCGAAGGATCTGTTTCCATGTTGTATGACTCCGATTGATAGTGGAAAGGAAGAATGTTATTAAAATGGTGACAGATTTGTAAACATTGGCATGTAATAGGATTTAGATGTCTCTATATAGAAAGCACAATGTTAATATGCTGATACGTTTAACATGACATTGTGTAAAAATGAAATGCTGGAAATACTCACTAGGGAGCAGTTTTGTTGAAAGTTGATCCGAATCATAACTGTTTCTCCGTCTATGTATACTGCCTGACCTGTTGAGCATTTTTCATTTTAATTTCAGCCTTCCAATTTCCTAAGTATTTTAGATTATTATTATAGGCAAATAATATGTTAACCTTTACACAAAGTGACTGCAAAATAATAGTAAATCTTATTGGAATTTTAGAGAGCCTTGGTGAGACCACATCTGGACCTTTTGATTCCTCACCTCAAGATCCACTTGTCTGAGAGAGAGTGCAATAAAGTTTCAATACACTAGTTCTTGGGATGAAGAAAATGTCCCGTGGTGTTAGATGAAATAGACAATGTCTATACGTACTAAAGCTTAAAAAGATTGACAGGTGATCTCATTGAAATGAATAATACTCTTAAAGTGTTTGACAGGGTAGAAGTTTCACCAGCTAGACAGCCTAGAAAAATGGGGCATAGTCCTAGAAAAGGAGTAAACAGATTGAGGATTAGGATTGAGATGAGGAGATTTTATTTTCTACAGAAAGATTTGAGTCATTGGATTTCTCTTCCGAAAAGGCTATGCATGTTTCAGTCAATGAGTACATTCAAAGCAAATAGATTTCTGGACATCAAGAGAATTAATATAAATGGGAATATGGCATGGAACTGTAGTTGAGGTAGAAGTCCAGCTCTGAACTAACTGAATGGCAGAGCAGGCTCAAAGCACTGTATTGGCCTTCGCTTGCTCCTGTTTCTTATGCTTCTGTTTGTTCAGTTGACTGGAGTACAGGTATCCTTGTAAATAAACCATGGAAAGTCAGTGCACAATCCCATGACTGCAAATCATAATCCAAGATTACCTATACATATATTGAATTTTCAACTGCAACATTGTTTTTGTTGGGGCAGCATGGTAGCTCAGCGATTACCATGGTTCCTCCCTCAGGCAACTGTCTTTGTGGAGTTTGCACGTTGTCTGCATGGGTTTCCGCCAGATGCTCCAGTTTCCTCCTACAGTCCAAGGATGTGCAAGTTAGGTGGACTGGCCAGGTGGATTGGCCATGTTGAATTGTCCAGAGTGTTCAGGGATGGGTAGGTCAGATGTGTTAGCCATGGGAAATATAGGATTACAGGGAAAGGATGGGGGGATGGTTCTGGGTGGGGCTCTCTTCAAAGAGTCAATGTGGACTTGTTGGGCTGAATGGCTTGTTTCCACACTGTAGGTATTCAATGAAAAAAGAGATCCAGTCAAAAGATGACTGTGGCTGTTTGGAATGTCACACGTAACAGCGTCAGGGGAACTTAAAAAAGACTGAACGGGAATAGATAATGAGGGGCGAACTAAACTATACTCCTCTCAGCAGGAGGCCAAAAATTTCTTGCAGGCATGTGTGTTTTCTACTCTCAAGGATATATTAAAAAAAAAGGGTTTAAAAGCGAGCTTCAAGCTTGGTCTGTGTGCTTGTGGCCTAATGCATTTTGAAGTTTGCAAACAGCCACTTTCTGAAGAAGGGTCCTGACCCGAAATGTCAACTTTCCTGCTCCTCTGAAGCTACCTGGCCCGCTGTGCTCCTCCAGCTCCACAGTGTGTTATCTCTGACTCCAGTATCTGCAGTTCTTACTTTCTCTCACCAAACACTCCTGCAGTGCAGGTACGTAAAGGTAGGAGTCTCTTTCTCTCACTGAGTGCTGCCAGCCAACCAACCAGAACAAAAGAAGTTCAATCAACTTGGAAAGCCAAAAATCTCAAAATCTGCTTCTGAGTAATTAATGCCAATGCTACAGGTAACACGCACTTAAATGGCTGCAATGTTCTAACATCTAATCTTCATGAGTGACTGGGAGACTGATCTGTACATTCTTGCTTTAAATTTTTTTGGGCTATTTCCTTTTTCCTAACCTGTGCGCATGTTGGTTGTGTTATTTCTTCTTCTCATGATTAATAATGAATAAATTCTGTATTATTATTTCAAGAAAGTCGGATTCTGTTTAAAACAAAATCCTTTGGTCTGGGAGAAAGGTATGCACAAAGGAAAGGATTCTTTTCAAATTAACCTTGTATGGACAACTGAGTGGCACAGTGGTTAGCACTGCAGCCTCACAGTGCCAGGGACCTGGGTTCAATTCCACCCTCCGGCAACTGTCTGTGTGGAGTTTGCACGTTCTCCCCATGTCTGCGTGGGTTTCCCCCCACAGTCCAAAGAAGTGCAAGCTAGGCGAATTGGCTACGCTAAATTACCTATAGCGTTCAGGGATGTGTAGATTAGGTGAATTATAAGGGGATGAATCTGGGTGGGATGCTGTGGGGGTCGATGTGGACTTGTTGGGCCGAAGGGCCCACTCCACACTATGAGGGGGGAGGCGAAAAACAATTTGGTGCCAGTTTTATCCCTCATCACCCTGGAGCTTAATATTTTGGTGCATTTAATCTGGATTTGCCACAAATTAGGGAACCTCTCCAAGAAACTGGTCGTAACTTTAAGTATAAAATGTAACCAGAAAGGTTACTCCAATGGTGGCCTTGACCATAAGAGGACTACAATCGAAAACCAAGGAAATAATGGCTCAGGTGCATAGCGCCTTGGTCAAGCCCCGTCTGGAATACTGTGTTCAGTTACACCGGGAAAGACACTTTGGTCTTTGAAAGGCTTCTGTGTTGTTGCTTAAACGGCAAACAGCAATTGAATGTTCTTTTTCTGTAGCAAAAGCCCTATCAATTATATATCAAATATAACTGAATGTAATACTCCAGATAGGTTCTTAGCAAGGGTCAATGCAATGAAACAATCATTTCTGTTTTGAATGGTGACCCCGTCAAGATAAAGGACAGCAATGGAGTAGCCATTGTATGTTCAATAGCTCTAACTTTCCATAACTTAAGTACAATGACTGCTAAATCCCAGGTAACTCAAAATGTGTGTCACTTCAGATCCAGATTTAAGTTGATTGTCACTTTCATATTGGAGGTGCAAACAGTTCATTTTAAAGTGGTCAATGATTTGCTGACTAGCTGTATTACAAAGAATTATTTGCACGTTCTGTCAGGGGACAAGATTTGGAACCTTGCTGCCAAGCATGAGCTTTCACACCTGGGGCACAAGCATGTAGGGATTTCATACCTGGCTGCAACAGCACAATGGGACACATATGATACAAGAGGATAATTCACTAGGTTTCTAGTTAACAGCAGTGCAACTGACTGCATTTGAACAGAGAACTTGGTGATTCCCTGTTTACAAGGACATTGTTTTTTTTTCTCAGAGGGCTCATTTCAAATGAATTTCAACAAACAATGCTTTAAGTTACAAGTCTTGGCAAGTTCAAGTTGTAACTGGCAACAGAAATAGAAATATGATAATTAGGAGGTCTGGTTTCAAATTGTACCAGTGTCACAGCAGAGACACATCAGGGCCACAGCTGGTACTCAAGACTGCGAGTACCTGCGCAGAAGCAAATGAAAGCAACAATTCTGATTTGCCAAGCGACACAAAAATACTTCATCTCGCTCCCTCTCCTGTTATTACAAAACAAGTAATAAAATAAAAATGTTCACATATGCGCAGAACCTGAGCAAACTCCCCAAAGTGGCCACATTTCAGAGTTACAACTATAAAAAGTACTTGTGGGAAAGGACAAAAGTTGTTCCATCTGTTGTCGTATAGTTTGATTTGGTTAGACTATACAGTATTTCTCACTGGACAACTTTCTCACATTTGCAAGTCAGTATGGGGATGTGATTCCACAGAATGAGGCAGAGAAACAAAATCAGAATATGAATCAAATTGCACTATTCTTGCACATTTAATCATCAATTAGGGCACAGGATAACGCACACTTTGAGAAGCTGACTGACTGCACACCTTGCTCATCAGGGTATAGGACAGAAACCAAAGATAAAAAACACAATGAACACAAATGGACTTGCTTTTAATGTTTAACGATGCATAATACCATGGATGGTTCTTACAATGCCGCATGGTGTTCTGCAGGTTGCTTCCACTGCCATGATCAATAATAAATATAAGGCAACAGCTGTATCAAGATGTGTGACACTGCTTCAAGAAATAACAACTACTACGAGAACGCATTTTGCTTGGACTATAAAAATATAGCATATTCTTGATCTATCCTGTTTGCAGGTAAACTGGTTAAAATTATACACCATAAATATAATTTCCTTTTAAGGTCAATAAGCATCTTTTCCTCTCAATGAAAGAGTCCATTTAAAAAAAAATTCCTATACCATCAAAAAACCCATTTCTGATAATCTGATTTCTGCTATGGTTAATATTGAAACATCTTCTCTACCCTCATATGGTACCTGCATTTCATAATGTAATCTTCACTTAAAAATACATCCTGCATAAGAATGTAGTTTTCTCTATTTTTATCCCAGGAAACATAATTTCCCCACAGATATGACCTCCTTCCAAGTATCCGTGAATATCATTTCTAAGCTAAACAGACTAAAAAGAATGTCCAACATAGTACACCATAAAAAGATTCACGGTTGATCAGTTGTGACCAATGATTTTTGTTCTGTGCCAAGTAATTAAATGTGAAACTTGTCTTCTGTATTTTAAAAATATTACAGTATCTTTGTGCATTTTCTGCCCATATAGGAATTAATTTAATTGTAATTCATTAAGTATTTGGACTAGCTTCAGAAGTTAACTACTTGCAATCTAATGGCACAGTCAAGGCAAAAATAGTTAGCAGACCAGGTAATTTCATGGAGCATTTCTATCCTATTTCATAATACTTTTGCCTCAAATACAAAATCAAAGCAAACACTAAAATACACAACATATTTTCATTAATTTGCTACCGAATAAAGATACATATCAAGTGATATCTGTAGTCCGGCTGAGTCAAAGTTCACCAATCATGTGCTGATGCTGCAATGAGCATGTCCCAACTCCAAATATTCAATGACGTTACTTGGTATACGAAAAATCACAAACAATTAACATAACCTCATATGCAAGTCCAATAGTCAATCAATGGAAAAAAATTTTAATAAATGTGTTCTCACAAGAAACAAAAATCAGAAGTAATGTGCCAGCTGGCAAAAAAATGTGGTTCCCAAGACTTTGCCAATAATGAGATGTTTAAGTGGTAAAGTATCAAACAGACACTTGAGGCTGTACAAGATGTTTGTAAGCCTCTTCTGAAGGACTGTATGCAGTTCTGGTTGCAATGTTATTGGAAGGATATTATTAAACTGGAGACAGTTCATAAAAGATTTACCAGGATGTTGCCGGAATGGAGGGTTTGAGATATAAAAATACAAAATTTTAAATATAAAGGCTGGGACATTTTTCACTGAAGCATGGGAAGTTAAGGGATAACCTTATTGAAGTTCATAAAATCATGAGGGGCATAAAGAAGGTGAACGACAAGGGTATTTTCCCTAATGTGGGGAGTTTAAGACTGGTGACATATGTTTAAGGTGAGAGGAGAAAGATTTAAAAAAGACACCAGGAGTTTTGTTTTTTAAAGCACAGAGAGTAGTTCGTGTGAGAAATCAACTGCCAGGGGAAGCGGTAGATGCAGGTGCAGTTGCAACATTTAAAAGACATTTCGATAAGTTCATGAATAGGAAAGGTTGAGGGATAATGGAGCAAGCGCAGGCAGGTGGGACTAGTTAAGTCTGGGAGCACGGTTGGCATGGATTGGTTGGACCAAAGGGTCTGTATCCATGCTGTATGGCTTAATGACTAGTCCCTCTTACATGCGAGAAGAAGCACATGTAATGTAGCCCTGTGAAGTATCAGATATTTCACTAAATACTTTGAGTGGAATTTAACGCCATAGTTCTATTGTGTTTTGGATCTCAAAATAACATTTGAGATACAGAATGTTCAAACTACATATATGCATTCAAAACCAACGTCAACATAAACTAGACACAAGTAGTTCTGCAACTGCACCAATTTGGCTTTAGTTTAAGAATGAAATGAGATTCAACTGCCTCCTTTGTTTTACCTGTAACATTGGTCAACTCAAAACACAGTACTTAATTCCCCAAAATCAAGCTGTGTAGTTAATCTGTTTTATTACCAGCAACTGGGATCAGAGCTTTTGTACATAGACGTACAAAATATGTGCAAGAGCAAAAATATACATTATTTTACTTGGAACCAAGCACCCCCCTCAGTTATGACCTATAATAACATAATAGCTGGGAAACTCTATCCAATACATGTTTTGGAGCTCAAAGTCTTGGTATGTCCACAGCAAAAGCGCCTACATTTCATTAATACCAAGGCCGTACTTTTAGACTTAAAGGACTCCCAAAACAGTCGGCCTGTTAGCATTTTCCACATTAACCTTGAACTAATCCAAGTAGTAGACAATGTCAATAATGGTCTATAACACTTAATTTTAGAGTACAACTGCTTGAATCAGTTCTCAATTCCTCCTTTTCTTTTGCCAGCTCAGGTCCAGAAAATGGAACATTACATGGCTTCTCAATCCACTAATTTCCTCTAATTAATTTGTGGTGTTAAATTCCCAACATCAATGCCACATTATGGCATTAGAAAATCCTGCGTCCTTTTATTCTGTGCTTTTGAGTTTCACAGTATAGACCCAACCTTAAAAAGCATTGTTAACTGCCTTGTCTACTAAGAAATTCAATGCAAAAGTTTGGGAAAATTAACTATCCCCTTCTGCATTCAGCACTATATTTGAGTTATTTGGAGAAGTACTGGAATTGCAGCAGTACTTTTCACAATAGGTTATTTTAATGTAATACGAATTAAATTTCAACTATGCTATTGTATATTGTTCTCTACCTAAAGATATTGCTATTGTAAAGAATTTTAAAAATATGTTCAGACAATGTTTTACTTTAACAGTACGTCATTTCTAGGAAACTGCAGTCTCCTCAATACATTTCAAACAGCATACCAGACAACAACCAAAGAAAAATCGAATGTGATTACTGCTATTAAGTATACAAAGAAGCTTCCTATGCAGCCAAATATGGGAAGCTGGGTACCAGAAAATGCTTAAATATTCAAAATTTCAAGCAAACAATTGCAACATTATTTCCTGTAAAGGCTAATTCTACTACGATCCAACAAACCAGGAACCTTCTTTTTGAGCAATCAGGTGACTGGACCAATTTCCGTGTTGTGATTGATACGCAGAATTATGCCTAAATTATTGGTATTAATTACTGCTCGTTGGTCCCTAGAGACGACGTAACCATGGCTTCTTATTGTGAGCACAGCATTAGCCCTAGAGAAAATGGGCCTGAAAATGTTCTTTTTAATTGGTGCAGATCACCACTGAGAACAGGCCAGGATTCACCACAGAGCTCAGTAAAATCTTGATATGCATTTAAGGTTTGAGCAAAGATTCATAGCTTGGGTTGTGGGCGAGGTTGTTGACTTGCTCGCTGAGCTGGCTTGTTTTCGTTCAGTTGTTTCATCACCATGTTAGAATAATAGAATCCCTACAGTGTGGAAATAGGCCATTCAGCCCAACAAATCCACACCACCCCTCTGAAGAGCATCCCACCTAGACTCATTCCCCTAGCCCTGCATTTCCCCATGTCAAAGCCACCTAATCCCTGGACACTACGGGCAATTTAGCATGGCCAATCCACCTAGCCTGCACATCTGTGAACTGTGGGAAGAAACTGGAGCACCTGGAGGAAACCCACGCAGACATGGGGAGAATGTGCAAACTCTACACAGACAGTCGCCAGAGGATGGAATTGAACCCAGGTCCCTTGTGCTGTGAGGCAGCAGTGCTGACCATTGAGCCACCATGCTGCCTAGGTGACATCATCCAGTCAAAACCAGAAATGACACTACTCACCATAATGGACTGGACAGTATAAATTCCAAGCAGAGTAGAACAACATAACTTCATTGGAGGCGTCACTGATGATGTCACCTAGCATGGTGATGAAACGTCTGAACAAAAACAAGCCAGCTCGGCAAGCAAGTCAACAACCTCTTGACATGCATTTTGCAAAGTCCAGTTAAGAAGCAGACTCCAGAAGCAGTTGCAGTCAACTTCTGATCTGGAGGCATTTGAAAATACAGCATATAAGGCAACAATCAGGCCTGTTGTAAATGTATCAGTGCCAGGTCTTCATTGTAGCTATGTCCTTCAATCTTATTTTCATTTATATCCTATTACAAGTCCCTTTTAAAAGTACTTAACCACCTCTGTATAAAATTTTACAGTATAAACAGGCTAAAAGCATTACGAGTTCTAAGTAATCTAGAAAACAATGCTTCCAATTCCTCTTTGCTGGGCATCAATTGCAATGTATTGACTCTGTAGATGATAGAAAGAAGGATATTGTTGAGTAAAATGGTGAATGATACAGTGTTCACAATGCGTTGAGAACAAGCTTAGAATAGCATATTTTTAATGTGGATGAAAGGTACTTTATGTGCATAGAACTGGAGGAACCACCATGTATGGATCCTTATAAAGAAACTCATGCCACAATAAATATTTCTGGAAGGACTGCTACAATGATAGAAACATTAGAATACAGAAAATAGGAGTAGGCCATTTGGCTGAACAAGTCCACACAGTCAATCAATATGATCTTGGCTGAGTCTTGACCTCAACGCATGCTCCCATTTTCTCCCCAGACCCTTTGACACTTTTAGCCTCGAGAAATTTACTTCATTCTTAAATATATTCAGTAACTTGGCCTCTACAGCCTTGCGTGACAGAGAATTCCACAGGTTCACCATTGTAAAGCTCACATTTCTTTTGGACTTAAGAAAAAATAAGAAAAGATACCAAGGAGACAGTATATAAAAATATTTGCACTTTTACTGGAGCTCCTAGAGGACTGGAGCACTGAGTTGTATACATGATGTTACTTCTTCCTAGCGCATTGATGTGCGAACAACATTGTCACGTCAGCAAAGAACGAAAAGGAATTAGAATAAATTAAAAGAAAACAACTCATCATGTGGTCTGGATAGATGCGATTGAACTTATTTTCCTTGAGCATTTTTCTTTTTCCTCCCTTAAAATCTATGTTTTGCCTGTTCTTTGTGGATATCTGACTGCATGAGAGAGACAAGTTAAAAGGGGTAGAATTTAAGTTATGAGAGGTTTCGGTAATGCATGTTTCTTTTCTGTCATTGGTTAAAAACAATCTGTTTGCAACAAATAGCTTTTTTTTTCCTGTTAAGTACAGAAATCTGATGAGCATTTTCTTTTAATGAGTTTGTAAGTCAGCTAAATTGAGGATTTTGGATTGTTTGATGTAATTTTAAAACTTGTGATGAATTGGCCAACAGTGGGAATTATTTTACTGTACACTTAGCCCACTGAGTTCTGATTCCACTCTCAGTGGTAATTTCTCATCACCTTAGTAGGAGACCATGACTCCTTTTACTGCCCCTTCAACTCCCCCATCTCCCCAGGAAATACAATACTGCATTCCAGTCTGTCCAACCTTCTTGTGTCTTTCAATGGGATCACCTCTCAATCTTCTAAACTCCAGTGAATACAGGCCCAGTCTCATATGACAAATCTGCTATCCCAAGTATCAGTCTGAAGAAGATAACGGAGTGTGGAGCTGGACAAACACAGCAGTCCAGGCAGCATCAGAGGAACAGGAAAGTTGACGTTTCATGTCGGGATCCTTCTTCAGAAGGGGTCCCAACCTGGAAGAGTCAAGTTCCCTGTTCGTCTGATGCTGCCTGGCCTGCTGTGTTCTTCCAGCTCCACAGTGTTATCTCCGACTCTAGCATCCGCAGTTCTTGCTCTTTCTGTCTGATGAACCTTTGTTGAATCCCTCTATGACATGTATTCATTTTCTTTGGTAAGGAGACCAAAACTGCACACGAAACTTCATGTGTGGTATCACCAAGGCCCTGTACAGCAGAAGCAAAGCTTGCTTACTGCGGTACTCGAACAATTCTCTTGCTATGAAGGACAGCATATCATTTGGCTTCCTAACTGTTTCCTAACAATTAAGACTAGGATAACTAGGGTTCAATGGTACTTGCAGCAAAATCTGGTGAGGCAGACGGTTTTAAATATGCATACGTAAACATAGATTGCTTCATTACGGTCATTATTCATTTTGGAGATACGTAGGTAACAGCAGATATAAGTGATTTTTTAATGGTTCTTGTCAATTGTGATGCCTTACTGGCAGACATGCCAAGTCTTTCAAAAAAATGCACTTGACAAGCTTCTGAGAGCAGATTAGGAAACTGGTGCTATGAGTTGGAGATGCTCACAACCAGATACTTCTGCTCAATTGTCTTGAGAAATTACAGAACATTTACAGAAAGTCTTCTTGGAAAGTGGCCAAAGTTTAGTTCTTCTAAAGCTGCATTACCAGGAACTTGGAGATAAGTGGATGAGAATGCATTATTTAGAGTTCTGGGAGAGCAGTAACAAGGTGAATGATGTGTTCTCACCCTTGCCAGCCATGTGATTGCTTTGGACAGATTATGCTACCTTTTAAATTTGATGTAAAATGTTCGGAAATTCTCATATGACTTACACTTGTGACTATATTCTCCTTGCAGATTCAATATTGCAACTATTCCAGAACTAAAGCTTTAGGTAGCATACATCTGAATATCTGTAGTTCACCGGACATTCCTCTACAGTGTGTCCTTCTGAAATTACAAGCTTTTTTCTAGATTCTTAAGCAGTACTGATTGCCAGATAATCTTGGTTTCAGTCATACTGCCATCCTTGATTCATAGCTTTCATTATATAGGTATACAATGGTAACAACTTCACCAGCTAGACCAAGACCTAAAAGTACCCGCTGGATAATGGTACTGAAGGTGCACAAAGCATCATAAGACTGGTGAAACAGACAAAACTGAAGACAGCAGAAAAAGGTTTCCTTATTTCTCCAAATGTTTCTGGTAACAAATGCAATTAAACAAAGTAAAATTTCAATTATATTGGGTGAAAATGCAATCCTGTGGAACATGCAGTAGTACTGACTCCGAAACCTTATTTCCATGAAAAAGGCTTCCCAGTTTATATTTCACTGAATTCAGTGTATCATAATTACTCATTATGATACAATTATAATGCTGCATATCATATTTCTTCTTATCCATGCTATTATTCTCCTTTTGCTAGGGGGACTGTGGTATTTTTCCATTGTTAATACTGTCCTCCACTTGCTTGTTGACACAAATCTCAGTTATTATCTGCTCTCAAACTCACCAAGGGCTATGGAATTCAAGGAACCTCCAAAAAGTAAGCCATGAGATTTGAGCAATGAGACAAGAGCATTCAAAGTCAAAAGGGATATATATAAAATGGACTAAACTGAACAAACTCAGAGGATAAATGGCCACGATCTGGATTGAAGGCATCTATACATTTTAAGAGTGTCTGGGGAAAGGTGGCAAAGATTTAAAAATTAATTGAACAGGAGGAAGAAACTAATAAATAAAATGGAAAATAAATGAGAAAATAAAGCAGTGAGAAACATAGGCACTATACAGAAAAATTAGAGAGAATGTTGTGACGGGTTGGGGGGATGTTTACAATGTTACAGAAGAAGCTGGCCATTTAGGCTGAAGATAAAGAGGAACTTCTTCACTTCGGAATCCTTATCCTAGGCAACTGTGTAGGTTTAGTCACTGAGTACATTCAAGAGATATGGATACAGTTCTAAAAATTGAAGATAACAGGTTTTACAGGGATAATACAGGACTATGCAGTTAAATTGAAGATCAGTCATGATCTAACTGAATGGTGGAATTAGCTCGAGGCAAAATTGCTCACTCCTGCTTCTGGCTTTTATTGTCCTTTGAAACAGAATGTAAAGTAGTATATTTTGGTATAGAATAAGGAAGTGTCAGAAGGTGACACATCCCTATTCAATAAATCCATCGAAATACAAATCAGAAAAGGATTGATCATTTGGGCCTATTTTCTCTCGAAAAGAGTTTGAGGGGAAACCTAATAGTCATTGATCTTAAAGAGAGTCATATTGGCATTGAAATTTTAACTCTTTTCCTCTCCCCAGATGCTGCCAGACCAATATTTGATACAATACTCCAGATGTAGCCTCGCCAATGTCCCGCATAGCTTATGCATGACAACTCAAATCTTGTATTCAATTCTCCAACTCAACACACTATGTAACATTCTATCAGCTTTCATAATTACTAGCTGTACCTCCTTACTAATCTTTTGGGATTCAAGCAATAGGTCACCGAGATCCCACTGCGTTTCACTGCTCTGCAATGTCTCACCATTTAGATAATATGTCCATTTCAGCAGGAAGAAGAAAATAAAAGCAATTTCATATTTTCTCACTTCATATATCATTTGCCACATCCTTGCCCATTCATTCAAATAATCAACATCCCTCTGCAGCATCCTTAGGTCCCCTTCACAACTTGCTTTCCTATCTGTCCTGGAGCCGTCAGCAAATGTAGCAACTGTACTTTCAGCCCCTTCAAGTTGTTTGTACAAAATTATTAAAATAACATGACGCCCCAACACTGATCCCTACGGCATATCGTTTGTTAGAATTTTGCCAACCAGAAAATGACCCATTTTCGCCTATTATCTATTAGCCAGCTGATCTATCCATGTCAAAAAGCCATGAGGTCTTATTTTCTACAATAAGCTGTGATATAGCACTTTATCAAATGCATTCTCTAAATTGAAATACAGTACATCTCCCAGTTCCCCCTTAATAAAAACCAAAAAATCTGCGCATGCTATAAATCAGGAACAAAAGCAAAATGGCTGGAAAAGCTCAGCAGGTCTGATCGCATCTGTGAAGGGGAAAAAAAGTTAACGTTTCGGGCCTGGTAACCCTTCCTCAGAACAATGTTTTTGTCCCAGTTCCCCTTTATTTGTTATTCTTCAAAGAATTCCAAGATTTGGTCAAACATGAATGTCCTATTATAATATAATTCATGGTGTCTTTAACAGCTCCCAATGACAGATGTTTAGATAACTGACTAGTAGTTTCCTAATTTCTGTCTCCCTCTCTTTTTGAGTCAAAGAGCTCCATTCACTTTTGTCCAATCTAACTGAACCTTTCCCAAATCAAGGTAAGGATGGAAAATCAATACCAACACATCAACTAGCTACCCACTGTTTTCAAGATACCAGAATGAAGATTTTATTTTAATTCTACAAGGATCTATAATATCCTTTGCACCTGCGATTCCTAAAACAAGCGTCTTATCAATATGGCCAAGATACCCTTAGATTCGAGATTGGAAAACTGGGTTTCATTAGTGCTTTTGCTCTAACTCCTGTTAGAAATGCATAACAGAATACGTTAGATGTATGATTTTGGCCTATTCAATTCCCATTCCATTGGATAACTTTTCAACACGTACCATTAATGGTCATGCAAGAATAATTAGTGTTTTGGTCAAGGTACCAGACGACAACAGGTGTGACAGCACTGTGCTTTTAAGAGAGGCACGTTCTGTCCTGTTGTTCCTGTACACAGGTGTTGCCAGAGTGGTGTCGCCACAGGGATGCCAGGATGTCTCCTCCAGACTGTCAGTTGGTAAACAGCTTGGAGTTATCCCTGGGTATATTTTTTTAAAAAAATTAGACGAAACAAAGATGAGGCGATGGGGTCTGGGCTCACACAGATCCTGGAAAGTTTTTAGTTTTGCTTTCAGTTAGTGAGAAGGTTTCTGCTCGCTGGCAGTGGAACTAACAACTAGAATTCTCTCTCTACTGCTACAGTGGAAAGGTAGTACATGAGTATAACACCAGTTTTGCCGAGGGTGTGTTTATGGTTGCTGCCTATGTTGTAACGATTGATGATTACTGGTTAAATCATATTATCTTGTAAAATATTGCCAGCTCTTTTTGTTTATATCTTAATCATGTTCTAAGAATAAAGTGTGTTTTGTTTAAAGCTTAGTGGTAGACCAATCCGATCGGATCTGGAATGCAGGGATTTACACTTGCCTTTAAAAAAAAGGTTCTCAGTACGTTTTGGTGAGGTTTTGATCTGGTACATAACACATTTGTGAAATAATATCCCAAATAAATGGTCAATATTTTCACAGGACTCGTAATATCTGGCAAACTGGGACTTTGATCCCTTAACATTTAATGCAATTAAGTACAGAAGTCTCTCGCCACCTATGTTTCAGTTGAAATGTTATCATGAAAACAAAATTTCCATATACTTTTCTCTAATTGCCCACACTTATACAGTTATTATGCATTTTGTGCAAATTTATGAATTACAATGTAGAATTCAATCTCAGTGCAGTTGATTTTATTAAAATAACAGGTGGATAAAAAGTAACCTGTATCCTTCCTGAACTCTTACGCTTACTTTTCCCTCCTCCTTTACCTTTCCTAGCCTGAAAACAGTGGTTCTGTTTATTGACATGGCTTTGAGTATAGATATAGCAGCGTCCTTGAGGCTTCCTCAATCACTGACTCTTCATATATGACCCTGATACTGACTGTAGAGCAACAGCCATCAGGATATTTTGGCTATGAAAGGCGTAACACTAATAGCTACTTGCTCCATAACATCCACTTGAAATACCAGTGGATGGTGATTGGGAACAGGAAAAAAAAAATGAACAAAGTTCCCTATCTCTCCCAAGGGATATGGTATGAACTTCAAGAATAGAACAAAAAGCGTATCCCCATTTGTGGGGAAACCCAAAACTAGAGGCTACCAAATAAGATAACCTCCACAAAATTAAATGGGGAATTCAAAAAAATGTATTTTCCCAGACAGTGCTGAGAATGTGGAACACACTATCACAGGGAACGGTTAAGGTAAATAGAAATAGATGGGAGGTCGGTGAAGCATATGAGGAAGAAGAGAATAGAAGATTATGCTGCTAAGAGTTAAATGAGAAGGATGGACGGTCAAATGGTGCATAAAAGGCAGCATGGACTTAGTGAGTCAATTGGGCCTATTTCTGTGCAGTATATTTCATGCAATAGTTAGTTCAGCACTGCCTTTGATCAAAATTTGACCTTACCTGTTTGTATGGCTCACAGAAACAGTCAAAGTAAAATATATGTCATTATGAATTACTGTTAAAGTTACTATATAAACTGTAGCAAATTAGGAAGTGATTTCAATGTGAAGAGAATAAATAATTATATATACATTCAGAGCTTGTCAAACAGACCACCAAAATTAACCTGATGCTAGAAATGAACATTTGCTGTTTGGATGTCCATCAAATATCTGTCACATACTCTATTTGATTGAATCTTGATGACCCTAACATTTAAAAATTACATTTCACGCACTTCAGCAAAAAGGCACAAATGGCATATTGTTGTGGTTTAATAGTTTGGCATTGTTAAGCTGTACAAAAAAGGCATTTTATTTCATCCACATGGCTGTATAAATCCTGTAACTTTTCTAGCGATCATTTATTAGCCATCTATACTGTAAGCTTTAGAGCACAATGAGCCTAATTACTGATTTAATAAGTGTGTTAGTTATGCCCTGTGTGGTTCTGTGGTGTCACTAGATGCTAAATTAAAGACAACTCTCTTCTTCTTGTGTTCATTAAACGGTTTAATGCCAGCAGGCAAGGAAGTCTGCACTAAAATGTAAAAAAAAAATGAGTAAATTGGCATCTCTTTTGAGATTTGCCCTATGGGCCAAGCATTTTTATGTCCTTAATCATTATTAAATGACTTAACATGACACTTTGAGCCAAGAGAATGATTGCACCCCTATGCATGTATGAATTACAGACAAAATGAAGGATCACGCAGTATTAGAAAGGTGCCTTTGGGAAAAGAAAATCTCTAATTCCATTTTATTATTGACATCCATTTTGCTGTTGTGAATTAAAAAAAGATTGAAGCAATGAAGTTCCATTTCTATTCAAAAACAAAGCTTCTCCTGAGGCACTGCAATTCTTTAAACATTAATCATTTCTGTTTTTGTTACTGTGTGTTTGACACTGCCACATTCCTGTTTCTCTCCACTTCACATTTAACATTCTTGTGAGGGGAGGTTAACCCAAAAATTGAACGTTTTGTTCAGGAGCAACAAACGAAAGTACATGAGGGAGGCATTATTTACCAGCATCCAGTTTACCTGTGGCCATAATAGTGTCTTCTTTGCCTTGTGTGAAAACTATAACACGCTGTCGCTTTTCATTCACTTTTGGCAAACCCTGAGCTTTCTTGGCAATTTCTTTAATATCTTCTGTCTATTGGCAGAAAAGCAAATTGGGTCATGTAATCATTTTATGCAGGCACATGTGGACAAATTTAGGAACTTAATCTGGTCTTTGTATGTTACAACAGTAAGTGTAAAAACTATAAATACAAATAGTGTACATTGATTAGCATATTAATAGACTTAGACTTAAAAAACTGGGAACATTTTTTTCTAAAGTAAAAAAGCAGGATCTTTCGTGCAGAATTTTTTTCTTCAATCAGAAGACAGGACTCTTCTACAAAATATCGTCAATGTGGATGCCAAATTCAAATAATAATTGAGGGAGATTAAATCCTGGGCCCTAACAATTGACACACTGACAGATTGTTAAATATTTACTGTTGAAACCACAAAAATTGGAGTTAAATAATATATTGTAGAATACAACCTGTTTAAACAAAAATTGCATTTTAACATTTTTTCCAGAAATCAGGCAATAATCTTCTCATTTATTGTATCAGATTGCTGCTTTCAGCAGGAACATAAAAGCCTTCAAATAATAAGTGTGATGTATGAATCAATAATCCTACCAAACAATTTCAGCCATAATTTATTTTACTGTGATCTTGCATTAGTACTATATAGTTAGACAGAATTTTTGTGCCAATTTTCAGCAGCCAAGCATCATAGCTATCTGACATGTGACAAACGTCAACTGGTATTTTCCACCTGAAGTAGATCATTTGAGACAATTGGTGTTTGACACTACATCAGCTGTCAAATGTGTACTTTCATGTAGAATTGTACTCAGTTGAATGACTATAAATTTAATTATTATACATAGCAAGATAGGGTGAACATTGCTATAACTGCAAATGCTTCAAATCCTGTGCATATATAGCAACAATAATAACCTGCTAAACATCAATTCTTCTATATAACATTCAAATTTGTAACATAGACTGGACAGAGAAGCCACATAAACACACTTCTTTAGAAAGCATCATTCCCAAAGGCAACCTTACAGAGAGGAACCATTGTACAATAAAATTAGAAAAAGTTTCCAAACACACATGTTCTTAATTAAGGTAACATATGAGGAAGGTAACATATCAGGAAGGTAACCGAAAGTGGCATTTTATTTATAAAGTTACAGCTATCGCATAAATATGACGACTTCGGCTTTAAAAAACATGAAAATATGATAAATTAATATATCTCAGCTATAATTTTTAGGAAACTAGTTTAATATTACAAAACTATGTTCACCTGTGATCCAGTTTTGTGAATGGAATAATCCAGAAGATTATATCTGGTTAAATTATTTCCAGTACTTATCTCAATCATGAACAATAGTAATTTAGAGGCTCACTAATCATTTATTGTTTATTTTACATTTGGCCCCGAACTAATCAAATTCATCATTGCATATGTTCTTCTACCTGCGGTTGCAAGTACCAGTACTAAAGGCTTTATTCAGATGAATACCCAAAGTGACAAACAAAATTCACACCACCGAATGATTTCAGTCTAAGTAACTACCAAAAAAGCCGTTTGTCTGACATTACAACATTATGCATTGAAAATTCTTTTGTGTATTCTTAGAGAACCATTTTCAGCCTTTCAGGTTCCTTTCAAGTAGGAAGTGAGTCATTGGTATTAACTTACTTCTGCTACAGTCTGCAGATTGCTTGGCTTGCAACAGAGCCTCTACACAATAAAATTAAATGGAAGATGTTGCTATTTAATAGTTAAAATGACAGGCACCTTATCTGTAAGGGAAGCCTCAACCAATGCCCAACCTCTTAACTTCCCAAGAGCCTTTTCAAAATTCTGTGAATAACATCTGTAGGTGGTGTTGGGTACAGGCCTAGCACAGTGCGTCATACATCATGCTGGCAGAACAAAGAAATCAGGATGGCTGCCAGGTAACCATAGTAACAACTGCAAGGACTGAAGAGTATAATAGCGCATCAATCACTGTCTAAAGAACTTCATTATCAGCAAAATCTTTTAGGATCTGTTTAGTGCGCAACCGAGGGTCAACTCACCTCAAAGCCTTGCTCTCTAGCGAAAGTGGCAGCCTCCTGCAAAAGAAATGAGCAGTTAATTATAAAGTGCTGTCGAGATTGCTGAAAATAACACTACAATCTCAGTATACTGAGGCACCATTTATTGAAGCCAATTAATTTAACAAGGGCTCCACTGCTCAGCGAGAGTAAAAGGTTTGTTTCTTTCCCTTTTAAATATTTTGTTTCTTTCAAAAATGGTTTCAAGTAAAATACAGATTACATTATTAAAGTATAATACAAATTCTTTATGGCAAACTGTACAGTTCCTTCAGAGCATGCTGACTGGTATAGAAGTTTGACTAGGGTAGCATACGTCAATGTTTACATAAAGATTCAACTCAGTATAATGTTGGAACCATGATTGTGGTTAGCTGTTCTGACAATCAATTCCCAACACAGTCCCACTTTGCAATTCCTGTGTTTTGGCATCTGTGGAAGTCAGCAAAATCAGGATTTAGTCTTTTGCTCTTCAAGTAAGAGAAATATTTAAAACTCAGCTCAAACAGAAAAATGATCTCAAGTTCCCTCAAGTATTTGAAAGATTTAAATAATGAGACCACATGTTAGGGAGTTCAAAACGGTGGATTTAGTCCTGAGATATGAAGAAACTTTGTGGGGTAAACAAGAACATAGACTGAAAAAGCAATTAACATAAACAGAAATTGCTCTTGAAACTCAGTAGGTCTGGCAGCATCTGTGGACAGAAGGCAGAGTTAACATTTCAAGTCCAATGACTCTTTTTAAGAAGAGATATACTGTGTTCTGAAGAAGAGTCATTGCACTCGAAACATTAACTCTGGTTTCTCACCACAGATGATGCCAGACCTGCTGAGTTTCTCCAGCAATTTCTATTTCACATTTCCAGCATCCGTAGTTCTTTGTTTTGTTGAAGTAATTAACATGTCTTGTGACCTATGCATACACCAGGCATTTTTCCATGTTCCAGATACAAAACTTTCAACTCTATAGATTTAAGAAATTTTTTTGAGCAAACACCCTTTACTCTCCAAATTAGACATGAGCGATTACTGCTTATTCTTTTCAACTAATTAAAATCTAACAGTATTCTGTTAGTTATGCAATTATACAAGAGCAATTTAACACTGATTTGCTGTTAAGACCTTATTTAGTTGTAATAACCATTTCAACGCAGAATTAAAAAATCAACCCTTTATTCTATACCAGGCCAATAAATGAAAGCCTCTTTTTATTTTTGGCAGTCAAACTTTCTCAATGAGTTTATGAAAAGTTGGCAAATACTGATTGTAGATTGAAGTTTCAAACACATTGGCGTTCTCAGTCAGAAATGCTAGCAACAGAGAAATGAAACTGTCACAGTGGAATCACAAGAGCTGCTCTTTGACTGGGTGAAAACATACTATGGGAGCAGATTACATGAAAATTTGGTTTGCATCTGGCAATGTAACTGATATCAATATGGTTATGAAAGCAGTAAGAAATGATTCCACTTCCTAGTAACAACTTCCTTTGCTCAGATCAATTTTTGCTCCAATTTTAAAAAGATCAGAAAATAAGTAGACCAAAAGGTTAAGCAATGAGATTACAAATGGACTAAACCGTCACATGTATCATAAATTACCATAGTTAGCAACATTGCAGTTGTTCTAAAAATTTCCAAAGACTTCTGGTTCAGAAAAAGCTCAGTTTACACTGTATGAAAACCCAAGCCAAAATTCTGTGGTAAGTTTACTATGCATTTTATAAACCCAAATGAAGTTACAGTTGCCTAATCCACCCCAGAATATACAGTTTCACGGAAAAGTGATTGCTGACATTAAGGTTTTACTGTTGTTGTTGAGAACAATTGTTATGCTGATACTACCAGACCCAAAAAGGTATATTTATCATTGTTTAAGCTGAAAATTGAAGAAACTTCCATAAGATATCAAAGACTAACTGAAATCGGTTTCTTGTTTAACAAAACAAAAAAAAAAACGTTTTCAAGAGTAACATGGGATGCATGTATGGAACAAGCTGCCAGAGGAAGTGTTGGGGCTGGTACATTTACAACACTTAAAAGGCACCTGGATGGTATATGACTAGGAAGGGTTTAAGAGAGACATGGGCCAAATGCTGGCAAATGGGACAAGATCAGTTTAGGCTGTCTGGTCAGCATAGATGAGCTGGACTTAAGGGTCTGATTCCGTGTTGTATGACTATTTATATATGACTATATAAATGTGGGTAATGCTACAAATGGAAGTAAGGAAATGAAAGATTTGTTGAATAAACACTTTCTTGCAGTCTCCACAGTACAGGAATAGGATGACATTCTTAACATTCTAAGGAAATTAATAATGAATCACGGATTGGAACTCAGTCCGGTTAACACTAGCAAGAAAAATGCATTAGCAAAACCAATGGCACAAAACTTGGACAAATCCCAAGATTTTAAAGGAAGTAGCTGAGGACATTGCAGATTTTTATCCAGTATTTTCCAAAGTTCTCTCATTTCAGAAATTGGCCCCTTAGATCAGAAAACTGTAAATGCAATGCCACTATTTAAGAAAGGCATAGAGAAACCAGCAGTTTATAGACTGATTAGTACAACATGTGTGTTGGAGAAGTCATTGGAATCTATAATCAAGGACTGAATGACTGAACATTCGGAGAAATTTGAGCTGATTAGAAATCCAATATGGATTTCTAAAGGGTAGGTGATATTTAATTCTGATATTAATTAGATTTTTGAGGAATTAATTGAAGTAGGGGACAGGAGAATGTTGACAGATGCTTTTATTTATTCTTGGGATAGGAGTATCTTTGGCAAGGCCAATACTTGATCTCCATCCTGACTTGTTAGAAAAGATGGTGGTGGGCTGCCTTCTTGGACTTCTGCAGTCTGTGTAGTGAAGGTAGTCCCAGAGTATTGTCAGATAGGGAGTTTCAGAAATTGAGTCAGTGTTGAAGAAGGGATAATAGGTATTTCCCAGTCAGGATAATGGGTGACTTGAAGGGGAACTTACAGATAGTGTATGTGTTTATACTGACTTTAAGAAAGCTTCGAAAAAATTCCACATAAGAAATGTTCGTCTCAATTAAAGCTCATGGAATTAAAGGCAAATTATTGACCTGGCTAGAAGATAACTTAGATGGTAGAAGACAGAGTAGGAAGGAGACTGTGTTTTTGAACTGGACGATGTCTGTGCTAGGGCCTTAATAATAAATGAATTAGATAATACAATAGACACCCATATATGTAATTACACACATAGCATAAAACTACAAAGTGATACCTATAGAATTAATAGGCAAAACTGTGGTAGAACGATTTCAGTTCAGACATGCAAGAATAATTTGGTAACAAAAAGGCATAGATCAAGGTATTATTTACAAGGCAAACTTCTAACAACATTAGAGGCCCAAACAAATTTAGGTGGCTGTGTCTGTAGATCATGAAAATGCAATAGTCAAGTAACAAAAACAATTAAGAATGGTGGGGACACATTCACTTTGGACAATTTGTATAGAAAAGATAGCAAATTTTGCAACAAAACCGTGGTTAGACATATAGAATACTATGTATACTGTACTTTAGAAATTACATACCGCATGATCACAGATGGAGTGCTGTATGGATTCATGAAAACATTACCAAGGCTCCAAGTGTTAAATTATGAGATATATTTTTAGTTCTATGAATATAGGATAAAAATTAAGATTGATCTTTTTTGGAGATTGAAAGGAATTTATAGCATTGATCGAGAGAAGCACTTTATTTTCATTGGTTATAGGACAAGGGTAGTTAATGTCAAAATCATGCTCGACCATTCAGAAGTTAAGAAATATTCTTTACATAAAGCACACTAGAAACATGCAATTCTCTCCCATAAAACAGCACAGGATGCTACCTCAAACTTTTGGGACTGTTGGATTTTACTGGACAGGGGTATTAAAGGTAAGGAGCCAAGGCGGGTAAATGAACTACGATACACATCAGTCACAATCTCTCTGTAAAGCAGAAGTCTCGAGAATTTGAATGGTCTGCTCCTGGCCCTCTGTGCCAGAGTTCACCAATACAAAAGATACTGGAATCCAAGAAAACCAAATGCAACTAGATTTCTGAAGGAGGGTCTAGGCCTGAAATGTCAGCCTTCCTGTTCCTCTGATGCTGCTTGGCCTGCTGTGTTCATTCAGCTCTACACCTTGTTAGCTCTTTATTTAATTCCCGACCTACTTAAACATTTATATGGCTCACTGATTAGCTAGTTTAAAACAGAAACAGAGGCAACAGTTTTAAATTTGCAACAGTGTGTCAGGAGTACAAATCAAGGCTGAAGTCTAGATAGAGAAGCACGAAAAGTAACAGCCCTAGTCAAGCTGTTCCAGTACATCTGTAACACTGGCATCTATCCGACGATGTGGAACAACGTCCACATCTGTTCTGTGCACTAAAAACATCTGTCTTGTTCTTGCTAACTCACCAAGCCAGTCTTAATCTTCCTAAAACTGCTTCACATCTTCTGCACAAGACACATTTCTGTTTAGTTTTGACCATCCTAACTTGGTACTATACTGTAATTCCTTTCTGATCACCAAGTCACATCATACTGCATGGAAACAGACCCTTCGGTCCAACTCATCCATGACAACAGAGTTTCCCAAACTGGACTAGTCCTGCTTTCCTTCCTTTGACCTATATCCCTCTAAACCTTTCCTATTTGTGTACCTAATAGTCTTTTCAATATTGTAACGATACCCGCATCTACTACTTCCATTGGCATTCATTCCAGATATGCACCACCCACTGTGCGAAAAAAGTTGCCAGTCAGGCTCCTTTTAAATATTTCTCATCTCACCTAAAAAATATGCCTAGTATTGAACTATCCCAAGGGTAGGAGAAGATCTTTGCTATTCACCTTTTCTAAGCCCCTCATGATTTTATAAACCTCTCTAAGGTTACCCCTCAACCTCCTACACTCCAAAGAAAACAAGTCCCAGCCTCAGCAGCCTCCCCTGAAAACTCAAACTCTCCAGTCCCGGCAACATTCTGGGGTAAATCTTTTCTAATTCTCTCCAATTTAATATCTTTCTGGTAATAGGGCAATCAGACCTGCACAGAGTACTCCAGAAGAGGCCTCACCAACGTCCTGTACAACCTTGACATGATGTCCCAACTTCAACTTCCTGCCTAACATGGAATGTCCCTATAACCTAAAGATGCTGACCTCACCTACAAAGTCTGCATAAATTAAAGTATCGACTGGTGAGCACGTTACTCTTGTCAAGTCACAGTGGTGACAAACATGAAAGCACATGTTCACCTCTCACAGAATTAAGTGTTTTCTATTCAACCCTGTACCGCAACTCCATATAGCTAACACAATTGAGTTGTGTGTTTTGGAATTATAACACAGATACGGAGTAAAAGATACAATTCTGAAATTAAGTTTAGTTTCATGAAAAATATCTAAAAGGTTAAGTGACTGGATAGCCTGCTTGTCCTTCTCATGTTCCCATAAAGTTAGATTGTTTGCACCCAGCTCATCCAGGAAAAGTGCTTAGCATAGCAACAGGAGGAAACTGAAGCCAAAAATCTTATTCTGAAAAAATTACTTTACTCAAACTATATACTATTTCATTAAATACATGTGCATCTATCATCAATTAATACATATTTAATAAGTGTTTGGCAGAAGTACTGGCCAACACTGTACATTCAGATTTGCTGTTTCGCTGTCTTCAAAAATATTCTGCAACAAGTTATTTGGAATTGTTTTGTAACTTTTGAACTTGGTTAGTGAGGTTCCAGATATATCCATTACTTTTATGTTAATGCAAGGAAGGTCTTTGATATGCACTTAACATTTCACTTGTTGCAACCCAACAGTTGTTCAACAAAAGCAAACTGCACCTTCAGTTCTTATTCATCAACTTCTGAAAAATCTCAAAGTGACCAACAATCACTTGGGCTCTGCTTTGTATACTTTAATATATAATAATTTTAAATGTTAGGTATATGAGTCTTTGGAACCATTTTCCTGAAAGGTGGTGGTAGCAGAATTATTAAATATTTTTAAGGCACAGTTATATAGATTCTTGTCAAGCAAAGAGATAAAAGGTTACCAGGGATGGAGAGAATGTGGATTTGAAGTTAACATCAGACCAGCCACCATCTTATGGAACGGTACAGAAAGCTCAAAGGGCTGATTGCTTGCTCCTGTCTCTATTTCATATTCCCATCATGTACCACTGAATATCCTGTACGTGACTTCATTAGTTGATGATTTAATTGATAGTAGTGAATATGGTCAGACAGAAGCAAGGCCAAGTTGAGAACACAAGAGAGAGCTAGGAGAGATGAGGAGAAACTTTTTTTTGTTTTTTTTTACTCAGAGTTGTTAGGATTTGGAATATGCTGCTTGGGAGAGTGGCAGAGGCTGGTTCCACAGATGGTTTCAAAAGAAAGCTGGATATATATTTCAAAGTGATGAATTTAGAGGGCTATGGAAATAGGGCCAGAGAATGGGACTAACTGGGCAGCTCTTCTGGGAGCTGGTACAAACTCAATGAAATGGCCTCCTTCTGGATGGTAAAATTCTATGATTCCATCACTGGATTTGAATCCAGAAGATACTCTGATGATCTGGGTTCAAACAGAAGGTGAATTTGAGTCAAGACAAGTGAAATAGGTACAACGAGCTTAAAGGCTGCCATTTAACCACTGTTGATTGTTGTATTAAAAAAAAAACTCATTCACCAAAATCCTTTAGGGAGAGAAATCTGCCATCTTTACCTGATTTGGCTTACATGTGACTTTAGACTCTCAATGTATTTGATTCTTAAATGTTTGCTGCACAATAAAATGCTGACCTAGACAGAGATGCACATATCTCAGGGACAAATGAAACAATTATATCCCCCTGCTTCCCTTAAAATTAAACTGTACTTTACACATCAAGGACCAATTACCTTTCTTTGTGTTACAGCAGAATATACTTACGCTTCGAGCTTTCAATCCATAGCTTATGGAATCAACTTAAT
This sequence comes from Ginglymostoma cirratum, assembly GCA_024137785.1. Lineage (NCBI taxonomy): Eukaryota > Metazoa > Chordata > Chondrichthyes > Orectolobiformes > Ginglymostomatidae > Ginglymostoma > Ginglymostoma cirratum. Next base: position 11,073,154 of record JAHRHZ010000070.1, read on the forward strand.
TTTCACTGAATGCATTTTCAATGCATCAGTAACTGCTTTTAGTTTGAATCCTAATCTTGGTATTAGACTTATTTTTCATTTTTTGAGAGAAAAACCTTACTCAAATCAATACACATTATCATGCAGTGACAGTAATTCATCTTCTGACATTCTCACTGCCAGTAAAGCTTTACTATACACACCCAGTTTGAAAAGAAAACCTACAAGAGTCTTTGCTGTCAAAGTTCAAGTTGATGCAGTGTGTCATTTCATGTTTCCAACTTTAAACTTCAATTAAATCTAAAAGCTGGCATGAGTCTATTTTACACATGCATCACCAAGCTTTTAAAAATTCTTGTATGTGATGTGAGCATCACTAGCAAAGCTGGCATTAGACCCCTCCCTAATTGCCTGTAAAATGAGTAGTTTCCTAGGCCATTTCAGAAGGACAGTTAAATGTCAACCACAGCACTGTGGGTCTGGATTCAGATGTAGGCTAGGCTAGATAAGGACAGCAGAAACAACAGTGTGGAGCTGGAGGAACACAACAGGCCAAGCAAAAAAGGAACAAGAAAATTGATGTTTCGGGTCGGGAACCTTCTTCAGAAATGGGGAGGGGGAAGGGAGCTGGGAAATAAAGAGAAAGGAGCGGTGGGGCTGGGGAATGTAGGTGGGATGGTGATAGGGGAGTGCAGGTAGGGAGTGGTGGGGATTGGTCAGTGGGATGAGTGGGCGGATAGGTGGGAGAGAAGATGAACAGGTTGTATCAGGTCAAGGAGACAGGGATGAGGGGGACATGGGATGAGGCTGGGGGTGGGGAGATTTCAAAACTGGTGAAATCCACGTTTAGGCTATTGGGCTGTAGGCTCCCAAGGTGGAATATCACGTGTTCCTCCTCCAGATTGCGTGTGGTGTCTTTGTGCATTGGAAGCAGCCCAGGATGGACATGTCACTCGGAGTGGGAGGGGGAGTTAAAATGGCTGACGACCGAAAGGTGCTGTTGTTTGTCACATACAGAGCACAGATGCTCTACAAAACGGTCTCCGAGTCTCTGTTTGGTCTCACTGATGTGGCCTCCTCTACATCGGGAGCAGTGGACACAGTAGACCAAATTGACAGAGATAGTCGGAACTGCAGATGCTGGAGAATCTGAGATAATGTACAGACGAACACCTGTTGGATATGAAAGGTTTGTTTTGTACCTTGAATGGAGGGGAGGGGTAAGGTGTAGGACTTCCTGTGGTTGCAGGGAAAGGTGCCGGGGTTAGTGGGGAGTGTGGAGTGGATGAGGGAGGCGTGGACAGCGCGGTCCCTATGAAAGGCAGATAGGGGTGGGGAGGTAAATATCTCTTCAGAAGTGGGGTGGGATTGTAGGTGGCAGATGATATGCTGGATGTGGATGTTGGTGGGGTGGTATGTGAGGACCAGGGGGATCGTCTTTATTTTTGTTGGGGGGGCGGTGGGGGGAAATGCAAGAGATGCGGTTGAGGGCATTTTTGATCACCAGAGGGGGACATTTGCGATCCTTGAAATACGACAACATCTGGGATGTATGGGAGTGGCATGCTCCATCTTGGGAGCTGATGTGGCGGAGGAACATGTGATCCCTTACTCCCAAATACTCCACCTCCAAAAATAAAGACAGAATCCCACTGTTCCTCGCATATCAGCTCACCAACTTCCGTGTCCAGTGCATCATTCTCCGCTACCTCTGCCATCGACAATCCGACCCCACGACTGAAGAGACATTTCCCTCCCCACACCCTTTTGTAGGGACTGCTCACTCTACGACTCCCTCCTCCATTCCACTCCACTCTCCCCACTAACCCTGCCACACCTGGCACTTTTCCTTGCAGGAAACCACAGGAAGTGCTACACCTGTCCCATACCTACCCCCTCACCTCCATTCAAGGCTCAAAGGAAACCTTTCATATCCAACAGGGGTTCACCATACATCCACCAACTTGGTCTACTGCATCCGCTGCCCCAATGTGACCTCCTTTACATCAGTGAGACCAAGTGTAGACTCGGAGACCGTTTTGTAGAGCATCTGCGTTGTGTATGACGAACGACAACACCTTCTGGTCACAAACCATTTTAACTCCCCCTTCCACTTCCTGGGCATTGTGTCCATCCTGGGCCACCTCCAATGCCACAATGACAAACCGGAGGAACAGCACCTCATATTCCGCCTCAGGAAGCTACAGCCTGATGGCCTAAACATGGATGCCCCGGCCTCATGTCCAACTCTCCCTCTCATCCCCACCTCCTTGACCCAACACAACCTGTTCGTCTTCTCTCCCACCTATCCTTCCCTCCCATCCCACTGACCAATCCCCACCACTACCTACCTGGCTCCACCTACCACCATCCTACTTACCTTCCCCAGCCCCACCCACCTCTATTTCTGACCTCCCTTCCCCCTCCCCATTTGTGAAGGGTTCGAACCCAAAATCTCAATTTTACCGCTCCTCTGATGTTGCCTGATCTGTTGTGTTCCTCTAGCTCGACAGTGTTGTCTCTGACTTCAGCATCCACAGTTCTTGCTATCTCCAGATAGCAGTTTCCTTTCCCTGAAGTACACTGATGAGCCGCCCATGTTTTTATGGGAAGTGACGAATGATTATCATTAGGCTTGCTTCTAAGTTGAATTCAAATATCATCTGCTATGGTGAGATTCAAACGGAGTGTGTTGGCCAAGTCCTTTGGTTTATAATCCACTGTGCCACTATTCACATTACCATTATGCTACTGCCTCCCCAGCAGAAACCAAGTCACTCTCATGTCAAATCTTGCTTGTGGTTTGTTAATATCTTACATGGTATTTGTGTTTTATTATTCTGTATGGGTAAAACAAGCGGAAGAATATTTTCCATTTCAAAAATGGAATTTTAAATATCTCAAAAGATAGATATACAAATAGCTCCCTTCTTCAATGTGATCTTATTCAATTCTACTGCATTGAAAAATAAAGTGTAATGTTGTGGGATGAAGGCTAACAATTATGTCAATGATGTCTTGTAAAGATGTGAAATGCAAGGACACATAGCTACTTGAAGGCAATTCCAAACATTATTTGCTATCAAGTCTTACATGACTCACTGGTGCCGATTTGATGAATACACTTCAATTTATTTTAGTAACCTGTGACTGCTGCAACCAAAAACTGCAGCTGTTAAGTTGGATTTAAGTCACTGCTGACTTTATCATTCTTTCAATATCATTGCGAGCAGTTCTTTTTTCTAATTAAAGTGGTGATTTAGTTGGACTATCCAGGCTCCTGTGTCGTACATACATTCACTGTAATGAAAAGGCCAATGCATTCTGGTATATGATATCCAACTTGTTGTGTAAAGTAATTTGAGTACATCATCATCCAAAGTACACTTCAACAGGATCATCTTCAGTTTATTTGCTTTGACTTGCCATCTGCTTTCAGAGAACTGCAGCTCAAATGCAGTCAGTTGGAGTTCAAAATTCTATTTATCAATACTAAGATTGTCAAGGATGCAGGTGGCTTAGAAATGAACTGGTATTCAGTTGTCTAGTGACGGAACTCAAAACAAGTCATCCTTTTATCACACAACTGTCTCAGATGAACAATTCTTATAGTTCACATTGCTAACCAATAAATCTCTCAAACGATGTATTAAATGAGATACTCTGGATGAACTTACTCTTAAACTCAGAGCTCCCTGGATTCAACAATCGATTTTGGATCCAGAGAAGTCTCTTCGTAAGTACATTTTTCAGTGAAACGACGACTCACGTTGCAGGTGAATAATCACTGCGGAAATGTTTCTACAACATCAAGCCATGTCAAGAAACCCTTTAATGAACAGCATTTTGATGATTTGGACCATGACTAATTAATGAAACATGACATTTCTGTCACATCTTTCACGTAGTATTGTCGTTGTTCACTACACCAAGTTTTGCAAACGCTACCAATTCATTTTAAGTTTCCTTGAACCTCAAGATTAAGCTATTTTCAAATATACAGTGAATCTTCGATAATCATTTCAGCATACTAGCCACAAAATTGTACGTTAATACAAATCATTCCAGACTGCAACTTCAGAACCTAAGTAGGGATTTCAAGAGGATAAAGTGGGAAAGACCAACAAAAAAGCAAACTATGCTGTTGCCATATACGTCCTAATAGAGAGCAGGCACTTGCCTGATCTCTTGGTTATGGAATGATTTTAGGGTTCACTGGCCTAATGGATAAGTAAGAAAACTACAAAGAAAGTGTTGGCAACTATGAATTAGTTCCAATACATCCAGACAGAAAAAGCAATAAACTAGTGAGTGAATTACAGTTGAGAATAATTTCAAAAGTATAAAAACTATCTATAACATATTCTAGTTCTACAATTCAAGCAGGCAAGTCCTGCTCAAATGATGCACAGCTCAGCACTAGAGATAAAGCATCTTCAGTTTCCAAAAACAGGGCACAATATAGGAGAGGAATGACAGGATTTTATGTTTAGAGGGCAACCGCACAGTAGCGCTTCTCAGCAAGATCTTTTAATGATAGAACATCTTCAATTTCCTTAATGAGAACCTCATTTTTGAAAAAAAAAATGCACTGTTATGCATCTAAACTTGTTTGCTCACTCTGCTACCAGAGTTGGTGAGTAAAAGGAATTTCAGAACTGGACTTCTCAAGATCTTATTATAACACGTCACAGCAACAGCTGTAAGCTCAAAGCACAACGTTAATAAACAAAATTGAATGGATAACTAGTTGAAGTTAAGATTGATGCAGGAGCAAGGGTGTGTGGAAATGGCAACTGAATTAAACTACAATTAATGTGATCAGCATTCTTACAAGGAATCGATCGTAAGCAATTTTTCTAAAAACTTTCCACTTTTTACAATATAGCTAATCTTACTAGCCAGGTATTTCCTGTACAGTGCTCTCTGTTGCACAGTTATTTTATTATAAATGTTTTTTTAAATGCCAAAAAATGTTATTGTCATTTACTTCCCATTGCCACATCTTACCAAAGACTTTCTTGAACACATTTTCTTGTCACATACTTCAGTTAGTAAGACTATGCATCAACACCTAATTGTCAGTGAAAGTGGAGTTCCACAAAACTGAAACATCAGTTAATGTTAACAGTGACAGTTTATAATTTCAAAGCAATTTTATCACGAAAGCAGTCAGCATGAATATTTCTCAACCAGATGCAGATTCTGTTACTGCCATTGTGCGTTTATCATCACTTTCATCTTCACTGAAATCATACATATTTGGTATATTGAGATCTAAAGGACTAATAATTTTTAAAATTCCTTACAACTGCCCAGTAGGTAAAGAAGTGTGCCAGTGACTAATAGACCAACAATTCATAAACGACATATTTGATATGTTGGCATTTTTTCAGGTGATTATAATAAATAGTTCAACACAATCTTGAAAAGCTGTAGAAATTGGAAATATAAAATTAAAATAAAACAATGTAATATGCCATTCTGCTAATTATAGGGGAATATTTAATAATGATATCATGTTACAATTGACAAGAATACGGAATCTTTTCCTCTGATTGATTTAAAATAAATGGCCAGTTCAAATGGCTTCTAATAGAGTCACAGAGTAATACAGCATGGAGACAGGCCATTCAGTCCAAACAGATCCATGCTGACTATGGTCAGCTAGTTCCAATTGCCCGCATTTGGTCCATATCCTTCTAAACCCTTCCCATTTATGTGTCTATCCAAATTATTTTTATATGTTGCTATTATACCTGCCTCAACTACTTTCTCTGGCAGCCCATTTCAAATACACACCACCCTCTGTGTGAAGAGGATGCCCCTCACATCCTTCTTAAATCATTCCCTTCTCACCTTAAACCAATGCCTTCGAGTTTTCAATTCCCCATCCCTGGGAAAAAGACTATATGAATTCATCTATCTATGCCCCTCGTTTTATACACCTCAATAAGGTCATCCGTCACTGTCCTACATTTCATGGGATAAACTCCTATCCCGGGCAATCTCTCCTTGTAACTCAGGCCTACTAGTCCTGCCAACATCCTCAAATCTTCTTTGCACACTTTCCAGTTTAACTATGTCTTTCCTATAACAGGGTGACCAAAACTGTACACAATACTCCAAGTGCAGCCTCATCAATGACTTATACCTCTGTAACAATGCCCCAACTCCTCCTCTCAATGCCTTGACCGATGAAGGCCAGCATGCTAAATGTCCTCTTCACCACCCTGTCTACCTGTGATACTGCTTTCAACGAAGTATGTAATTGTACTCCTAGGCATCTCTGTTCCACAACACTCCTCAGGACCTTACCATTTACTGTCGAAGTCCTACCTTGATTTGGCTTTCCAAACACCTCATACTTATCTATACTGAATTGCATTTGCCAATTCTTAGCCCACTTCCCCAAGATCACTTCCCACTGATCAAGATCTCTCTGTAATTTTTGATAACTTTCCTTGCTATCAAAGATACCTCCTAATTTTATATCATCCTCAAACTTGCCAATCATGCCTTGTACATTCACATCCAGATCATTTATGTAAATAACAAATTACAAAGGTCCCAGCACTGACTCCTGTGGCACAACACTAGTCATAGGCTTCCAGTCAGAGAAACAACCTTCAACCATCACACCCTGGGCTTCCTATCATTGAGTCAATTTTGAATCCAATTAGCCAGCTCTCCCTGGATCCCATGCAACCTAACCTTCATGACGAGCCTGCCATGTGGACCTTTTCAAAGGCCTTATTAAAGTCCATATAGACAACATCCACTACCCTATCCTCATCTATCCTCTTGCTTACTACTTCGAAAAACTCTCAAAGATCTGTCAGATGTGATTTCCCATGCACAAATCCATGCTGACTATCCCCAATCAGACCTTGACTATCCAAATGTTGGTTGATCCTGTCCCTCGGTATTCTCTCCAATAGCTTGCCTACCACTGATGTCAGGCTCACTGGCCTGTAGTGCCCTGGCTTGTCTTTGCTACGTTTCTTTAACAATGGAACAACATTAGACCCTCCAGTCTTCCCAGAACTTCACCAGTGGCTAAAGATGAAGCAAAAATCTCTGCAAGAGCCTCTGCAATTTCTTCCCTAGCCTCCCACAACTTCTGAGGATGGACGTGATCAGGCCCTGGGATTTATCCACCTTAATGCACTTTAAGGCCGCAAACACCACCTCTCTGATAACACATATGCGGTCCAAAACATCCTCACTGGGTTCCCTTATTTCCTTAGCATCCATGTTTCTCTCCTCAGTAAACTTGGTGATATTGAAACAAATGTGATCGTCAAGACAACTTTTAAGTCCACAGAATTATAGAATCCCTATAGTGTGGAAGCAAACGATTTGGCCTATCAAGTCCACAATGACCCTCCGAAGAGCATCCTACCCAGATCCACCCCCCCTTATCTATCCCCATAACCTCACATTTTCCATGACTAACTCACCTCGCTCGACATCCCTGGACACTACGGGCTACAGCCAACCCACCTATCCCGACGGTGGGAGGAAACCAGGGCACCCGAAGGAAACCCACACAGACACAGGGAGAATGTGCAAACTGCAGACAGAGGTTGCTAGAGGGCAGAATCGAACCCTGGCGCTGTGAGGCAGCAATGCTAACCACTGAGCCACCATGCCACCCCAGTGATATTCTGACAATCTGATACGGTTTTGTCAATTCAACTTTCTTGCCTTTTCTTCAATAGGTTTGCCAAAGGAGCCACTGCAGTACTGAATTTTAGAACAAACTTCCAATAACATCCACTCAAAGTAATATATCACAAAATTTCATGTTTTGGGTTGGGCATAGGAAAACCAAACATACACCTTAACTTTTGTTTGCAAGATGCGATTTGGCCTTGGCCCAAACTTTTGCTTTGGCAAATTAATTTGTAAACCAGATTTATAACCAAATTAGCTCTTTGTTAGCAAGCAGCTTAGTCGAGTGGCGTAAATGTTCTTCTCCAGTTTGGCTGAACACAATCAAGTCATCAATATAGACAATGTAGTAAAACAATCCTTCAATGACTTGTAGAGGTTCATAAAATCAAGAAGGCACAGGTAAAGTGAATAGCGTGATGTGATGCTATTCACAAAAATATGTGAATTGCTTAATTTCCAAACTATACCTGCTTACGATTACAGTACATTCAGCACCAGTTACAACTCTTCAGCTACTGAAACAGTGTATGTTCAAAGGCAGCAAGACCCGGACAATACCCAAGCTTGGGCTGAAACCTGGCAAGTAACATTCTTGCCACACTAATGCCAGCCAATGACCATCTCTAAAATGTGAAAATTTAACCATTGCCCCATGACATTAAAGGGTATTATCATCACTAAAGACCTATCAACATCCTGGGGGTTGGTTACTAATGCAGATACTGAACTGGGCTAACCTTTAAGTACAGTGGCTAGGAATTCTGCAGTGAGTAACTCACCACCTGATTCCCTAAACATTGTCCACCACCTGCAAGGCACAAGTCAGGAGTGTGATGGAATACTCCCCACTTGCCTGGATGAATGCAGCTCCAAAATCTCTCAAACAGACAGCACCTTCCAAACCCATGAACACTTCTATTTAGAAGGACAGGGAGGCAGATACATGACAACACCACCACCTGCATGTTCCTCTCCGACCCACACAACATCCTGACATGAAAATATACCATCATGACTTCAACATCACTGGTTTAAAATGCTAGAACTCTGTCGTGAATGGCACTGTGGCTCCACCTTCTTAAAATGGACTATAATGGTTTGAGAAGGCAGCTCACCAACTTCTCAAGGCCAACTGGGATTGCCAATAAATGTTGGCCCAGTCAGCAACATCCACATCCTATGATTTGTTTTTCTTTTAAATTCATTGTTTTGAATACTTGCGACATAAATTTGAAACTCACTCTGATTGTAATTCTTTGGATAACCCATACTTGTAAATAAACTAACTAATCTACAATTTTTGCAGCAATTTTCCCCAGAGTCACTGCTTCAAAAAAATGACTTAAAAGGATCTAAAATTGTTAAAAGATTCCAATTCCCATTTCTAGTTTTAGACAGGGTCCCTTCACAATCTATTAAGATCCAAGTAAATGGTTCTTGGCAAATTTATACCAGGATTGAATCTGCAGCTTTAATTGATGTTTGGGCTTTCCTCACTACTTGACATGTATGCACATCCAGCAAAGTTTGACAACATCTTTATGTAATTCTGGCCAATAAAAAAGTTTTAGTATTTCAGCTTGTGTTTTCCTAATAGCTAAATAACCTACTATTGGAATTTTGTGATCCACTTGCAAAATTTTGAGGCAATGCTGTGATGGGAAAATCACTTTACTGACTGTTGCTCATTCCTCATCAGCTGGTATTTGAAGTGACCTGCATTTTTTTTTCAGTTTGAAAGACATATTCTAATATCACTCAGGTATCAATCCTGATTCAATTTGAGTCAGTGTTTGATTTAGCTATTTCAAATTCAGGAAAGCCAAAGAATTGTGGATGCGGGAAATCAGAAACAAAAACAAATTGCTGGATAAACTCAGCACCTGTGGAGAGAAGTTAAACTTCCGAAGTTCTGTGGAAGAGTCACTGGAGCCAAAATGTTAACTCTGCTTTCTATCTATAGATGCTGCCAGACCAGGTGAGCTTTTTTACAGCAATTTCTGTTTTTGCTTCTTTCAATTCAGGATCCACTTGCCTCATTTCTATTAAAGAAGATTTGTGAAACATGTCAACCTTATTCTCTTGCTCATCATCCTTTTTATCTATATGTTCAAAAATTGTATCCAATAACTTGGAAATTCAGTTATGTCCCTTTTTCATTTGTCCAATTTCCTGCCGAATTCTGCGTACCTGAGATCTCATCACAACACAGTCATTAAACAATCCAGGATATTCCTCTTGTAATACCTCATGAGTTGGATGATCATCCAAACTTTTTCTTGAGAAATCAAGGCTGGGGATGGTGAAGATGGTGATGAGGGTATGACCATGTTCAGCAATGAGAGACCTGAGCTGATTTTAGCTGAGTTGGAAGTCAGCACTCCTGGAATGTGATAGATGGGGCACATGTTTTAAGTCAGAAGTCACACAACACCAGGTTATAGTCCAACAGGTTTATTTGAAATCATAAGCTTTCAGAGCAGTGCTCCAAAAGCTTGTGATTTCAAATAAACCTGTTGGACTACAATCTGATGTCGTGTGACTTCTGACTTTGTCTGCCCAAGTCCAACACTGGCACCTCCACATCATGGCTAACACATTTTTAAGGTAAGAGGAGAGAGATTAAATAAAAACATTAAGGGCAATATTTTTTCTACAGAGGGTAGTTCATGTGTGAAATGAATTTCCTGAGGAAGTTGTGGATGTGGGCACAATTACAACGTTTAAAAGACACTTGGTCAATACGAAAGGTTTGGAGGGATATGGACCAGGAGTAGGCAGGTGGGACTAGTTTAGTTTGGGATTATGTTTGGCTTGGACTGGTTGGACCGAAAGGTCTGTTTCTGGGCTGTATGACTCTATGATCATGATGGATGGTGTCACAATCTCGAATAGCTGAACAGCCTTACCCTATTCCAATTTTCTATGTTTCTATCTCAGCTTATTTTACCTCTGCTGCTGGTTGTTACAACACCCTCAAGGAGGCAAATATCTTGGAACCAGTCAGATCATTTCCCCAAGAAAAAAAAAAAATCAATTCCTTCCATCGTTGTGTTTCATAACGAACCATAACTTCTCAATTTACTATGTCACACTCTAATTAACTCTGTATAAAGGGACTGGCTTGTAACATCCATGTATACCTCCAATTAATATTTTCTCCTTCACTAAACCTTCCGGAAGGCAAATTGTACCAAAAACAGCAACTAACTTGCTCCTGTGTCTCTCAATACTTGACTGGTTTACCTCCTTGATAGGCAGCAGCAGGAAACATCTTCTCTGTTGAAACAAAATACATAGAACCTCCTGTGGCCTGATTGACTTTTCCGTAAGTTGAGCAAGAATTTGCTTGAGCGTCCTGAATTACCTCTCCATTCTTAATACACTGTAAGGAAACCTATTCACTTCATATAACAGCTACCGTTTTAATACCTACTTCCTTTCTGATTCCTCCTCTTCTTGTTTGAAAACTGCATAAGCTAAGCTCTTCTGCTGAGGTAACAAGTTCCACAAACTCCTTCTGGGACAGAAATTAAACGCACTTCTAAACTCAACTTCAGTGTCTCCTGAATGAGTTTAAAAAAAAAACTCATTCGATCCTAGATTCTTCAGAACCGAAAACAAAGTTAAGACATGAAATGGTTCCCTACCCAACACTGTAAACATCTTTGCATTTAACACTACAGGGGTCCACAGTCACTTGGTTTATGAAAAATGCTGGATTCAGGCACAGCTGATTAAGGACTCTCTGACCCTTTTTCTTGGGGGGGGCGGGGGGGGGGGTGCGGGGCGGGATGAAACAACCCTTCACACGAGTAAGCAACTCCCATCTGCCTCCGGTTTGAAATTCCAATTCCAAAAATGATACTTACATATAAATTCTAAACCTTTTATCACAGCATGAGAAAAACATTGAATTCAAGTAGATAATTCATAAAATAAGAGTGTTATGTAGATAAAACCATACAAGTTAAATATCTTGGAATGTTTTTGTACATTGAATGGCGGTGCAAGTTGCTTTGTTCTGACCAAATAACAGTTGAACTCAATATTAAAAATTGAAAATGAAGTAGATCAAAAGAAGAAAAAGACTTATTATTCCAACAAGCAATGACTTTCCAACTAACCAGCACTATTAAAAAAAATTAGTTATGTATATTTTAAAAAACAAACCGTCTCATTTCCGAACAGGATATCAACATAGGGAATAACTTTCATCAGGTCTTCCTTAAAAAACTGAGAAATGAATGGAGCCGATAGATTTAGACCCAAAATCTTATTGTTTTCAGAGACGTGCTTTGCCACTTTCAGAATAGATTCTGATGACACTGTAATAAAGAAGCCCTAGAAAAGAACAAAAGGTACATAATATTACTGAGCTGTGGTGGAAGGCACAAAATAACAGAGCTTCTATGCAAAAAAAAACCCGATAATACACCCTATAATTAACATTCAACTAATGAAGGGCACCATAAACTTAATTTTAAAACAATTTGCCTGAATTTTTCTTTGACAATGTTATGGACTGGACCGGACCAGACCAGACCAGACCCCTTCAAATATTTCAAGAAGATAGCCTAGACCTTAACTTTCTTATTTTAAAGGCAAATAGCAAGTGCTGTGTTCCAGACGCAATGCCAAACCACTCAAAGTTAAGCAAAACACAATTTATTCAAACACTATAGTTAAAATATAACAAAAGAAAGAACATGGAATAACTTAAGTATATTGGAAAACCTCAGAATAATCCATACAGTAACTATTACTAATTAACTGTTCCAATATAGTAACATCCCATAAACACACCGTTTGGCAAATGGGCAAATTCACAAAATGGAGTTTGTCTCACATGCAATCTAGCAGCCTAGGAAGAGACCCCAGCTTTTGGCTGTAATTCCACTTCAAGCCCACAACAGCAACTGCTAAAAGCTAACAATCCTTGATATGTGAGAGCTTGATTAGACCCACTCAGGCTGCTTCTACTGCTCCAACTTTGAGGAGAAAAAAAACCAAGGCCTCGAGTTGTTTATCTGCTCATAGACTGCTCAACACCTGTCCCCCAATCGCTCTCTAAAATAAACCAGGACAAAACACACACCTTAAAGCCACAGTATCATCTCAACAATACCAGCAAGACCATCAGTTGTTATTATAGGATAAATCTGACAATATTCTATTTACTTGTGGGATATTGGCATCGTGGCTGGGCTGGCATTTTCTTTTCCAACTCTACTTGCCCAAAAGACGACAGTAATCAGCTGCCTTCTGTTATGCACTTGACCAAACCCCCTGCAGATATAATCAAGGAGATAGCCTAGACCCTAACTTTTATCTTATTTAAAGGCAAGTGCAAGGTGCTGTGTTCCAGATGTAATTTGATATGTCACACTAATTGGCTTTAAACAAAATACACTTTCTGCTTACGCTCAGTTAAAATACAAATGCAAGAAAGAACTCTACTGGGAGACTCAAAAGACTAATAGTTTATTTAAGTACCTAACAGCAACCATTCCAATATAGTAATATTCCATAAACACACCCTTGGCAAAGGCAAAGTCAGTAAAACAGAGATTGTCTCACATATGATCACAGCACCAGAAACAGAACCCTAGCTTTTTTGCTGTGAGGAGAAAGGTGTTACAGCTTCCACAACCAGTTTCAAAACCCCAGCAACTTACAGTCCTAGTCTTGTGGCCATACAGCACAAAAATAGACCCTTCGGTCTAATTGCTCAAAGCTCAACTATAACCCTGCTTCTATGGAAGCCCGACTCCATCCATTCACCCTAACTTTCTAAAAACCCAAGGCCTCACAAGCTGTTTACTTTATTGAGTCTGAATAGACATTTCATCAGCTGTGGCTCAAAGTTTCTCTTCCAAAAGACCAGGACAAATTATATCCTTTAAAGCCATAGCATCGTCATACTTCTTGAACCGTTGCAGTTTTGGGATGTGGGTACATCCACAGGGCTGTTAAGAAAGGAGTTCCAAGATATGCCAGTTTAATATAGTTTCAGAACTCTTTAAAGTATGGGCCATAAGGAGAGACCTTCTTCAGTACAGCGTTGTCTGCACTGGGGTGCTACTTTGTTCCATTTGAGTGTAACTAGAGTTTGGTGAAACAGGGAGTTAGAGAGAGAGAGATCATCTTCTCTCTCACCTCCTTTTCCCTCAAGGTATTAGCTCTGCTCTTTCATATCAAAGTAAGGTCTTAGGGAATTTGGTGTATTAGGAGAAAGAGGAGTCAGCTGGGGAGGAGACCACTGAGCGAAAAAAAAAAGTGACATCACAGGAAAAGCCATAAGTTTACTGGTTGGTAAAGAACTGCCAATTTGAACAATTTGAAAGTGACCTGGAAAAGATAAAGGTAAATTGGAGAAGTATTTTGTAGATTAAACACTAAATACCAGTGGGGAAATTTAAAAATACAAATTCAAAAACTATTAAATAATTTAGAGATGCAGGCCAGGAAATGTGTTGTGCATGCATGAAGTGGGAGCTGCAGGGCCCCACTGTGGTTCATAGTGACCACATTTGTGGCAAGTGTTGGTGGCTCAAAGTTGATGAGCTGGAGTCTGCGCTTTGAACACCGAGACCCATCAAGGAGAGGTAGCGTTATCTGGATTCTGTTTCAGGAGACAGTCATAACCTGTTGGTTAACTACTTCAAATCTGGCCAGGGGACAGGGATAGGTGGGTATGGCTACAAGAGAGATCCTGAATTTTGTATTGGAGAAACTTCAACTCTTCATCTTGTCCAACAGATATGAAGTATTTGCCCGGATGTAGATGAGGAAAAGGGCTGTAGAGAGGATGTCCAAACCGACCATTGCACCATGGTACAGGAGACCGTTCAAGTGGGGAATCAAAAAGTGGTAGTGGTAAGAGGATTCTACAATTAGAGATACAGATAGCATCTTTCGTTTACCGTCGAGAGTGCTGCGTGGTGTGTTGCCTGCCTGGTGTCAAGGTAAAGGACAGCTTGAAAGGATAATGAAGTTGAAGTTGGAGGGGGAGGGGGAGGATTCACTTGTCATATTCTATGCTAGGACCAACAACAAAGGCAAATCGCACTGTCTGGGGAATAATCAGGAATTATGAACAAAATTAAAGAACAAGTCTTCAATAACAAAGGTTATTAATCCCTGGGTTATTACCTGAGCCACATACAAATTGGCCAAGAGATAAGGGGCTCCACTTCATGGGGCACTGGCATCAGTATTAGGACAGGAAGGAACTAAATCAATGCGATGAGCTCCACCTGAGACCAACATCTTAGTGGAATGGATAAATAGGGTAGTCACTTTAAATGAGTAAATGGGGGTGGAAAGAGAGAGACAGAGAGGCAGAGAGACAGACGAGAGATAAATATGGGGGAGACAGAGAGGGAGCTCAGTGGAAGTCAATACAGTTTTGAAACCAAGAGTAACAGGACAGAGTAAAGAAACAGCAGCTAGGAATTCTACTTCAAGGCAATTAAAGTTAGTGTACTAATTAAGCCGGAAAAGAGAACAATAAACAGGTGAATAAAGCACCAGTACTGAGGGACAGGTTCAAGTTTATGGCCCAAATTAGGATTCTATATACAAGTACACAGAGCATCAGCAATAAATTAAGTGAGACACGGGTACAAATTCAAATCGGAGATTATGATATTGTAGCCATAACTGAGATATAGCTGCAGGACAGTTGGGATCGGGAACTAAACATACCAGGTTATAAACGCTTACACGAGGGACAGGGAAAACAGCAGATGAGGTACAATAGCCTTACTGAAACAAAGTTACTTCAGTAATGAGGCAGGATATAAGTGGAGAGCGTATTGGTGGAAGTGAGAAACAGTAAAGCATCCAAAACTGTAATGGGTGTTGTGTACTGATCCCCTGGTAGCAGGCTTTGAAGTGCTAGATTGTATAAATGTAGCAATTTTGGATTTAGTAATGACCCTGATTTAATCAATAACCTAGTTATGCATGAACTTTTAACAACCGTGATCACAAAATGGTTGAGTTCAATGTAGCACTCGAAAGTTTTAAAAAGCATAAATCAGCTTCTAGAATTCTAGATTTAGGCAAGACCAGCTTTCATGAGATGAGACGGAGATTGTCCACAGTAAACTGGGAAAACCTGCTAATTGGTAAAACAACACAGGAACAATAGAGAATGTTTAAAGAAACATTTAATAGAAAACCAGTTTGCTGGGGAGCTTGTTCTTGACAGGATAAAGGATGGTTGTAAAGAAAATGGAAAAAGGGTGGGGGTGATGACACATTTCCTGCTTGACTTCTGCCGATTTTTCATTCTTCACATGTTTAATGGCAGCTTTGACTTCTGCCACACTAGGCAAGAGTCCAAGATCATCATCATTGGCAGGGAGTTTGGGGATTTCCTCAAACATATATTCATCTACGAATGTGTCGTGGTGTAGGAGTTCTTGGAAGTGTTCCATCAAAGGCTGATATTTTCTCTCTCAAAAGGGTTCCGTCCTTACTCCACACCAGTTTGAGCCAAAGGTTTTGGGGCCCTTATATTGTTTTGGTGGCACTGAAGAAGCACCAGGTGTCACATCTGTTGGCAAGGAATTTCAGCTCCTCAGTTTTCTCATCCAGGTTCTTGATTTCCTTATTATAACTATACTATGAATTATATTGAGAGAGACACAACGACAATTCTTCAACCAGGTTGACTGCAGTGTGTTCATGTTGCCTTCCCTGGTTGCAGATGTGAAAGGTCCTCTGTGGGAATGCCATATTAATGCAAATACTAGATTAACAGACATCTCAGATTACATGTCCTCACAAAGTCTGCTGGCACCTGTATGTGGACTGAACAGCAAGAGCCATTTCTTCATGAGAAAGAGGTCATTCTAGACCACTGTTTTGATGGTAAGGCGAAAATTCTGAAATTCAAAACTGACTTGGAACACTGATTTTCAGCACAGAAACAAGTGCCTGCTTTTGCACTACACAGATGCTAGCAGACCTGTTTACTTTCTCAGCACTTTGTGTTTGTTTCAGAGTGACTATCTTTGACATCAAGGCCGCATGTGACTTGTGCAGCATCAAAACAGCCCTGGCAAAACTGAAGTCAATGGGAATCCAGGAGAAAAGGATCCAAGATTCAAAGTTGTACCTAGAAGGAAAACGGTTTGTGGTTGTTGGAGATCAATCACTGCAGCCTCAGGACATAACTGCAAGAGTTCCTCAGGGTAATGTCTTAGAGTAAACCATCTTAAGCTGCTCAATTAACAATCCTTCCTCCATCATAAATCTATAAGTGGGGGTGTTTGTTGATCATTGCACCATGTTCAGCAGCATTCATGACACATTGTATACTGAAGCAGACCATATCAAAATGCAGCAAGAATTGGACAACATCTAGGCTTTGGCTAACAAGTGGCAACTGCAAGTACCAGACATACAATGACTATCACCAAGTGATATTCTGAAGATTATCCCTTGATAATCAATGGCATTACCATCACAAATCGCTCACTATCAACATCCTGGAGGTTACCATTGCCCAGATACTGAAATAAACAAGCCACATAAATACTGTAATACAGGTGCATGTCAGAGGCTTGGAATTCTACAGCAAGTAACTCGCCTCTCATCTTCCCAAAACTTGCCCAAGTACAAGGTACAAGTCAGGTCTGTGCAGGAATACTCCCCACGTCCCTGGAGGAATGCAGCTCCAACAACACTCAAGAAGCTTGACTGTACCCATGACCAAGTAGCCTGTTTAATTGGCACCATGTTGATTAACATTCATCCCTGATGCACAATAGCGGAAGCGTGTACCATCTTCAACATGCACTGCAATACGTAACCTAGGTCCTCTGAATCACCTTCCAAACCTGTGACCACTACTATCTGGAAGTACAAGAACAACTGATACATGGGAACACCACCAACTGTAACTTTCCCTCCAAGCGAGACACAATATTGATTTGGAAATTTGTTGTTATTTCTTCATTGTTTCTGGTTTAAAATCCTGAAACTTCCTCACTAAAAGCACTGTAGGTCTACCTGTACCAAGGATAGCTACAATTCAAGAAGGCAACTGATCACCACCTTCTCAAGAAAGCAACTCATCATCAATTTCTCGAGGGCCACTAGGAGTGGAGGAATTTGTAATAAACATTGACCCAACCAGCACAGCCGATTTCTCACAAATGAATCATAACAGAAAATCACCAGTATCTGCAGTACTTAATTTTAAATGAACAAGGATTTTACATATGTCATAGCAATTTGTAAACAATTTATAGTTCAGGGTCAATTCAATGATCTATTCATCCTGGTAATTAACATTTGCAATGGCTTTAATAGAAAAAAACTGAAGAAAATGTACTTTACATGTGCTTTTGAGAGACGTGCACGATAATTACAATTCTGCAACATAAATGCATACTTCCATTCTATAATAAATCATGGATCATGATGTAATTGCAGTGCAAGAATCTGTCTGTTGAGAGATATGCAAATAGGCTGCATAAATGTTGCCTTCGCTGTACCAAATAGAGGGAAAAAAGTGCTGCATATAGCCACACATAGTATTTGAATGTCAGTGAATTTCATTGTTAAAAACAGTGTGCATGATAATACAGTGGTTATGTTGCTAGATTAACAATCTGGAGGCCGATATTATCCCAACAGTGCAGCTCAATTCCAGAAGGTTGTGGGTTTAAGACCTACTTCAGATCACAAGAACAATTTCAATCAATAGGCAATGCTCAACTGTTGAAGTGATATATTGTTGCAAACGTCAGCTTTCAGATGCATCGACTAACCTGGTCTGCGTGTTTAGCTCAGTATCAAAGTCGCCTGGCAATATTAAAAGAATATTCATCACTCAAAGGACATCCATGAACCGTTTTTTTCACAACTGACAATGGTTAAATGGTCACCATTAGGCCTTTTTTTATTCCATTTTGTGAATTTAAATTTCACAATCGGTCCTGATGGGATTCAAGGCCATGTTCCCACAGCACTTACCTCAAGTGATGGATCAATGTCCAGTGACATTACCACTACACCTCTAAATTCTATCATCACCTCCGATTTGATCCTCACAACTGGGGAATGCCAAATCTTCATATGGTACCTCTCCACACAAAGCTGATGGCCAAGATAATCCAATTAATTTAAGTGTAAAATAATTTTGTTCATTATTGAAAGCTTTGCCTTTTAGCTAACTTTTCGGTAATACATGCTTACGAGTTGAGTTTTTTTAATGACAATATTTTTGAGATACGTATCCTCAATTTTGACACCAAGATGACTCACTGGATCTATGCCAGTTTATGCTGGGGGTGTCAATCTCACCTAAAGTGTATGTAAAACAGCACCTCTTCAGCTCTGTTTATACTAACATTCAGATTAAGTTCAATCCAAATTGATATTCTAACATTTTGCATAAAGAACAATTTTCAGAAGTACTTGAAAAGCTAATTGAAATTATTGCTGAATAGAGAAACATTTGCTGAAGCTTTTTGTCTTGCACTCATCTGGGCCAAAGAAAGAATGCTAAATTTCAAATGATCACAACTTATACTATAGAAGAGGAGGATGCTGATTGATTAGCAAATCAGATTTGCCAAGACATTGCCATAAGAGAAATTCGAAACAGAGATATTAGGCTCGAAAGTATTCTTTTTAGGTCTCTGCATATAAAGTTATACATGTTGCTTTTAGCAAGCGTAAATGAGCCATGTTACCAATTTGACTAATTATTTTAAAATATTTTAGCCATAAACACATTCAAGTTTGAGGATCACATTTAAAAACACATTCTAATTTTTGTTTTCCAAGCGTGTTTGGTTGGGTATGGTCTGTACCCTACCAATTATGAACAACTAGAGCAACGTGTCATTTGATTTAGTCATAAGGGGCATAAGGTCGACATGCCTGGCACTGAAATTCATACATAATGTTCATCAATTGTGTGACAGTCATTCTGTTAGTGGAAAATATCATTTGCATGGCCACTGAATAATAGAAGCATGAAACAGCCATTCAAATTAGCTAAGTACTTAAGTGGTACAATTGTTTTCAACAAACATAAATGAAACTTGGGACAAATGCAAAATTACAGTGTTAATGATTAACTGAAACTCCGTAAAAGCCAAGACAGCGCTCCAAAAGTTGTGTATTTAAACTCTCCTCTGTTTAACTAATTCCTATAAGGGGACCGAATTTCCTGAACTAGCATTACACGCTTATTATGGAATAGTATTAAACAGCTGAAGTAGACAGTGAAATTCCCTTGTGCTATTCTGAAAGACCAAAGAGGTCATGTATCTTCGGAACTCAGAATTCCTAAAACACAAGTAACTGCTGTATTGATACATTTCTTTGAGCACCTCATCAACACAGTGAAGTGAAATTATTGCTATTCATCAATTGTACAACTGTTTCTATTTGTGAAGTAGCATTTCCAGATCATCAGAAACCCTTTTGAACATCACTATCAATATTTTAAAATGCATGTCAGTGGAGCTCTAAAATTGGCACAATATGAAACTTAATGGATTACCTTCCATTTGGAATTAAAACTCTCACTAAGATAGTGATCACTGAAAGTATGAATTGTTAAAACTAAAGGATAATTCAAAATTCGCAAAAGTGGAGTTATGGGAATTCCAGTTCAAGTCAATATATGTTGGAATGAAGTTAAACTCAACACTAAAAAAGATGAGCTGATAAGGCTCTTCGTCAGAGCTGATTCACACTATTCCAATGAAACGGTGGCAGAAATCAAGGGGCAGTGATTTAATCATGGCAAAGAAAAGTAAACTGCTACCCTTCACTGAAGGAGGACACTGGAAATCAAGCCTCACTACTCCCAGAGAGGTCATGAAAGTTAAAGATTTTGAAGAATACGCAGAATTCCATAATTCACGTGATTTTCAGATCCAGGTTGACAGAAAGCATGGACCTGGTTTCTGTATGTGACAACGATTGGTACTTAATGATTCTAGGTACTGGTAAACAATTATAAACCATGACGGAAAATTCAACTAGTTAAAACTCTACCCCATTTATGAATTTCCCCTCTAAACAAAGACAGACGGGGAATAAAACATGGAAGTTATGGCAGAGGGAAAAAACTAGGAAAACAGTTCAGTGGTCACTGTTCACAGGATTTGCTGAGATAATTCTTGTGCAGATTAATTTCTTTGTGGATGTTTTCACTCGTTTACAGGAAGCACAGGATGACTGGTTCATACTTATGAAGGTGTCTGACTTATTAAAAGTCACTATTTACAGCAACGGCTGAAAAAAAATCAACTGGTTTTCTTCAGTTTTAAAGCAGTTTTCCTGCAAGGAGTGGAGAAAGCACCTTAGTTTATAGAGAACTGATGGGTTCTCACTATCTCGTTCATAGCCCTTAGCTATTGAGCTATGGAGCCAATCACAATAGTTGGCAGGCACAAGGACTTTGTAATCAATAACTGCTAGCTCTTAGACCAATCAGCTATAGGTTGCCAGCTTATGCATATGTACATATTCATGGCTCCAGCATATCTGCAAACTTTCCACCACTTCTTCAACAAGTACTTGTGTAAACAGCACTCTCTATGAATGTTACCTGCTTTTCAAAAAGTGCAACAATTCCTCAACTATCTTTGGTTTTTAAAACAGCTCTTTTCCCATTTCAGTCCACAATCAAAATACAGAAAAAAAGCATGGTCTTTACAAAATTGATAATTAACATACTGAAAAAATGCTACGGCACACATGCATGATTGCTGAGCATCGATAATCTGTAAAAAGAGCAGTAGACAGAGACCACAGAAAGAACAATGGGTACGTGGGAGTGGAAGAAACCACGCTGAGGAAAAAGGTGTTCGCGGATAACAACATCTGATCCAACACCAAAATCATGGTTTAGAGAGCTGTGTTGGTTCTAGGCCTCCTATATTGACTGTCAACAGCAGACATCTCAAGGTGCCAGAGCAGCAGCACCAACATAAGATCCTGTGAATCTGCTGGGAAGACAAATGCACCAACACAGAATCCTCGATCAGGCCAACATTCCTAGCATTTAGGCACTGACCATCCTTGACTCACTGTGATGGGCTGGTCCTGTTGTTCACATGACTGAGAGGAGACTCCCCGAGCAGGTGCTCTACTCCTAACTCCAAAACAGCAGGGTGAGCCCCAGGTAGACAGAAGAAATGCTTCAGAGATACCCTCAAGACCTCAGTGGTGAAATGCTGCATTCCCACCGACAGCTGGGGATCACTGGCCCAAGGCCATCCAAAGTGGAGGAGCAGCATCTGGGAAGGTGTCGAACCTCAAGACTTGCCTTCAGGAAGTGGAAACCAGGTAATAACAGTGTAAGGAGTGTGCTGCCACACCAATGCCCCATCCACATCCTCCCATGACCACCTTCTGCCCCAGACGTAGCAGAGTCTGTGGAAACCACTTATGCACTCAACTGAAGAATGGAAGAGAGTTATCTTTGTCTGCGAGGGACTGCCAACAGTGACGAAGAAGTCATAAGTAATATTAAAAGAAACAAAAAAGAAAATCAGGGCAGAAAATACAGTGCTAACTTACATGAGGTATTTTGTTTTGGTTAGGATTACAACTTTTACAATGAATTCTACAGAGCTGATAGAAATTGTTGTGTATAGTTTCTGTTCCCCTCTGACTTACATGAATGCTTCAGTCAGAAAGGAAATGATGTAGCTGGTGGCACATGAACAGTCACAAAACAACCCAGTACAAATAATCCTTCAATGCATACGAGGATACTGAAATATCTAGTTTATTCCTGCATGAGGACGACCTTCACAGTTAAGTCATAGAAGAAACTGAGTAATTCACCATTCCCAAGAGTGTATCATCTATATGCTAATGTTTGAAGTCCATTTCCTCAGTATGTCATGTTGAGATCTCATACGCACAGATGTAGTTCAAATGATACTGTCAACCTACTTATAAGAACACACAACTGATTGCTATCAGAATTTTTCTTGAACTGCCTAATGTACATCAGCTGTTAGAATTGGTGATATGATGTAACACATGATTTTGTATCCAAATTTAATGCTCCCAAAGAAATCAAATTTATTTGATTCTCATTCCAAGTTTCTGATTCAATTCGGATATGCAGTTCAATCATTATACTTCAGTAACAGTTTCTTACAAAAAATGACAAAAAGAAACCATTATCTTTAGTACCCAATTTCATCTAATTTGATTGTTGACAATAGTATGCAAGTGGAAAATTAATATTTTCAACACTGCAAAGGAAGTCAGCAAATCAAAAGCTTTTTAATTACTGCCATTTATACATTTAGATGTGTAGAATCTACGAAGGTTTCAATATGCACAATTGAGTTTTATTTGATTGCTTACCATTTTTTTCTATAATGCCAAGTACATGGCTTTTGATTCCACATGCAACTGAAAATTCTAAAGACCCCTTGCCAAGCATTATGAAGCTGTTTCAACAAATGTATTCTGAATTGCATGGCACCTGGATGCACTCTCTCTCCAGCTCTGCAATGCCACCCTAATGAGTTTTTTCATCCCTGTAGTATACTTGGGCTGTATTTGTCTACAACAAAATTAAAATGCTTTTGAAGAATATTATATTTACAACAGTTTGAGAATTCATTATGGCTAATCTCATACTTATGCAACTGACTGGAGGATTAGCATAATAGAACAGCTCAGCTAACAAATTTCTGTCACTTACACAGCAGTTGTCAGTTCTTAAATTAATGGTTAAAAATAATCTAGCAGGAAATCATGAATACTTAAATTTATAACAGATCAGCTGAAACCTCTCTTTAATCTGTTTTATTGCTGACAAATTTGTTCCATGACCATTAGTGAACTAAGGGCAGTCTCTTTTTCTCCGCATGACGTACCTGACAATTTAATTATTGGTTTTCCAATTTATTTTTCTGCTCGCCATTTTTACAGCATTTTCACTTTAATGTGCTGCCACTTTTAGTCATCCAGGTTGTTACGCTCATACAGAAACGTAGATCTTCCTTTGGCCAATCAATTACATCCAAAACCGAAACTCATCACAAGCTAACAATAAACAATCTGCGTGATTACAATAGATTAACCGGCCACAAAACTCAAAAGCACCAGATGTCAAAAAGTTATCATATTTTGAAAAACAGGAAAATATTGTGACCAAAAATAAAACTAGTTTCAGAGCAAAATGGATGAATTGATTTTGACAACACTGCCATCATGCCACAATATATAAAGGCGTTCTTCCCACTTAAGACAGTAAAAAAACTTCATCTCATTAAAGTCTACAGCTCAATGCTGTAAGTTTCTTTGACATGTTAAATTCTAAACAAATTAAAAATTGACTTTTCATTGGAGTGAGCTGTGAAAGCATCAAAATCCCAAAGATTTCCTTCTAGGTGGTATACTTGACAAGAACAACTTACAAGTTTTCTCCCAACGTTCAGAGATGTGGTCACACTCCATTTCTACGTCACAACACCCCCAAGCATCCAAGAGAAACAGGAAGGTTGAGTAGTTGAGATCGGAGGTAAAAGGTACTGCAGATGCTGGAGAATCCGAGATAACAAGCATGGGGCTGGATGAAAACAGCAGGTCAAGCAGCATCATAGGAGCAGGAAAACTTGACGTTTCAGGCCTAAACCCTTCATCAGAAATGGGGGAGGGGAAGAGGGTTCTGAAATAAATAGGGAGAGGGGGGGAGGCGGATAGAGGAGAGGATAGGTGGAGAGGAGGCAGACGAGTCGAAGAGGCGGGGATGGAGCCAGTAAAGGTGAGTGTAGGTAGGGGGTAGGGAGGAGATAGGTCAGTCCAGGGAGGACGGACAGGTCAAGGGGGCGGGATGATGTTAGCAGATAGGAGATGGGGGTGTGGCTTGAGGTGAGAGGAAAAACAGGTTAGGGAGGTGGAGATGAGCTGGGCTGGTTTTGTGATGCGGTTGGGGGAGGGGAGATTTTGAAGCTTGTGAAATCCACATTGATGCCATTGGGCTGCAGGGTTCCCAGGCTGAATATGGTTTGCTGTCCCTCGACCGTGTCTCCCGCATTTCCCAGAACACATCCCTCACGCCCCGTCCCCGCAACAATAACCAAAAAAGAATCCCCCTCGTCCTCACATACCACCCCACCAACCTCCGGATCCAACGCATCATCCTCCGACACTTCCGCCATCTGCAATCAGACCCCACCACCAAAGACATTTTTCCCTCCCCACCCTTATCTGCCTTCCGGAGGGACCACTCACTCCGCGACTCCCTTGTCTGCTCCACACTCCCCTCCAGCCCCACCACACCCAGCACTTTTCCTTGTAACTGCAGGAAGTGCTACACCTGCCCCCACACCTCCTCCCTCACCCCAATCCCAGGCCCCAAGAAGAATTTCCTCATCAGGCAGAGGTTCACCTGCACATCTGCCAATGTGGTATACTGCATCCGCTGTACCCGTTGTGGCTTCCTCTACATCGGGGAAACCAAGCGGAGGCTTGGGGACCGCTTTGCAGAACACCTGCGCTCAGTTCGCAACAAACAACTGCACCTCCCAGTTGCGAACCATTTCAACTCCCCCTTCCATTCCTCAGATGACATGTCCATCCTGGGCCTCCTGCAATGCCACAGTGATGCCACCCGTAGGCTGCAGGAACAGCAAATCATATTCAGCCTGGGAACCCTGCAGCCCAATGGCATCAACGTGGATTTCACAAGGTTCAAAATCTCCCCTCCCCCAACCGCATCCCAAAACCAGCCCAGCTCATCTCCAGAGATAAAAGGTACTGCAGATGCTGGAGAATCAGAGATAACAAGCATGGGGCTGGATGAACACAGCAGGTCAAGCAGCATCATAGGAGCAGGAAAACTTGACGTTTCGGGCCGAAACCCTTCATCAGAAATGGGGGAGGGGAAGAGGGTTCTGAAATAAATAGGGAGAGAGGGGG
>JAHRHZ010000070.1:11099146-11115517 GCA_024137785.1 Ginglymostoma cirratum
GAAACGTCAAGTTTTCCTGCTCCTATGATGCTGCTTGACCTGCTGTGTTCATCCAGCCCCATGCTTGTTATCTAAGGTTGAGTAGTTCCCTGCTTTGGAAACTGGTGAAGATGCTGGCCCTTCAAGGGAGTACAGTCAAAATCAAGTTTGCGCACCACGAATGGCTCAGCTGCACAAGAGGCGAGGAAGAAAAAAGGGAGAGCAATAGCAACAGGGAGTTTGCGCATTTTTGATTGTTGACAATTGTATGCAAGTGGTGAACATTTCTGTGGCTTCAGATATGACTCCAGCACAGTACTTTGCTTCCTTGGGACCAGGTGGATCAAGTGTCAGTGGGGGGAAGCATTTAGGAGATTGTGTTCATTATATATTCAGGCTTAGGATGATGATAGAGAAGGTCAATAGGCAATTCAGAGTATGAATAGTTAGTGGGGAGGAAATGTCAACGGGGCAAGAAGGGAGTTGAACCAGATACAGTTAAAAAAACTGTCAATGGAAAAAACTCAGCTGAACACTGGGCTACCTCTGAACAAGAGATGGTTCTGCTACAGTCAAAGTATATTCCCTCAAAATGGAAACGGAGGGCAAACAAATCCAGAACTCCCTGGATGACAAAGAAGAATAGAGAAGAAAAAGTGTGTGCTTATGTTAGCTGTCAAGTAGAAATTACAATTAAGAACTAAAAGGAATATAGAGATTCAGAGGAAAGGTGGCGAACCATATTAGAGATGTGAAATGGGATTATGAGAGAAGACTGGTGACTGATATAAAAGGGAATTCCAGAATTCTGGGGGAATAGCAGAAAAGTGGTAAAAGGGTGAGCAGGGTTGATTAGAGACCAAAAAAGTGATTTACACATACAGGCAAGAGGCACAGAATACGTTTTAAGTGAATACCTTGCATGCCCAGGCCACGGTGACAGAGCAGGAATCTATGTCACAAGAAAGGTTCAATATTGATAATCAGTCAGTAATGGATATGCTATCTATACTTAAGGTTGACAATGGATCTGGGACCAGATGAGATGAATCCAAGAATATTATCAGAAGTGACAGTGACAATTGCAGACATACTTACTATTATCTTTCAGTCTTCTGAAATCTCCTTGTATCTGGAGATGACTGGAGAATTGCAGATATTACATTATTGTTCAAAAATGTTTGAAAGGATAAGTTAACAAATTACAGAACAGTCGGATAAGCTTCAGTTGTGTGGAATTATTCATGAGTAGTTACACGATGCAGGTAGGTCGTCAGGAACAGCCAGCATGCATTTCTAAAGGGGTTTTTTGAAGCGGTAACAGAATAGCTGACGAGGGTAATGTTGAAGTGATGTACATTATCTTCCAGAAGGCCGTGCCACACAACAGACTTGTGAGAAAGGTTATAGCACTTGGGATAAAAGGAGCAGCAGCAACATGGATAAAATACTGGCCGAGTACTAAATTACAGTGCAGTGGTCAGTAAATATCTTTCAGGCTGCGGGAAGTACCAGGGCTCCCCACCCAGGGGTTGACGTTAGAACTATTGATCTCCCTGATGTGTTTAATGATCTCGATCTTGGCATCGGGGTAATTTCAATGTGTGCAGATGATACAAATCTTAGAACCATTTTATACTGGGAGTAGGTCAGTACAGAACTCCAAAAGGACATTGACACTTTGGAGGTGCAGACAGATTGGTGGCAACGTGAAGTTCAATATGGAGGAGTGACGCAATAAATTTTGGAAGGAAGTACAAGGACAAATGATACAAAATAGGAATACAAGAGAAGAGGGATGCATGTGTCTATGTGCATAGATCATTGAATGTGGCCAAAGAGAGCAATTAATAACATAAACAGTATCCTGAGCTTTATTAAAAGAGCCAAGTACAAGAATAAGTACATTATACTGAAGATACTCAGTGAACTTTAGTTGGGAGAACTATGCAGACTTCGGGATGCCAGGATGCAGCTCCATTGAAGAGAGTACACAAGAGGTTTACAAACATGGTTCCAGGGATGGAAAAACTTGGACTGTTCTCTTTCGAGAGAAGTTGACAGACAAGTACTTTCAGCTTTGACAATGAATTCATTGAAGAAATCTCAGATCGGGGACACAGAATGTGCAACTCTCTTTCACTATTTCCTTTAATGATAAGTATATTAACACCTCATATTTATAGGTTCAAGTGACAAGATTCCTCTCTCTTATCAAGAGGACATTATATTACTAACAAAAAAGCTAGATCTTGACCACAATGAAATAGTCTTCCAAACTCTCAAAAATTTATCTGGAAATAACTTATCCTCTTTTCAGCCTTCTTACCCAAGGTAACTACTAAGGTTTCAAACTTACTTTTATAAACTTGATATTTGGTTCAGCTGTAACATGGCATGATGACCTCAATAATTTCTTGAACATAGCTCCCTGAAAATTCTTCAGGAGCAAAGAATATTAAAATCACAAGTGGGAATGAGAGAAAAAGGGGCACCTCTGGCAACCTTTACAAATTTAGGTTTGTGTAGTGTGTCAGACACATTGAAGTATCACATACTGACTATCCTAACTTGTCACCAAAGTTTTACCCTTCGTGTGCTTCAGTTCACTCACTGCTGATTGCACGCTAACACACACCAACCAGCACTTCAACACCTCAAATTTAAAGTTTTTGCTTGTTTAAATCCCTTCAATTCCTGAATCAGTCTCGTCATCTTAGCTCCAAACTCCCTAAAAATTCAATGGCTTTAAATTTTTACTTGGAAGGGAATTTGTATCCATTGCTGAAGGTCCAAACAAGGCAATAGCTTCACTCTACCACATGCACACTGGAATACTGCTTGAGATTGTTCAATGAACGTATGTCTCTTTCCATTCTTGCAGAATACTATTTGCATTCATTACAAGCTGTATCAGAATTGAAGTCATTCAGTCTCTTCAGCTCTTTTTGATCCTTTAAAGCCCCTACAAAAATCCCCTTCTTTGCCCAGGCTTTTGCTCACTCTTCATAATATCCCGACATTGGCTTGATGTCCACTGTTTGATTGTCCATCTGCGAAATGCCTTGGGATGTTTTTCTAATTTAAAGACTACATTCATACAAAATAAAACACAACCCTACAGGATTCTACAACAGAAGATTACTACTATTGTCAATAATTGAAGTAAGGTATCGCAACATATTAATTACAGGCATTTCGGAAAAATATGTAAACTTGGTATTTTATCCTCCTGTTTCCTCCAATCAAATCCAAACTATAACAAATGATCTTAAAATTATAAAAGGACAGCTGTACTCATGGAACAGTAAGAATGCCATAAAAGTCACATTTCTTTAAAAATAAACAAGCAGTCACATCATGCTAAAAGAAACATGACACTCTGCTAGCAGCCCTCAACTTGCTTTTAAAGAACATTAAACCTTCTGCCAATTTTTGATCTGCAATGATTTGCTTTCTCCATTGTTTATGAATAGTTACAACTGTTAACTGTAATTAAATGTTTGCTACAATGTAAAAATGTACCCAAATGCAACTCCAAATTATGAAATTTAAATTTAAAATTTATTCTGATTATGAACTGTCCTTGCAAATTGTGTTTCCTTGCTGTTTTCTAGCCCAACATACAATTCAACATTATTTTCTTCTGATGACGTACACAATGTCATATCACTCTTTTGCCTTACCTAATAGGCTTTATTTCAAAAACACTTCACCTTAGCATATACCTGGTGCTCTCATCATCAGCTATTCTGAGCATGACAGCACCCTAAAGTGAAGATTCATAACGGACTAGAAAATTTAACTCTGGTTCTCTCCACAAATGCTGTCATATTGGGTTTCTGCAGCATTCAGTGTTTGTTTCAAATTTCCAGCATCTGCAGTATTTAGCTTTTACTCCAAAATAGATCTCCCATTTTACATAACCTAATTTTTGCAAGAATAGATGCCTCCCACACTAGCAAGTTGGCAAAACATTCCACAAAGCATGCCTTGACGGTGCTCAAGTCCAATTGTTTTGAAACCTGTGTGGAAGTCCTACTTACTTCAGCAAGAATTAAAAATAAACTCAACACAAGCCAAGGCCTTTTTTTGCTCATTGAAGTTCCTTAACAAATGTATATGGCTGCTTCTACCACAAAACACACAAGACAGATAAAGGGAAAGAGATAAAGTGTTGAAACTAATCCAAATTAGGAATCATAGAAAATAAATTTAACCCAGTATTATACAAAGGCCAGATCATGTTTTGTATGTCACGTGCAGTTTTGATCGTGTGATATTCAAAAGGGCAATGACCTTCGGAAGAAGTGAAGTAGATTTCATTCTTGGACTGATGTTTCGGAGTTGCAGAGATTCCGAAACGGACTTCATATTCAAGGACATTAAAGAAGTTCAACCTTAAGCAACTATTGAAGAAATGGATACGGTAAGTAATTAGATTACCTAGCTTTCAGATATAAAACTAGGAAATACGAATAGAAAACTGTCAACCTCAAGCCAGAATTGCCAATAATGCGCGTGCAGGAACCCAAATAGTAGCGAACATGTAGAAGACTGCTAACAAGTTCTTGACTAAGCTGATGAGCTCCTTTTAAACAAACATAAATATCCATTCATAAATTTTAAATGGTTCAGATCATCAGCTAAACACGTGTTGAAGTGTAATACTGACAGCTGAAAGAGTGCTTGAGAAACAAAAAATATATCAAGACTAGTATGAATACTCAGAGGGGTGACACTCATGATTGGATTGTTACTCTGCTTATGCTTTTTTCCACCAAGGACAAACCTCCGCATTTCTGGCCAGCAATCTTGATCCTAGCCACTTCAGAAAAGTGAAGCATACTAGAAAACCAACTAGTCATGTGAAGTTTATGACTGGGAAAGTCAAACTATGCCCTTCTTTTTCTACGCTGGTGCCATATTCTGTTAATTTTAAATGGCTTGCCTGGAATGCACTATTTCCAGCTCTTCCAGAAATAAAGAATGTACAATTACTCATTATCCCAGGGGTCAAGGTACATTAGCCTAGTTGGCTGGAAAGTTGGTTTGCAATGCAGAGTAATGCCAACAGTATTAGTTCAATTCAAGCACCAGCTGAGGTTACCATGAAGGACTCTCCTTTGACCTCTCCCCTTGCCTAAGGCATGGTGACTCTAAGGTCAAACAACCACCAGTTGTGTCTCTCCAGTGCCAGTAGTCCGATGGTCCACTCTGACTATGTCAGCTTTACCTTTATCCCAAGACTAGCATTTCTTTGAATAATGTGAATACCTTCTCCAGCCATGGCAAAATTCACCCCTTTCCTCACCATCCCACTCAACAGTACTCACCCGCGCTCTTAACTGTATGAAAATGCTCATCATGAACCCCTCACTTCTCTCTCTCAATTCCACCAACAGATGGAATGGAGGACAACAATCGAGTATTGTCCAGGGAGTAGACAGCACACAGAGCAATGAAGGTATGTACATGGACTAAAATCAACAGTATTGTGGCTGAAAATTGCTACTTTGGCAGTCCTAGATGCACAGCACTTAGGCTTTAAACCTGATATGGAAAATGCTTAGAAAGTTCATTTTAAAAAACGGGATAGGACAAAAAGTCCATGTCTGCATGGGTTTTGCTAATTATGGAGCAATATGGGTTGGGTAAAGTTAAGAATGATAAGTTTAATTGTCCACGTGGGTGTGCCTTGGCGGGGATTCCTCAGGGTCCTGAGTTGAAACAACGATGTAAACTGATGTTCTCTCCCGCCATTTTGGAAGGTTTTGAGCAACATCTCTAATAAAAACCTGCTAACTTCTAAGAACTCAATGCTCGTTGCAGTTATGTTCCAATTTGACATACAATGACCAACAAAATACTTTCATTAAAAGCAAATCTATTTAAGTTGGATTACCAGTAAAGTGAAATTTACAGACTGCAACTAGCACAAAGAACTGTCATAACTGTAAATTACGTAAAACATAAAATATTTAAGAGAACCTGCACTGTTATTTTAAGCAGTGATGTTTCATTTGCAAAATTTTTGTGCATTTCTAAAACAAGTCTAGGTTATAGGACAGAAAATTTCCTAATTTTAACAGACCATTTATAAAAACTGTCCTTTGCATGGTTAATGAACTAAGTGATGATTTTCTTTAGTTGCAGTTAAATACATACAAGCCTGATGGAAAATGCATACATATTATATTTAACACTGTGGTTTTGGCTGCGTCAGGTTGCAATAAAGTCAGTCTTAAATGTTTTAGCCAAAATGGGGCAAACTTTGACAATAGTTAGTCAATAAATTAGTTTAACATTTTACAGGTAGAAAAATTATGGTTTGTCATTTATATTTATGGCAGTTTAACTACTATTATCAAGCTTTAAGAGAACTTGTTCAAAGAAAAAGAACAGAAGAAATTTAGCAGGTCTGGCAACATTTGAGGAGAGAAAATAGAGAATGTTTTGAGTCCAGTGACCCTTCTTCAGAGGGGTTCTTTGAGCTCTGCCAAAAGTGTTCCAATCCTTTTTACTTTCTCCAATATTTGAACATGGCTTGTGCCAAATCAAACATGTATTTCTTTTAATTTTTTGTCAGATTGTCCACAAATCCAAATGCTGTATATTCCACATATTTATTATACAGGACATGTTGTGGTGCCAAAAGAACTCTCACCCATTTCGACATTCTGGTTCATACTTTGTTTCTAACTACTTGATAGCCATGATACGGAGATGTCTGTGTTGGACTGGGGTGGACAGAGTCGGAAGTCACACGACACTAGGTTAAGGTCCAGCAGGTTTATTTAAAATCACTAGCGTTTGCAGCGCTGCTCCTTTCTCAGGTGAGGTGAAATTCAGACAACTGATAAAGATTTTAAATGAATACAGCAAACACTGGAAAAACTCAGCAGGTCTGGCAGAATCTGTAGAGGGGGAAATGGATTTACCGTTTCCACTTAATGTTCCCTTCATCCGATGAAGGAGCAGCACTCCAAAAGCTTGTGATTTTAAATGAACCTGTTGGCCTATAACTTGGCATTGTGACTTTTGATTCTATCTACTTGAACTTTTCCTATGAAGTGTGCATTAGCAATTGCAACAAAACCTGACCTATATGACAGATAGTTGAATTAGAGTCTCAGTAGTTGGTGCCTGTGAGGAGCAGATTTTACAGGGAGCATTCAGAGAGTGAAGTTACTAAAAGTTCTGCATCACCAAAACTACACCCCAGTTTAGTTAAGTTCAGAAACTAATACAACCTGCATTTCTCTGAACCAAGAGAAATGGTTCATATCCACACAAAAGCTAGATACCACAGATGCTCAAAGATATGTTGAAAACAATAGTACCTGCTTCAACATTTTGAAACCAATCCCAAAATCTAGTTTATGGAATTCCATCGCCTAAACAATCACAGGCATTCTGAAGAATTTTCATAGAACATACAACAGTACAGGCCCTCTCTTCCCTCTAAATTCGAATTATTGCATTCTAGTATTCCGTCTAACCAGTTTCATTCACGTATGCAGTGGAATATCCCAGGCCTGGCTGTACTTTTTGTAGTGTAGAATGGTACACTCTACTGCCAAAGAGGACTCCATCTGGTGGCCTGTTTAAGAACTATTTAAATTCACTCAAGAAGAGTAGAGAAGTTGCAAGGATAATTGCACAGGTGGCCTTCCAGGTCATTAAATTTAGAGCGCTTTGACTCTACAATGGGATCAAAAATATTCCTTCATATTTAAAACAGGCAACCAGCTTCATAGCAAGATATTAGTAATATCAAAATAATTCTACCTGGTAATTTTACTGTCTGGATTTAAACATGAAGCAATGTGCAATTAGCATCCTAGACCACATATGACTGGGAAAAGCACTTGCAAATAATTTTTGTCAACAACAGACATGAGCACCTGTTCCACAGAAACAATTACATAATTGTTTTTGGAAGATATTTGTCAGACCATTTGAGCATGCTATAGAAATTCTGACAAACCATAAAAAAATTGAAATGAATACAGCAAGTGCTGGAGAAACTCAGCAGGTCTGGCAGAATCTGTACAGGGAAATGGGAGTTAATGTTTCCAGTCCAATAAGACTTCTTCAGAACTGATCAAAAAATAACATGGCTGGAGTCCAGAGCTGCCTGAAGTGGATGGCACTATAATTGCACAATGTCAGACTGAAAATGTGGAACCAAAGGAGAGTTGTTTGCAGAAACTGAACCAAAAATACCTATGACAAAAATGATTCAGTTCCTCACGTTGCAGGATATGCTATATAATACCTTACATTAGATTGGGCAAAATAGTTACAACGTCATTTTTCATTCTTTTTTCTGTCTTTCTCTCAGGGGAGATGAGTGTCACTGGCAAAGTTGTAGCCTTTCTTTAAATCCCTGAAAATATAAATTATTTTTAAGACGACTCATTCATTGAAGATGGGCATTTCTACCTTGGCCAGTGTGTGTTTCCCATCTCTAACTTGAACTGAATGGCTGACTGGACCATTTCAGTAATGCTGTGGATTTGGAGTCACATTATAGGCCAGATTTTCTAAGGATGATTGATTTCCTTCCCAAAAGGATAGCGAGTCAGATTTTGTTTGTTAGGACAGTCAATACTGGTTACGTTGTCACCATTACAGACTTTTATTGAATATAAATTTCACCAAGGTGAGCCTCAAACCCATGTCTCCAGGGTCTCTAGATTACTAGTCCAGTCACATCACTACTATGCCACTCTCCATTTGCAATCACCCACAGGCCAGACAGTGCAAGGATGACGTATTTCCCTCCCTCAAAAGGACATCAGTGAAGTTGTTGGGTATTTTTTGACAATGTATGATACCCTCAGTAATGGCAACTGTGACATATCAATGTAAATTCCACTATCCTGCATCCTCAGAACATTAACCTGGGACTCTGGATTATTTGAGTGATGTTAACACCTTGCCACTATTTTGAGAAATTCTTGTTCACACAATGTATTGAGATGACTTTGCTGTTACAGCATACAATTCAGGTGTATCAAAGGCGGGAGTTGTCAGATTGTATCGTCTGTGCTGCTTTAGTTTGTGCAAGTGTACAGCATTGCTCAACTGTTTGCATTCATAACAGTTACATTTCCAAACTTCAAGATTTTACCACAAAGATTAGCTAATTTTAAATATCACCAGAATAAGAAATTGATTCTGTAATACTGCACAATGTTCCTCTTTTAAAAACTAATTCATTGTGAAGAGAAAACAGTATTCCAAACTTTTAAAAACAATTTCATTTCTGGTACTGACTTCCACGTAACTTACTCACTTCCCTCCTCCAAACTGCCCCAACATATGCCATGCTGCACTGCACAAGTCAATGAGAGTCGCTATTTATTTTTTAATAACATTTCTCCACAAGAGGTGCATTGCATACCTGTTTTTCACACAATGCACAGATAAATACCAAAACAGTGGCGCACTACCAAACTGGATATTAAAAGAACCTTCCAATCACTGCTTGTGTCCCTGGTTTCCGGTCTAAAGTCACTGCATTTATTTCTTTGAATTTTGATTCTTTCAGACGGCTAACATTACATACAAACCTTCTGAAAGCATTCCTTAAAAAAAAAACCTTGTGAAAATCCTGGTATACTGATATTTCCAAGTTTATTTCTATCGTTCGCTCAAAATAACAACCCATTGAACTCAATCTTTATAATGTATAGAACAGTCCAGTCCAATTTGATTCATTAAATCAGGACTAGTATTATGAAACACTTAAAAGAACAGATAATCGCGGTCCTTAGCTGTATAACCATCTTTAACCGGAAATAAATGTTGACTGGGGAACTAAATTTTCATCTGTATAATGGTGCAAAAGACAACTCTCATTTCAATTACTCTTGAATAGCAGCCTTGAATCCAGACATTCTTTGCAAACAATATGGAAGCACATAGTTAAAGAATCTTGAGACAGTATTACAAGTACAAACCTTTCAGTTCCATTTTATAATGGCAGCTGCAACAGGCACAAGACGACAATAGCTTTATTCGTTGTTAACTTTGGGTAAGCATTCAAATCCACTGTTTGTAAAGAAAAATAAAATCTTCATCCTATTCTCACTTTACTGTAGACTTCAGGATTGGTTATTGCTCACATGGGCTTAATGTCATGGCATCACAATTCCACACAGAGAATGAGTTTAATGGGAGAGATAATAGGTACTGCAGACGCTGGAGAATCTGTGATAACAAGGTGTGGAGCTGGATGAACACAGCAGGCCAAGCAGCATCAGAGGAGCAGGAAAGCTTGACGTTTTGGGCCTGGACCCTTCATCAGAAATGGGGGAGGGGAAGAGGGTTCTGAAATAAATAGGGAGAGAGGGGGAGGCGGATAGAGGATGGATAGAGGAGAGGATAGGTGGAGAGGAGACAGACAAGTCAAAGAGGCGGGGATGGAACCAGTAAAGGTGAGTGTAGGTAGGGAGGTAGGGAGGAGATAGGTCAGTCCAGGGAGGACGGACAGGTCAAGGGGGCGGGATGACGTTAGTAGATAGGAGATGGGGGTGTGGCTTGAGTTGGAAGGGGGGGATAGGTGAGAGGAAGAACAGGTTAGGGAGGCGGGGACAAGCTGAGCTGGTTTTGGGATGCAGTTGGGGGGAAGAGGAGATTTTGAAGCTTGTGAAATCCGCATTGATACCCTTGGGCTGCAGGGTTCCCAGGCTGAATATGATTTGCTGTTCCTGCAGCCTTCAGGTGGCATCGCAGGAGGCCCAGGATGGACATGTCATCTGAGGAATGGGAGGGGGAGTTGAAATGGTTCGCGACTGGGAGGTGCAGTTGTTTGTTGCGAACTGAGCGCAGGTGTTCTGCAAAGCGGTCCCCAAGCCTCCGCTTGGTTTCCCCGATGTAGAGGAAGCCACAACGGGTACAGCGGATGCAGTATACCACATTAGCAGACGTGCAGGTGAACATCTGCTTGATGTGGAAAGTCTTCTTGGGGCCTGGGATGGGCGTGAGGGAGGTGGTGTGGGGGCAGGTGTAGCACTTCCTGCGGTTGCAGGGAAAAGTGCTGGGTGTGGTGGGGCTGGAGGGGAGTGTGGAACGGACGAGGGAGTCACGGAGAGAGTGTTCCCTCTGGAAAACAGACAAGGGTGGGAGCGAAAAATGTCTTTGGCGGTGGGGTCGGATTGCAGATGGCGGAAGTGTCGGATCCGGGACTGGGAAACCACCCAACACTTGTCATGTAAATATGTTTCACAAAAATCTAGTGACACATAGATATACACAACAAATCAAGTAAACATAAGCTGTAACACTTAAAATAATTAAATAGCCTGGCTGCAACAAAGTTTATTGAAAGTAATTTAAGACAATAACAGACTTCCACAATGAAACATCATAATGAGATGGAGCAGGCAGAGATGTACTGAAAAATAGTTTTAGACAAACAGCTGTTCAGCTAAGTTAATTTTGGCAGGTTTCCCCTGTTCCATGAAAACCAGTAAACACTGTACTCCTAAGTTAATGTGAAAAACATAAAATTCTCTCATTGTGCAAGAATTAGACTGGAAATATTTCTGTGGTGACATCGAGAATTACCTATAAAATTCAAAATTGTTGGTACAGTGGACAGCGAAGAAGGCTAAGTTTATGAAGTAATCTCACTCAACTGGGGCAATGGGCTGAGGAGTGGCAGATGGAGTTTAATTTGGATTGCTAGGTATTGCATTTTGGTAAGACAAAGAAGGGTAGGACTTATACCGTTAATGTTGGGCCTGGGGTTTCGAACAGAGACACCTCCAGGTTCAGGGGCACAATTCTTAGAAAGTTGTATCACAGATAGACAGGATGGCATTTAGCAGGCTTGCCTTCATTACTCACACCATTGAGTACGGGAGTTGAGATCACGTTGTGGTCGTACAAAATGTTGGTGAAGCCACTTATGGAGTACTGTGTACGGTTTTAGCCACCCTGCTATAGAAGGGATATTATTGAATTGGAGGGGGTTCAAAAAAATTTGCAAGCATGTTGCCAGGACTGGAGGGTTTGAGTTAGGAGGAGAGGCTGGATGGGCTGGCACTTTTTTCACTGAAGCCTAGGAGGTTGAGGGGTAACCTTATAGAGGTTTTATAAAATCATGAGGGGCATAGATAAGGTGAGTAGTAAAGGTCTTTTCCCTAGGGTAGGGGAGTTTAAAACTAGAGGGCATATTTTTTATGGTGAGAGAAAAAAGAAGATTTTAAACGGACCAGAGAGGCAACTTTTTCACAACGGTTGGATTGTATGTGGAATGAGCTGCCAGAGAAAGTGGTAGGTGCAGGTACAGTTACAACATTTAAAAAAATATTTGGGCAAGTACATAAATAGGAATGGTTTAGAGGGATTTGGGCCAAACATAGGCAAATGGGATTATTTTAGTTTGGGAAATTTGTTTGGCATGGATGAGTTGGACCGAAGGGTCTGTTTCCATGCTGTTTAACTCTTAAATTCTTCTTCTCAGATGAGCTAATAGTCATTGAGATATAAATGGCTAAATAACCCATGAGAAAAAACGAAAGAGACCAGGGTACTCATAAAATGTCCTTGAGGGTTTCCAATTTGCAAGTGTGTGGATGACGTGACTGTGCTTAATTGTAATGTGCCTTGCACTGAAGTAGTCTAACATTCATCATACACACATAACGAAGAATCACTTAGAACACTTGTGAGGATTATGAACAACGAAACGGTCTCTGGCAAGAATTAGTGCCTTCAGAGAATCCATGCAGAGTTAAGCAGTTTCAGAACATTTGTAACAGTGGTCAGCTTGACTTTACTGATTACGGGCAATTCAATAAGATTTAATTTAATCCAAAACCTATGATGGTACTTTAAATTCAATTATGTTTGACTTCCGAGTTGGTTGTCCAATTATAAATGCGCACAGATTCCAAGACAACTCACTGCATCTACCAACAATAGGTATCCAAACTTTGGGAAAAAGAAAATTAATCTGCAGATCATTAGCTAAACAGTTGCATAAACAGTTGAACATTAAGGTTATTAAATAATGACAGATGATTGTAAGATCTGCTGTATTTGGAACAGTTGGAATGTTTGAGGATATTAACAATTAATGAGCTGTAAATTCATATCTCTGAACAGGACCAAGACTACAGTCTTTGGCATCGACCACAAATTCTGTACCCTGACACCGACTCCACCTATCTGCCTGATCAGGATGTCGGGCTAAACCAGACAGACAATTTGAAACATCAAAATTGTACTCCAGCTCCATCATGAAAACTTCAAAATCCTCTCCCAAACTCTAGTATCTGGTTTCAAATCCCATTCTTCACCCACAGTAGGTGGCCAGATTTCCAGCTGCAAAAGTCCTTCCAAAATGTGTCAAATCTGTCTCTGCTCCTTTAAGACTATCCTTAAAATTCATCCCTGACCAACATTTTGATTACCATTCAGCTCCCTTTGGCTGAGCACCCATTTTCCTTTGTTATGCCTAATGAAGTATTCATAGCTTCAAAGATTATAATAATCTCCACATCACTTAAAAGCAAAAATATCCAGACAAGATACAGAACAATTTCAAAAGATAATTGTAACCTAAAGGAAAATATCTGCATGTAATTACTAAAATAAATCAGGATCATATTAATGAATGTTTCTCCAAAAGACTTTTGTCTTTGAATAAATAACATAGAAGTTTTATTAAGTGATCAAAAAGTACATGCACAAGTTAACATGCATCATTGGTATTGATCATACCAGAAGTGACAGCAAATAAAGTGCTAAGCATTCAGCCTCAAGTCCCATGAGGCAAGCATTTGACTTAACATGTGATGGTGAACTGAGCCATATGTTTCCTCCTCCCGCCATCCCTATGAGTAAGTATCACCAGAAGGCTCATTTGAGATACAACTGATGATGAAATGACATAGACAGATGACAGACAGCCCGCAGTTGGAAAAAACAGCAATTCTTTTGTCAAAAATAACTGTGTAACTAACCTGCTTAAAGACTAATTGCTGGGGATCTGACAAGTTTCCCAAGAGATGAACGTATTCAGACCAAAAAAAACTAGGCTATGCAAGAATGAACCTTGCCTGCTGCCAAGAATAGCTAGTTCTTACCTTCTTCAGTCAGCTGCAACTTATCAAAACACATTAATATGGAAACCTAAACACTGCTTGGGGGCATGAGGTATTGAAAAGTCCTGATGTTAAATCTGCGATTTGAGCATTCATTCAGACGTTGATTTTTTTGAGCAACTTCTTCAAAACAAGAATACATCATAATACCTCAAATTCTTCAACGTATGAAGTGTTACCGACTACAAGCTTCACTTTCAGCTGTTGGGACAAAATGCCTCCCATGTTTATCTATTAAAAAAAAAGGTACCTTTATACTGCAAATAGGAACTTGACAGAGATGTGACCTCAAGCAGTGTGAGCCAGCAGCTCTGAATAGCACTGCAAGCAATGTGTTACTTTCGAGAGGACAATGAACACGATGATGGGACAACAAGAGAAAGGAGAACAATTCACTGGCATTACTGATGCGAACCAAGTTGCAACACTGGTGGCATTTTTAACTATTCACACATTCTTTGCCTTCATGAGAAGTATGTTGAGTATTTGGGAATTTTTTGAACTTGAATTTTTTTTTTAAAATAAAAACGCTTCACAGAAGTTACTTAACAACCAGTTTGAAACAGATTCTGTTGGGACCACTCAATAGCCAAATTCAGAAAACAAAACAGAAATTGCTGGAAAAGCTCAGCAAGTCTGGCAGCATCTGTGAAGGAGAAAACAGAGTTGATGTTTTGGGTCCGGTGACCCTTCCTCAGGACAAATATCATTTTTACAATGTGGTTCACGATCCGCTACTCAGGTTTCTTGAGCTCTCTACAGCCTTCAATATGGTTGATTGCATGCTCCTTCTCAAATGCCTGATCTTCATTGACAAAGTCTGGAAGGCTGCCCTGTTTCGATTTACTCGTACCGACCAAATTTTAGTCAGGAAGCATGGTCAGCTGACATATTTTTGTAAAGTCATGAAATGTGGGCATCACTGAGAAGGCCAGCTATTATTGTCACAGGATGTCTAAGCAACACTGCTGGAGAACTTTAAGATAGTTGAAACTAACAATAAGCAGCTTATTTTTATTCTAAAGGATTGGCAAAAGCCAAAAAGAAATGGACAGAAAACAATTATGCCAAAATGCTGAAGTTTCCACTTTTGTTTTCATGCTATCTTGTTAAGTTTTGACAATGGAAAACTAAACAGCTTGGTTCACACAGACATGGATGCAGTGGACCAAGTTGATGGATGTTTAATGTGGAAGGTTTGTTTGGTGTCTTGAATGGAGGTGAGGAGGGAGGCGTAGGAGCAGTTGTAGCACTTCCTGCAATCGCAGGCAAGTGGAGATTGTGGAGCAGACGGCAGAGTCGCGGAGACAGTGGTCCTTATGAAAGGTAGATGAGGTGGGGAGGGAAATATCTCTTCAGTTGCGGGGTTGGATTGTAGGTGGCAAAGTGGAGGAGAATAATACACTGGATGCAGAGGTCGGTGGGGTGATGTGTGAGGACAAAGGGGGTTCTGTCTTATTTTTGTTGGGTGGGGGGAGGGGGAGGGGATGTAATGGCAGAAGTGTGGGAAATGCAAGAGATGCGGTTGAGGGCATTTTCGATCACCGGGGGGTTGCGGTCCTTGAAATAGGAAAACATCTGGGATGCGCGGGAGTGGAACGCCCCATCTTGGGGGCAAACATGGCAGAGGCAAAGGAATTGGGAGTAGGGAATCACATTTTTGCAGAAAGGTGTGCGAGAGGTGGTGTTGTCGTCCAGGCAGCTGTGGGAGTCGGTGGGCTTGAAATAGATGTCAATTTCAAGGCAGTCACCAGAGATAGAGACAGAGGGGTCCAGGAAGGAGAGGGAGGTAAGGTGTTAGTAAAGTTGATGAACTGTTCAAGCTCCTCGTAGGGGTACGAGACAGCGCCAACATAGTAGCGTTTCACCTGCACATCCGTCAACTTGGTCTACTACATCCGCTGCGGCATCCTCTACATCGCTGAGAGGAAGCTTAGACTTGGAGACCGTTTTGTAGAGCGTCTGTGCTCTGTACGTGACAAACGACAACACGTTCCAGTCGCAAACTATTTTAACTCCCCCACCCCACTGACCAATTCCCACCTCTCCCTACCTGCACTCACCTATCACCATTCCACCTACCTTCCCTACGCCCACCCCTCCTATTTCTCTTCATTTCTGAGCTCCTTCCCCCGTTCCCATTTCTGAAGAAGAGTCCAGACCTAAAGCAAGCATGGGGCTGGATGAACACAGCAGGTCAAGCAGCATCATAGGAGCAGGAAAACTTGACGTTTCGGGCCTAAACCCTTCGGGTTTAGGCCCGAAA
>JAHRHZ010000070.1:11115917-11221464 GCA_024137785.1 Ginglymostoma cirratum
GCCTAAACCCTTCGGGTTTAGGCCCGAAACGTCAAGTTTTCCTGCTCCTATGATGCTGCTTGACCTGCTGTGTTCATCCAGCCCCATGCTTGTTATCTCGGATTCTCCAGCATCTGCAGTACCTTTTATCTCCAGACCTAAAGCATCAACTTTTCTGCTCCTCTGATGCTGCCTGGCCTGCTGTGCTTCTCCAGCTCCACACCGTGTTATCTCTGACTCCAGCATCTGCAGTACTTGCTATCTCTATAATTATAAGCATGTCTGTTTTCACTGGAAGGGTGTAACACTAAGATGGCTGCAGGCTGGAATAACTGGTTTTCTCTCTCAAACAGTTTTATCAAGCTCAGACTCTGCTTCTGTTACAAGTTGGAATACATCATAAAAATACAGAATTTAAAAACTGAAGAAAATTCAAGGACCCAAATACTGAGTTTGGAAAATATCTGACTGCAGTTTAAAAGAGAAGGCCTCTGGAAGTACAACATACTCACATTGGTGGTCTGGATGTACTGGTCAGGCTGTGGCCAAAGGAACTGAAAATTATTTTTTACTTATGGGCTTCAGCTTATTTTCTAACTCCAGTTGAGATTTTATACTTGAACTCCCTACCAAGTTTAAATATATTCATCTCTATATTCCCCTTAAAATTTCTCCATAAACCTACAGCGTTACCAACTTTTTGCTTTGTATTCGATTTATCTCTGATTACATGATAGGATTTTATTTTCTATATTAAAAGCATTAACTAAATGGTGCAGGTGGACAAAGATACAATGGCACACTGCTGAGAAACAAATTTACCAAGAGGTTTTACCAACATTTCTCTCAGACTGCTGCAAAAAAAAAAAGCAAATGTACAAATTACAAATTGCACGCTTGTTTCTGAGACGCAATAATTGCTGCTGCTAAATAATAACTGCAATAATTTCCAAGTAATTAAGAGTATGTAAAGTCATTCAGACGGTGCTGTCATACAAGCTTTATTTAATGAAGAATCATGCTATATTTAGTATTTGTGAGCAAATTGAATGCAACGGTGGTGGTATTGCTAGTTTGCCAGAATAAGGTTGAAACTTGATTCAACCATGATTCATATCAAAACATACTAACAGTTCATAAGTACAGAGGCATAATCTGTTTTCTCAAGATAAAAAGAGAGACAAATCAGATACCAAAAGAAAATGTAACATTTCATTTACCTAATTAATTCAAGTAGAGTCCAAAATATTTTATTTAGTCCACTTGGTTAACAGAATTAGCTGAAACGCAGTTAACCTTATTGTCTGTCAGAAAGTCTATCCACAATAGCAGTGTGAGTGTGCAAGATTATGGAAAACTAAACCAGTATGTGCTTGAATGGTGGACTGCATAAATGTGGTGGCAACCAGGAGACCTGAAGCAGTTCTTACATTAGATTGCTGATCTTTGTTGAGTCAATTATCTGAATCAGGAATGTAACAGGCACTACGCTAACTGTAAAATAAAACAGAACTGCAGATGCTGGAGATCTGAAACAAATAAAAACAAATTGCTGGCAAAACTAAAATAAAAACAGAGTTAATGCTGAGATAACAAGTGTTCATCCAGCTCTACAACTTGTTATGTCAGATTCTCCAGCATCGGCAGTTCCAACTATCTCTGGAGTTAATGCTGAGTCCAGTTTTGAAGAAGGGCTGCTGAACTCAAAACGCTAACTCTATTTTCTCTCCACAGATGCTGCCAGACATGCTGAGTTTCTCAGGCAGTTTCTGTTTTTGTTTGTTTTACATTAACTGTACTTTCTTTTAGCTCAGGGCAGGGAGAAGGAGGTAAATCAGCCAAAGGAAACTTTTTTTATACAGCGCTCCATGTGGAAATTAGATAGAATCCAAAGCAACCTTCTGTCAAGACTTTAAACATTTATTGATATGCATATTTTTATTAAAAACACCATATTTAAAAGCAGACTGTGAAAATTAAAATGGAACAATCACACTGATAAATTTCTGCTCCAAGATTGATATTTTGGGAATGCTTTCTAGTTAATGACAATCAGAAAATATGGTGCCATCCAGCACAAATCACAGCTATGCAAAACAATTTAATGCTACCAAGTATTTTCTTGTAAGGATCGCTGCTCGAGGTGCACGCTGATATTCATGTGTCTATGTTTCTATCAAATGCTCAACTCTTGCACTAATTCATGCTTTTATGCAAGTATATTTTCTGGAAACAGCCTTTTTTTTTGTACATCCATGGGTTTTTTTTTCCCTTCGTACACGCATTAATGAAATATTTCTTTAGTAACTTTACTGTTACCAAAGACACAAACAAAGCAATTAAAACAATCTTTATATTCAGACAATGATAGAAAGAATATTTATGGGGTTTTGAAATAACAGTGCATCTTTGATGTACTCCATCATTTTAATGTGCTTCTGATCCACTCATGCTTCCTTTACTAACCCCTTGTGAGCAGTGAATAGATGATGGGCATTAAATGCAGCCTTGCCAGCACTCATTACATTGAAGAACAAAAACAACTTGTCTGTTGTATTGTACAATATCTGTTTTCAAAGGTTGTTTCCAGAAACAATATTAAGGAGAATAACAAAAGTTTCACTTTGGAATTATAATTCCCAGCCTTTAAACAATTTAGGTGGTGGCAACTAAGTTGAAAAAATATAGGGAAACTAAAAATGATATTTCCAATGTTGAGACAAAAGGACAATTTTCTCCCAAGTGTTTGCACAGCAACATGGGAAACT
Organism: Ginglymostoma cirratum; assembly: GCA_024137785.1. NCBI lineage: Eukaryota > Metazoa > Chordata > Chondrichthyes > Orectolobiformes > Ginglymostomatidae > Ginglymostoma > Ginglymostoma cirratum. The sequence continues at coordinate 11,118,665 of JAHRHZ010000070.1, forward strand.
CATTAATGAGACCAAGCGGCCAATCTGTATACATTAATATCTCATTATTATGTAATTTCATTTTGTCTCTGTGCAGTTTGCTGTTCTCCCATGGTTAGTCTCGGGTGGGGGTGGGGGGTTGGGGGGTCTGTTTGTGAACAATAGCATGACTAAGCTGAAGGCCCAGGACTTGATGTAATGTTGGGAGATTAAGAGCAAAATGAAAGTATTTGGTGGGAATGTGTAGAATTCTACCTGTGAAAGTGCATGCAGGGACCAACCATTTGAGGCAATCTTAAAAGTGTCACCTGTGGTTCACAATTCACAAAGACAATCTAAGGTCTCAAATTTAACAAGGGTGTGCAGCTGACTTCCACCCACCAGGAACTCTAATGATTTCACAATTTTACAACATGTTGTTAATGCTGCTTTTCTTCTGTTATGTGTGGAAGCACGGATGCGGACTGGCAAGGGTTATTCGTCGCTGGCATCAGTTGATCCTCCAAAGTCCTAGCAGTAGTGAAGATAGGCACTGCTGGTGAGTGCTCAGCATCTACAGTGCAGTGCCATAGTGCATACGTAATGAGGGGAATAGCAGAAAATTGCATGAGATTACTTGCTAGGGTTCATGGAGAGAAAATCTCAAAGTTACTCCCCAAAATTGATGCAGCCAATCTTTTGAAATTTGGGCTAAAATGTTCTAATTTCTAAAGTTGCAAGATATACCCCTTTGTCTGATAAACATCCGTTCATAATTTTCGCACCAATAGGAAAACCTATCTTTTACAACAGTCAGAATATTTTCTGTGTTTTTACATATTACGCGTCTGCTGCAGTTCCAAATTTAAACTTGAATTACTGCAAAAATTTAGAACTAATAACACCACAAGGGAATATTACATACTTTTAAAGATTAGGATCAAAGTTTAGGACCTAGATTGCACAAACTGGGGCGGGTGGACAGTTATCTTCTGGGATTGGAAAAGAAAGAGTCGACAGCCACGAAATTGACTTGAGGATGTTAACATGGTTGGCCTGAATTCAATATTTACCAGTTTTTGGGATATTTGTGGCTGTTTTTTAGACAATGCAATTCAGGAGCATACCTTATCACTATGTGAGCAGAAAGGTGAGCAAGGAGAAAGGTTATTCCCCCCCTTAAAGGTCTTATGTAGACTGGTGCAAAGGTGCCAGCAAGTGGGTGACCCTTGCCAAATTAGTGTCTAACCCACTCTTGTTAGAGGTCTGGAGGCATGCAGAGACCTATTGAGGACTTATAATCCAAATGTTCTCTTGAGAAAAATTATACCTCTTCCACCTGGACTCTTCCCATGTAGCTCAATAAATAACCAAGAGAAACCGTGATCAAACCTCCAATGGCAACGTGGGATGTTCTTTCAAATTCAGCACTTCTATCCATCTCTTACTGGCTTGGGAAAAACGCATTTATACAGCATGTGCTTATGTTTCTAACTCCCACAGGTGGTGAGTTGTTGATCTGAACCTAACTATAGTGAGAGCTAATTCAGTAGCAGCTACAGACTAGCAAGAAAGATGAGAGCAGATCCACACTTAATCTTGATCATACTACTGAAACTCCTTACTGCCAAATTTTCAGTGCTACTGAAAGAGATTTAACCAAAATGGCTTAAGATGACCAGAAAAAGAAAACAGGTGGTGGATAGGATATTATACAGAATATTATAATGAAGCAAAGTTAGACTAAGCAATCATAACAGAAGTAACTGAGATGATTTAACATAATTCCTTGCTCCATAGGTACATACTTATTGTTCATACAACTGGAGGAAGAAATTTGGTTTGAAGACTTTAAGAATGAATGTGGAGGCATTTTTTGCAAGAATTTAAGATTAACAAATAGAACTACAATGCTTTAAGTGTCCTAATGGATGAACTATATACTGCATTCACTGAAATAGTCACCTGGGTATATCATGTGACTCTTCCTGACATTCAGTGATAGCTTAATCAGCAGGATGATTCTGTGATGGCTTGCATATTGCGATTTTAGATGTACGTGCACTTCTTTGTCTATTGAAAAGATCACCGGCCTAATATTGAATCTGGAATAGCCTAATTTTATACTAAAGAATAATGTCTTAATATTTAGCATGTTCATTGTCCTGTGCGAAATAAAGCTACTGTATGGGAGGCGATTGTATTGTGTCATTATCATGGGACAAGTATTCCAGTGGCCAAGGCTAACGATCTGGAGACAAGGGTTCCAATCCTACTATGGCAGCTGGTAGAATTTAAATTCAATTAATAAGTCTTGAAGTAAACACTGCCACAGCAGCAATATTACAGATTGTCAGACAACCCGGTCCAGTAGGCTAATGCCCTTTTAGAAAAGGAAGTCTGCCATCCATAGCTGGTCTTACCTACATCTGATTCCAGACTGACAACACTGCAGTAAACTTTTAAATACACTCAGAAATGGTCTCACATTCCAGTCGGTTGTATCAAATTGTAAAAAAGTAAAAAAAATATAAAATGGATCGCCAGTATTAATTGAGAGCCTTCATTGTTTCTCAGACAGAATCTTGGAACTCCCTACTAAACAGTACCACAAGTGCAACAAAAGTAGAGGCTGCACCAAGTAAAGGAGTCAACTCACCTTAAGGATAAGTTGGGATCGGCAACAAACGCTAGCCTAATCAGTGATACCCACATGCTGAGATCAAAGAAACTTAAAAACCCTTCTTGACTGGTTTACACTTATTATTGGTTTAAAACAGATTTGAAGATGTATTTTAACATACTATTACACATGGCATTGAAAAACAAACATGACAATCAGATTTCTTTATTAGTACAATGTCTTTTACATGAGAAAATGTAAATGTTTACCTCAATCATTCAAAGGAAGGTAACAGTGAATGCTTACCTTGAAAGAGGAGTGTATCCCATCACCAGGTCACCCTTTATTTACACGTGCATAGTACATGACTCTGACCCAGCTAGCTCAGAGCTGGCTCTTAAGTGAACAAAGCCCTGACACTCCTGTTTATATCTGTCAGTCAGAACTTCCTGATTGGATCAGGTTAACACCACTGATTAGGAAACTCATTCTATGATTTTATTTAGAATGAGGTCAGCCAGGTGGACAAGTCTACTTTGAGAATGGGGCATGTAATTTTTTGAGTTTACATTGTGCTCATGATAATTAGGAATGTGTAGCTTTCTCCCCACTCTGTTTCGTTACAACAGGTCAGATGAAGTGAAGGTTCTAGTCTCCACGATTCTACAATAAACTTTAACCAAACTTTAAGAACAATTCCTACATCATTAATATTATTTTTGTCTTTCCTCCAGGTATCCATGCTGTTGACCAAGTTTGATTATGAATTTTGTGCTAAATTAGTCAATTTTTTGATGCAATGTCCCTGCAACCACTGACCACTATAACTTAAACCAGCATCTTGATAGCAATCGGTTGTCCTTTAACAGCATCTTCCAAATCCGCGATCTCTAAACCACAGAACAGTTGCAATGGGAACAACAACAGTGAACACTGTCCACAGCATGGCAAGACACCATCCTGTCTTGGAACTATATCACTGTTCCTTCACTGTTTATAGGTCAAAATCGTGGAGCTCCTTTCTTCTCTGACAGTCCCCTATGTACCTATATTTCAAGGACTGTAATAGTTCAAGGTGGTAGTTGGGCACCACCTTCTCAAGGGCAATTACAAATGGATAACAATGGACCAGCCAGAGACACCCACATACCAAGGATGCATTTAAAAAAAACATTGTCCAGTTCCATATTTGAGTTTCAACAATGAAAGGTCAGTGTGCAAACACAACAGCAAACCTTGAATTTTCACACTGTATTGTTAAAGTGAAGAAATAGGCCATTTAGTCCATTGCATCTCCGAATGCGCAATTTACCTACTGTCATTCTCTCATCATATCTCCACAACCCTGCATATTCATCCTTTTCAGAAATCAATCTAATTTTGAGTGCTTCAATTGACCTGGACTCACCACTGAGGGAGCACACTGCAGACTTTGATCATGTGATGCTTTTGTCATATTGCCAATTACTTTAAATTCACATCCTCACATTCATGATCCTTTCACAAGTGATAACAGTTTCTCCCCATCTGCCCTGTCCAGGCACTTCATGATTTTGAACACCTTCATTAAATATCCTGAGTCTTCTTTTCACCTAAGACAAAGTGCTAACTTCTCTATCTCCAGAAATGAAGAAGATTTTTCATTTCTGGAACCATTCTCATGAATTTTTTCTACTCTTCTCTCCAATCACTTAATAAAACATGGTGCTCAGAACTGAATGTAATAGGGCAGCTGAGGCTTAACCAGCGTCCTGCACATGTTCAATATAATCTATTTGCTCTTGTACTCTATGCCTATATTAACAAAGCCAACTACATGACTCATTAATCACATTCTGTCAAGCCAACTTCAATGGCTCATGCATATTTGCAAATACTTATTTCAAATTCTAACATCCATTTGCACGTGGAACATTTTACTGAAAAGTCTCCTGTTTGTCAGTAGCTCATGTTATGTTCCTTGCAGAGACCTGTCACTTAGAGAAATATATCTGCATTTCAAATGACTGACTGGAAGGAACACACAAGAGTTCAAGTTTTAAGACTTTTACTGTAATAAACATAATAAAAACAATATTGAGTAACCAGTATTTAAAGAACAATTTTTACTTGAAGCTATGGAAAAGTCACAACCCCATCTCCAGCATGCGTATGTTTTGACACAGCCAAAGATTCCCAGCTAGAGTTATCCTTACATTGTCCCATAACTGAGCACATTTTGTCTCCTGGAACAAATCCAAAAAGTGATTCTCAGCTCTTTACGACTGCTTTCTTTTCCCTTTCCTAACTGGCTAACTTCTGATGCAAGAACTGACTTTTACCATGAGGATTAAAACTAGAGATTTCCTCTCTCCAGTTCCAGCCAGTCAAATCTTCCACACTTCTTCCAACGTAAGTTTCTTCAAACTGAGCATGAAATCCTATCTGTGTATTGCACTAAGAACGATAGGGTCACTATTTTCACTGCTTTGGAGACAGTTAGTCCTGCATCTAAGAATTTGTTCACTTCCTATAAAATCCTGGAGGAGTGATACGAGTCTGACAGGTTCAGTAGTATTAGGAAATCTTGCAACCAAACACTACAATGGCTTGCTATAGACTCTTCCTCTCTCATCTTATTAGAACGACAGTCCTGAAACATGGTCCTTTTTTGTACGAATGTGAAGTAGTGTTGCTCAGTAAACTGAACACTGTCAAACCATGATGAAATAACACAATCGTGAGCACCGATGACTGTTACGGACCAGACCAAACTCCCTCAAAATTATAGAGATAACAAGGTGTAGTGCTGGATGAACACAGCAGGCCACGCAGCATCACAGGAGCAGGAAAGCTGACATTTTGGGCCTAGGCCCGGAACGTCAGCTTTCCTGCTCCTCTGATGCTGCTTGGCCTGCTGTGTTCATCCAGCTCTACAGCTTGTTATCTCAGATTCTTCAGCATCTGCAGTTCCTACTGTCTCTCCCTCAAAATAATATTAGGAAGATAGCTCAGACCCAAGCTTTTTCTTATTTTAAAGAAAAATGTGAGGTATTGCGCTCTAGGTGCAATTCAATTCATCAAACTACCCGATGTTAAGCAAAACAAACTATTTCTATATGACAGTTAAAATATAGACAAAACAAAAATAGAAGAATTGGCTTAACTGTAACAATCAAATAAAGTAACAAACTAACAGATATATTAACTATTACTAATTAACTGTTCCAATATAACAACATCCTATAAACACAGCCTTGGCAAAGGCAAATTCAATAAAATAGATGGTCTCACATGTATTTCTAGCAGCAGTAAGAAAATCCCAGTTTTTAGCTGTAACAGAGAGGGGAATAAGAGCTTCCACATCCAGCTTCAAGGCTCCAGCAACTGCTGAAAGCTAAAACTAAAAATCCCGGTTCTGTGGTAGCTTGACCCTACTTATTCAGGCTGCTTTGATTGTTCTAAATTTAAAACAACCCCAAGGCCTCACAAGCTATTTACTTTATTGGCTTTGAGCAGACGGCTCTACACCTCTGTCTCAAACTTTCTTGGTAAAAAAAAGCACAAAATACACCTCTTAAAGCCATAGTATTGTCATAGTGATTAGCTGAAATGCTTTTTTCTTACATTTAGGATCCTTAGTTTATAATGGCTGAACACCACATGGCCCATATTTAATTAATAGAAATTAAAGAGGTTTGCGGCGTTTTAACAATTAAATGATAGGCTGCAAGCTGTTTTTCTTTGAAAATTGTAATTTCAGTCATCAATAATAATATTCCAATAATTTTAATAAACTTATCATTATTGCTGCAGTTAACTTGGACTGCAATTTCAAATTCAACTTATTTCTGTACATTTCATAACTCATGGTGATACTCTCTTACCAAATGAGGGCATATTTTTGGCATTTGTTAACACCAACTACAGTCTTATCTGAGAGATTATGAAGTGCTAGTCCTTTTCTTGTACCAAGTAACTTCATATAAACTTTCAGAATTTCACTGTAGAAAGCTTGTTTAGTTACTGGATATTTACAGCTGTCTCTGAGTATCAATTATCCAATAGCAATCAAGACGACAGCAACTATAAGGAAATTCTATGAATTTGATTATACAAGTTAATTAGGCTAATATCAGTTACACCTGAATAGTGCAACTGTACAAGGCACTGGCGAGACCACATCTGGAATACCGTGAGCAATTCTGGTCCCCTTATTTAAAGGAAAGATCATTTCATTGGAGGCAATTCAAAGGAGGTTCACAAGGATGATCACTGATCTGGAGGGATTGCCTTATGACAAAGGTGAAACAAGGTGGAACTCTGCTCACTGGAGATTACAAGAATGAGAGGTGTTCTCATTGATACGTATAGTGTTGTTAGGGAGCTTGATATGATAAATGCTGAGAGGATGTTTCCCCTCATGGGACAGTCTCATAATAAAGGCGCACCAACTTAAGACTAAGATGAGGATGAACATCTTCTCTCAGGGTTCAGTCTTTTGAATTCTGCCCACACAGCTCTCTGTGGAAAGGAGTCCTTATGCATGTTTTAGGGGGAAAACACAGGAAAGTGGGATATGAGAAATGTCGCATCAGCTTTGATCCTATTGAATGGCAGAGCAGGGTCAAGGGTCGGAATGGCTTACTCTTGTTCCTATTTCTTGTGGTCTTACAAAACTTTGGATTTATTCATTCCTCTGGAAATCATTAGCCAATAATACTGATTATTTTTCTCCCCAGGGAGAAAGCAATAATTACTCTTTTTGCCACCATCTGAAGCAAATAAGTTCTAAGTTTATAAACAGGAATTTCAATAACCCAGTTAGTTCACTCAACCATGGAACGAGGCTTCAATCTGCAAACTGTCTCATCTCTCTTCCATCCAATACTATTAAACTCAATTGAAGCTCATAGATCTTCAAGTTTCTCCTGTTAATAACACATTCTTTCCTTGTTGTCTTTGACAGTGTAGCATTATTGACAACAATAAAATAAAACGCTTGGAATTGGGCTGTCAAAAATTCTATCACAACTCCAATTCCAAGAATTTTGGGCTTCTTAAATCATTAAACATACTTAATAGATATTCAGTATCAATAGATAGGTTGTTCACCTGTTGTAAAGCCTGGGCGATTTGTATGTATGGAATTCAGATATAATACAAATTATTTGTCATCCATGTTTTCCTGAAAAACAATAACGATGGTAGAAGGGAGGCCAGTCAAAGAAGAAAGAAACAAGTTCTTTCAAAAATCAAATGCTCCAGTATCTACTTTGTTGCATCAAAGCTGTATGAATCACAGCAAAAAAGTAGAATATTTGTTGGCAAGAAATCGGGACCTAAAAGGTTAATACAGAGTGGCAGAATAGAAAATGCATCTGTCAGCTAGTATCAAATTACAAGGCTTACTCTAGATGGTTAGAGAAAAGAGCCTGCAGCACAGCAGAGATTACGTGCAGACATGGTGGTGGGGGAGGAAGACATTCTGACAGAAGATGAATCACAACCTAACCTTCCAAAAACTCAATCGTAAAATTGGCCATTTTAATGAATATATTGTAGTTATGATATCAATAATGCAACCTGTTCCTGAAAACATGTAATTCTGTCCTCTTTTATATAACCAGCTTTTTCATTAATTGCTTCAGACTGCAGTTCCCTGGCAACAGCCTGCCACTGCACTTTTGGCTCTAGTTCAAATTTTTTTCCTGGAAAAAAAACAGCATCGCTGCTGCCTGTGCTATTGCTAGATTGGTTAAGTATTCTAATAATGCAGTTTCCACAATCACATGATATAGGATCAAGCACCAAGAGCTTGGCTGCCAAGCAGCATAAATCATGTGCCGAAAGCAGTTTATTCTATAAGCAGATAAGACTAAGAACCCAGATGTTTGCATTCTTTCACTGATATAGCAAAACATTATCAAAAATTCTAGAGGTAATTATCCATTCCAAAGCAAACACAAATTCAAAATTTCTGTTTTCAAATCGATTTTCTGTCTAAAATCAAATCATAATATTAGGACCTTTAAAACGATTGCTGCAGTGTGTGTGACAAGTTGCAGATTGAAGAGGAAATGATCTATATTAATGCTTCATTAGCATATACTTGAACCTACAAAAAATTGTATTAACTCACATTTATTCCCAAATATTGTTACCAAATGAACTGCAAGTAGCCTAGTTATCTGTGTGCTTAGATGGGTGCATTAAGCAACGCTTGCCAATGTACGCACAACATTATGATTTTCTGATGTATAGTTTAACATTTTTGAGGTGTTAATCTTTTTTTTCCCTCTCGATACCAAGATCAATTAAGGTCATCCGGAACACAGCAGGGGACATTAACAGACTCCAGCCAGTAGAAAACATGAACTGTGGTCTTCTACCTGAAAGAAACTGAAACATTATTTTCAATGAGCTCACTAACTGCATAATCAATTGTCACACTTAACACCAGCTGCTCTATTCTCAATGATCAAGTAGCTCTGCTGCAGTGAAGGAACACAAGAGCCTACAGTCAAAGAGACCAGATTCAAAACTATAAGCATTCTCACTTTGTACTTGCCAGATGTGTCAAAGACTCTGTCTTTAGATCACACTAAGATACATTCATGACACTTGAAGTTATATATAATTCTCTCTAACTGCACTTTACATTATTGTGCCACAGCCTGACATCATGTGACAGCACCATGCAAAAACAGGATTTGAAGCAGATGTTACTAAGATACACAATAAGATAATTAGCAGATGATGCCTGAAAAGGATCGCATAAGATGCCAACTGTCTACACTATCTTCTTGTCAAAATTAATGCAATGGAGAAGCAGAGAATTAAAAAATTGGAGTCCGTTTCCTGACATAGGAATGCAGCTTTCTCCCCCCATTAAATTCTTGGCATTAGCACCTTTCAGCAGCATCGCTAAGAGTGTTAATTCCAGCAACAAATGTCTGAAATCCTAACAAGATATCATTTGTTGCTCTGACAGTTTTGGCCTACTGAATGTTAACATATTTTCCATGTCACAGTTTGACTGGGTTGCTCCAATGAACCTCGAACATTTTTTGAAGCAAAATGGGCTGGATTAGAGATAGTGGGACAATACAGGGTACAAACAAAATCTAAAACAAGAAGTTACAGTATGAAGTGAAAATCAGTTGATCTGAAGTGAAATAAAAGTTCAAATGTGTGAATTAATTGTGAAGCGCTTTGCTGAGCATCCTTATAAGCTTTGTTGCTAATTTGTCCACTTTGTAGCTAATTTGTCCACTTTGTAGACATCACTGGCTCAAATTAATCTTGAGGACATATTCAAACTTAACTTTGTTTTGAATCCTTCCAATTACTTATCAAGCACTTATAAAGAATATTTCTTCACACTGAATAGAAATCTCTGTTGTGGCCAAGAGAAAAGATCATAATTCCTCTCTCACATTTCAGTTTCCTGCAACATTCCTAAGCTACAAACTCTTCCTTGAACATCAACAACTACAACCAATCATTAAGAAATGCATAATAACGGCTGATTATTTTCTATACTCTACTTGTCAGAAAGCACCTGCCTTCAACAGGACCTTGTGAACAGCTGTGACAAGACTATTAAGGGTGAATGTACGGGAAATTCCTGCCAGCCTGCACTAGAACTACTGCAATTTTGATCTAGTTTGAGAAGATCCAGATTATTCTACATGGAATCACACAGCACAGAAACAAACCCTTCAGTCCATGCTAAACATAATCCCAAACTAAACTAGTGCCAACTAACTGTTCCTGACCCGTATCCCTCCAAACCTTTCCTATTCAAGTAGTTATTCATTCCATGCACAAACCACTCTCTCTGTAAAAAAAAAATGCCCCTCATGTCTTTTTAAAAATCACTCTCCTCTCACCATAAAAATATGCCTTCTGGTCTTGAAATTTCCCATCCTACAAGAAAGACACTTACCATTAACCTTATCTATACTCCTCAAACTTCTATAAAGTCTCCTCTCATTACACTCCAATGAAAGTCCAAGCCTATCTAGCCTTTCCATACCTGGCAACATCTCATCTGAACCCTCTTCAGCTTAATAATATCCTTCCTATAAATAGGTGACTAGAACTGGACACAGTATTCCAGAAGATGATCACCAATTTCTTGTACGAGCTGAACATAACGTCACAAATCCAATACTCGGGACTGAGCAATGAAGGCAAGTGGGCTAAATGCTTTCTTTACTACTCTGTGATGCAAACATCAAAATTATGTAACTAAACCCCTAGGTATCTGTTCTTTAACACCACCCATGGCCCTACAATTAACTGTACAAGTAGCACTCCTGTTTGGTGCACTAAAATTCGCCACTTTGCATTTTCCAGATTGTACTCCACCTGCCATTTTTCAGCCTATTGACCCATTCGATCAAGATCCCTTTGTAATCTTAGAAAACCTTCATCACTGTCTACTATGCCACCTTTGGTGTTGTCTGCAAATTTATGAACCATGTCTTCTATATTTCTCATCCAAATCATTTATATAAGTGATGAACAAAAGAGGACCCAGAACTAATCCCTGTTGAATACTGCTGGTGACAAGCCTCCAGTCCAAGAAACAACTGTCCATCAGCTCACTTATTTTGTTGTTCTTGTGGTAAACTACAGTTAAAAGCTTGTACAGTATTTCAGCAACAAGTATAAAACAATCCTAAAACAGATCATGTGTGACCAGAAAATCTAACCAAATTTGTAATACATAAAACTGCATGAAAACACTCAAAGAATTGATGCATACGCACACCCTTATGCTCACACTAATGCAGCCACCTCTCTAACAAATTAGAGTAACCAAGTTGCCTGCTTCTTTCCAATAGGCTGTTCTTTTCCAAATAAAACTATCCTAAGTGAACAGCAGCAGCGATGGTTCTGTATGTGTTGAAGGAGTTCTGCAAAAAGCAAGAATTAACACAACACGTTGTCCATTCCACACTCATCTGCCACAAACCTGTATGCAATTAATGGTATTCTATCTGGCCATTAAGAATATCAGAACAGATAAGCTTCCTTTCTAAGACAGTCAAGACAAAAATGGCAAGATTTCCAATCTAGAACCAGTTATTATATTACTTCATAGTTCTTGTGTAAAAAGAAAAATAGTTAGCTTGCTTATTGATGCGAAAGATTTTATGAGTGGTCAACAATATTTTCCACCAAATGACTTATTTACCTGAAACAAATCTATAAAACCTCAAAGAATGTTTAATAAAAAGGTTTTAGGGAACTGAGATGGTAGAATGGATGCGAGTACTATGACCAGATGTTTTGAGTTATGAAGTGACTTGAGGGGGCTTTCTAACTTCTCAGGCAGGTACTTGCGTGTACAATAACAGAAAAATCAATCAATGTCAAGTTGACGAACAGCACAGAGAAAAGTCAGACATGTGAGTGTATAATTCCTGACATTAAATGACTTTCCAGCAAGGAGACTACATCAGATTAGCAGCTAAACATTTATTATGTGAAATCTGTCTGCAGAGATATGAGTTTACTGCAAATACAACAGTCATTTAAATTAATAATAGCACAGATTGTTCACTCAATTAACAATATGACATGTTTTCAACTGGAAAATTAAGTCATTGAATACTCTGGAATTCTAACTTTAATGGCAGTATACTAACAAATTTTCTAAATGGTTCTCTGAACAGTCAAATGTCACTGGCTTGAGTCGTTTACAGAGAATCTGGTAACCAAAAGAGTATCAGCAACAGGAAAAAGTAGCTTTCTGGCTAACATCTTATCTCAGCCAGTTGTCTGAATAAAAGTAATATTGGATGCAACACCCGAAGCAAACAGGATGAGTTCCACCAAATTCCGGTTTATGCTCAACAGAAAGATCAACAATGTTCTTTAGACAGAATATCAAGTATTGAGGATAATATTCTGAAAAATAACATGTACAAGTATCCTTGCATAAGAATACTTCACAAAGGTTCTCCTTGATTCATAACATTATTTGAATCATAAAGGTCACTCAGATGCTTTAGAACACGATTTTGAGAAACCAATTTAACCTAAGAGTAACATTTGCATGGAAAGGAAGAACAGTCTGATTGGAAACCAGCTCATTCAGTTACAAATTCAATGCTGTAAATGGTGCTGAATATTTCAGAAATAATCCATTCCATCCATTCCACCATCTCAGTTCCTTGAAACAGCAAAAACAGAAATGTACAGGTCCCAATTTCAGGAAATTATACACCGAACATGAACTTTACAACCAAGGCTAGTCTTGAGAAAAGGCATTCAATATTGAAAAAAAAACCGAACATTACAACTCTATGCCTTATAAGGAAACTACCAAAAGACTTCTACCAAATCATCTTTTCTTATGGTGATGCAGGTCCATACTGGTGGGCAAGCAGGTTCAAATTTAAAAATAAACTCAGTTGACCTTTATTGGCAACTTAACTCTCTTTACAGAGAATAATCAAGTTGGATTTTCATTTTTTGATTATCCTTTCACATAAACCTTCAATTTTGTTATTCTTGAGCCTTGGAATCAAAACACAAATAATTTACAGAGCTCAGTAATGCTTTCTTTGCAATGTGGCGATGGGAGTCCAATCCACAAAAATTTGAGGACTAACACACATGCAGAAAATAAACTAAAAAACTGAATGAAAATTAATGAAAAGCAGAAAACAATTCCGAGAAAAAGCAACACATATGTGAAATGCTGCATTAGAAGACGGCAACAATCTTATTGTGGTGTTATTATGGTGCAGGAGGGCATTCAGCTCATAATGCCTTCACCAGCTCTTCAAACAAGCATCATTACCTAGTGCCAATTTCCTGCTTTTTCTCCATACCCTTGCACACTACTTCTATCCTAACAAACATGCGATGCCCTCTTGAAAACCTCAACTCAACTTTCCTCCACCATATTTCTGGTCACTGCAGTTCTACCATAAGGAGTCATTGCATGAAAAAAAGTGTTTTTGTCAGAATATCCTTGCTTGTTTTGTACATCACTTTAACTTACAGTCTCTTATTCTTGTTCCTGTTACAAGCAGCAACAGCTTCTCCTGATCTACTTGATCCAGCCCGCTCAATTTTGAAAACCTCTATCAATTCTCCTTTCAGTCAGCTTCTCTCCAAGGAAAACATTCCTAACTCCTTCAATCTATCCTCATAACTTAAGTTTCTCATAGCTAGAACCATCGTTGTAAATTGTTTCTGCACTCTCTCCAATTCATTCACCTGTTTCCTTTAATGTGATGCCCAGAACTGCACATAACACTCCAGCTGGGTCTAACAAGTGTTTTATACAAGTTCAAAATCTTCTCCTTGCTCTAGTATCCTATGCCTCTATTAGCAAAGCTGAGGACACTGTACGCTTTACTAACTGCTTTCTCGACCTGTCCTGCCACCTTCAATGATTTGTCCATTTATTCAGCCAGCTCCTGCTGCATCTCCCTTTAGAATTGTAACCCTTATTTTATGTTATCTTTCACTGCTCTTCATACGAAAATATATCGCCTCTCAATTTTCTGCAGTCAACCTCATCTGCTACCCATCTGCCCACTCCTTTTTGGAGATCACAGTTTACAATTCCAAATTGTGTGTCATCTGCAATCCCTGAAGTTGTCCCCTGCACACTAAGATCTAGTACATGAATATTTATCAGAAAATGCAAGGATCCCAATATCGATTCCCGGAGAACTCCACTACAAAAAGCATCCATCGAACATTATTGTTTCCTATCACTGATCCAATTCTGAACCCATGTTGCTACTGTCCCTTTTACACCAAAGGCCTATAGATTTCTTCACAAATGTGTCATGTGGCAGTGTATTAAAAGCTTTCTGGAAATTCAAGTATACCACATCAACAGGATTACCCACATCGATACTTTCTATTACCTCTTTGAAAAACTCCACTAAGTTGGTTAAACACAATTTCTGCTTTAGAAACATTTGCTGACTCTTTCTAATCAACTCACCTTTTTCCATGTGACTACTAATTCTATTGCAAATCACTGTTTTTAGAAGCTTTCCCACTACCAAAGTTGAACAGACTTGTCTATAATTGCCGGGACTTTCCTTACAATCTTTATCGAACAAGGTTGTAATGTTTGCAACTGTTCACTGTTCTTCTGACATTTCTCAAGGTCCATAGAAAGCTGAAAGATTACAGCACATCAGGAAAGAAAGAATTTGGTGCAAACTGATTTTACACAAGTAATTTATGACCTTTTGCAGTCATAAGAAAATGGAAACTCCATTCTTTTTCACTGCCCTGGTCAATACACATCCCTGAAATAAAAACACTAAAGTCAAATTATTGTTATTCGGGGAAGCTTGCTGTGTGCAAGTTACTGCCCTTCTTCTACATTAGCATGTCTGTACTTTAAAAATACTTCCTTGTTATATACAGGGTTTTAGAACATCCAGAGATTGTGAAAAGTGCTTGAAAATGCAGTGTGGCTGCTGGTTAATTTTGCCAACTTGCAAAAAAGTGGTTTGTACTGATTGCAAGTATATAAAGAACACACATGAAACCGGTATCAAAATGCATGTGATAATAGTACCCTGAACCATGATTTCAATGTAGCAAAACATGGACAGACGCTTTAAATTGCAGAAATGGCACCCTACTGGTGAACCGCATAGTGTATTAATTCCTCAGACCTCTGTGGCTTTTGAGTTGATTGACCACATCATTCTCTTACTACATCTTTCATGTCCAGTTCAGTGGGATTGCCCTCAATGGTTCAATCCTTACACAGCAGATACACAGCAGGGGATCGCTGTTCCCCCAACAAGGAATAACCAAGTCAGGTGAACTGCGCCATTTTAACTAAAGAACGTGCAGTCCTGTCCAACATTTCTCTTATAAAAACGTATGAAACTCATACTTACTGCGATATAATAAACTTTGGCCTTTTCCACCAACTGCCAGTTTTCTTTCTGGTCCAGATGTCTTTCCTTATTGTAGCAATTTGCTGCTGCCAGGTTAGCAACAAGAGATCTAAAATAGTCAAATAATGTTAAGTTTAAGTAAAAAGAAAACTAGCAAAACATGTCCTCCATTTCAGAGAACATGAAATATCCAGTAACTTCAGCAAAATTTTATCTAACTCACATGCACTAGTATGAACAGTTGATTACTGATTTACAGTGATTTTCAATTCTGGCAAACGCACAAATAACAGGTTTTATAACAGTTCGCTCAGCTGGCACAATGGACTGATGTAAGGAGAATACTTAGTGGTGCACTGGCTCCCTTGAAAGAACACAGCATTTCTTGGGTTTCCCACAGAAAAAGGATGGATAGAGGACACTTAATATAGTGCTAAATAACACGAGAAATTTTCATATTTCTCATTTGCATATGGCTAGTCTGAGATAAAAGCTTTGTTGTGTAAATATACTGAGAAATTTAATGGGATGCTTTGATTATTCTAATTTACTCAATCTATACATATGTATGCTCTCAGCAAGTTACTGTGATTTACTTCCTCCTTGTCAAATGTAAAAACACATGCTGCAAAATAGTTCTAGTGAAAGTACTTTGCAGGAAGCAACGGTACTCCACTAATAATTTCAACCGTTTTCCAAATATTTGCTTTTCTCAAAAACCCACTTAATTTCAACGGAAGGATGTTTTAATTAAAAACTTGGAGTAAAAGCCTTTGTCAGATGCTAAGAACATTGAAACCCAATTATATGTAAAACTCTAATTTCACAACGAGTGACATTTTCCAATCCTTACCTAAGGAACAATAATATGCAGATGACAAACATTTTGCAGTATTTTCATGTTGATATAATATTGATATAATAACATACTCCAATAAATTAATAAAATGAACACCTACCAGTGTTAGGTCAAAATTTTAGGCTATGTTTACAGTTTGAACGATTTCAATTACTATGAGAGAATGATTTGACCACATGTAAGACTAACAGCAACACTGCGGTCTTTTAATTTGCAACTGTTGTGCCATTTTTTTTCTTGCATCATACTTCTAATAGCAAGTAAAGCTGGGAGAATGGCACGAGGCAAGTTTCTTTTTACAGACAGCACGAACAAGAAATACCTATCCTGTCTGCTGCGTCCCTTCCACTACTACAAATGATTTTGGACAGCATTCTCCCTGATAAGGATATGTAGTTCCCCATCAAGTTTCTTTTAAACCTTGGCATCCAAAATTAATTTTCTATATTTTGTAAAAGGCATGAACTATGTATATTTTCTGTTGCATACTCAAATTGGCATTCCGTTAAAATCTTTCAACAAAAGCCAATAAACCATAAAATAATTGAGGTAATATACATGTTCATTACTAAGTGGGTAGAGATGGGAAAAAAAAGTTGAGAAGTGTAATCTTGGGATTAACACAATATTAATGAATCCTGATGAATAGCTCAACAGCACGACTGAAATCAACAAAAGTCTCTGAGACTAGGAAGATTTCAGGTGCAATCACTGTTGCTGAACTGGAAAATCTAAGGGAGTACAAAAGACTAAAAGACTGCTTTCTCAGAGTGGTGTGAATTGCTGGAGGTTTAACCTGTGGGTCACCATATTTCAGTCAAGGGGAGGGGTTGAGGAGGAGAATCCTTTATGGTAACATCAACCAGTTGTGGAAATTGAACCCATGCTTGTTGGCGTCACTGTGCATTGCATATCAGCTGTACAGCCAACTGAGCTAACTGACCCCCACTGAAAATCTAAAATGGGGTAGATATATAATTAAAATCAAGACCCCAGGCTTTGTGAAGCTCTACAATCTTCATCTTAACTCCTTTTGTTCAGCATTTAAAGATCAGATACAGCATTTAAAATGAGGGCAGTCACAAAACCCTCTGATTTTGCTGCTTTCAATTCAGGACCCTGATATGGTTTCTTGCATAAAGGATCACTGTTATCAGGAGTATGATACTGCCTGATAGTTGCCATAAAGCTGACATAACATCTACCATCAAGACTGGTTACTGGTTGAGACAGACAGCTTATAATTTATTAACAAAATTATTTACGTTGCTATAATATAACAGACATACATATTCTGGGACAAAAACAGAGGTTGCTGGAAAAGTTCAGCAGGTCTGGCAGCATCTGTGGAGAAAAAAAAAAAATCAGAGTTAACATTTCGGGTCCAGTAACCCTTCCTCAGAACTGATGGTAAATGGGAAATCGTCGGTTTATATGAAGAAAACAGGGAGGATGATGGGGTAGGGAGTAAACAACAGGATAGAGCCTGAAGGGAGACAAGAGCAGTTGGATTGACAAAAGGAGTTGATAACGATCTGGATAGGAGAGTGAATAGTTGTTGATGGGGACTGTTAGTGACAAACAATAGGTAGTGTAGAATGGCAGGCTATGTGATAACAAGGTCTGGTGTGTGGGGTAAGGGGCTGGGATATGGGAGAGTTTAGGCTCTAAAATTATTGAATTCAATATTGAGTCCAGAGGGCTGCATGGTCCGCTAGCGGAAAATGAGGTGTAAGTCTTCCAGCTTACATTGACTTTTGCTGGAACACTGCAGCCAGCCAGAGACAGAGATGTTGGCCAGGGTACAGGATAGTGCTTTAAAGTGGCAGGCAACTGGTAGCTCAGGTTCTTTTTTGTGAGCAGAACGTAGATGCAGTCCACACTTCACTTCCCAAATGTGTGGAAGACAATATTGTGAGCAGTGAATGCAGTAGACCAGATTCTGGGAAGTGCAGGTGAAGTGTTGCTTCATATGGGATGTAGGTTTGGGCCCTTGGATAATGGGGAGGGAGGTGGTAAATGGGCAGGTCTTGCACCTTTGCTGGTTGTAGGGGAAAGTGCCGTGGGGCTGTGGGGGATGTTAGAGGTGAAGGAAGAGTGGACCAGCGTGTCCTGGAGGGAACAGTTCCTGCGGAAGGTGCACAAGGAAGGCAAATGTGTGTCTAGTGGTGGCATCTTGCTGGAGGTGGTGGAAAAGGCGTGTGATGATCTTCTGGATGTGGATAGTGGTGGGATGGTAGGTAAGGACAAGGGGAATCCTTTCGCTGTTGCGGGAGGGAAGAGTAGGGGTGAGGATGGAAGTGTGGAAGATGGGTCGGACCTGGTTGAGGTCCTGATTGAATAGACCAGGTGAAAGTCTCTGCGTGGGGTCTGTGCAACATTCCTTGTTCCAGTCCTATTCTGGCCCCCACCCAGAACTCTTCCTCCGATACATCGATGATATCATTGGTGTCACTTCCCTCTCTTGTCCAGAATTGGGAAAGTTCATGGATTTCGCTTCCAATTTATACCCTGCTCTCACTTTCACCTGGTCTATCTGACTCCTCCATTCTATTCCTTGATATCTGTTTCCATTTCTGGGGATAGGCTGGCCACTAACATCCACTATAAGCCCAATGACTCCCACAGCTACCTGGACTATCCATTCTCACCCTGCTCTCTGTAAAGACTCATCATCAGTTCCTCTGTCTCCATTGCCTACGTTCAGACGAGGCCAACTTCAACAAGGGAGCCTCCGCAAATGTCCATCTTCTTCCCCAACCAAGTATTCCCCAACACCGTTGTCGACAGGGCCCTCAACCAGGTCCGACCCATCTCCTGTACTTCTGCCCTTATCCCTTCCCTTCCCTCCCGCAACAGCAATAGAGTTCCCCCTGTACTTACCTACCATCTCCCGTGCATCCGGCGAAGGTGCAGCACTTGCCCGTTTACCTCCTCCCTCCCCACTATCCAATGGTGCAAACATACCTTACAGGTGATGCAACACTTCACCTGCACTTCCCACAATCTAGTCTACTGCATTCGCTGCTCACAATGTGGTCTCCTCTACACTGGGGAAATGCAGCAGAGACTGGGTGACCGCGTCGCAGAACATCAACGTTCAGCTGGCAAAAAAGACCCTGAGCTTCCAGTTGCCTGCCACTTTAATACAACACCCTGTTCCCTGGCCAACATCGTTGTCTCTGGCTTGAAGTGTTCCAGCGAAGGTCAACTTAAGCTGGAAAAACACCACCTCATTTTCCGTTTGGGGACCCTGCAGCCCGCCGGACTCAATATAGAGTTCCAATAAGTTTAGGGCCTAAACTCTCCCATGTCCTAGCCTCCTACCTAGGCACTAGGCCTTGTTATCACATAGCCTGCCACTACACACCACCTGCTGTTCGTCACTGACAGTCCCCATTACCAGCTATTCACCGTCCTACACAGATAGTTATCAACTCCTTAGTCTATCCAACTGCTGTCTGTCTTTGGGCTCTAGCCTATCGTTTACTCCCTGTCCCATTCCACTCCCTATTTGCTTCATATAAACCGACATTTTCCCAGCCACCATCAGTTCTGAGGAAGGGTCACTGGACCTGAAATGTTAACTCTGATTTTTTTCTCCACAGATGCTGCCAGACCTGCTGAGCTTTTCCAGCAACTTTGTTTTTGTTTCTGATTTACAGCATCCACAGTTCTTTCGGTTTTTATACATATTTTGGGTTCTTTGCTTGATGTTACTGTACACTTTAAGCACATATCATTGCTTGCAGACGAGGATGACTCTTATCCACTTTCAGGGTAAATCTGTAGGTGGCTGTAGGGGCCAAAAACAACATGCCTACTGCAGGCTCTGTTACACTTGGGTCAGAAGGGTGGGTAGGGTGTTAGTGTGGCGGTACGCTCCTTTTGCTATTTTTGCCTGACTTCCGCTTTTTCCCGACAGGCGCTCAATGCCTTCCCAAAAGCTCCTCCTCCACTTGTGGACGGTCTTGGGTCAATGATTCCCAGGTGTCTGTGGGAATGCTGCACCTCATCAGTGAGGCCTTGAGAGCATCACTGAAGCACTTCCTCTGTCCACTTGAGGCTCGCCTGCCGTTTCAAAGCTGACAGTAAAGCAACTACTTGGGGATGACATGCTCAGGCCATCATAACCGATCAAGGGTGGTCAGTGCCTTGACACTGGGGATATTGGCCTGGTCGAGAATGCTGGTGTTGGGTCTGTCTTTCTTCTCAGTGGATTCGCAGGATCTTGTGCAGGCAGCTTTGGTAGTACTGCTCCAGCGCCTTGAGATGTCTGCTGTTGACAGTCCACGCTTCAGAGACATTTAGGTGTGGGAACCACCTCAGCTCTGATTACCATGATTTTGGAGTTGGATGTGATGCTGTTGTCCTTGATCACCCTTTGCCTTATGTGGCTGAAGGCTGTGCTCGATCTCTACCAATCACTGCTTTGGCCAACAGGACATTCCCGACATATTAGAAGTGATCAATGTTCTCCAAGGCCTCCCCATGGACCTTAATGATTGGGTGTTGGCTCCATAATGCCAGGCCACGTTGGCAGAGGACCTTTATCTTGTGGATGTTCAGAGTGAGGCCTATTTTCTCATTTGCCTCTGTAAAGGTGCTGACGACAGGTGGGAGTACACCCTGAAGCACATAATTAGCAGATACAGTATGTTGTACAAAGACAATTTTTAAAAGCATTTTGTCATGCATTCATCAGGACAATTTTGTAAAATTACCAATATTACAGTTGAGACTGTATGAGAAGAGAGCACTGATTGGTTAACAACTGAATTCTGATCAGTAAAGGCAAGACCTGGAGAATGTACCAGTTAATATTCTTTACATTATAAACTGGGCAGATTGACTGATTAGTCGTGGCATTGCCCTGGAAATGAATCAGCAAAAGCAGTCACCCATTTTGTTAAGCTGAAACAGGCACGGTGCTTGTACATGTTTTTTTCTGTCTGCAAAGTACAGGGCCCTATCCTAAACAAATTGTCAGCACAATTCTTTGTACAGTCAGGATTATCCAGCAAACTTGTTCCAAACATGAAATTCCTTTATCCTGGTATTCTTGGAAATTGGTTTTCCCTTACACTGGTATTCTTGTAAATTGTCCTGTTGACGGCAAGACGAAAAATTTTGATAAAATGTGTCTTTTACCAGCAATACAATACTCTGACTGCAAAGCATTGAGAGAATAGAGTGTGTCAGAAAATGGAATCCAAAATCTGCTTGTCAGTATATTAACAATAAACAGCTGACAGAAGAACAACAGGACAAAAACAAAAATCTATTTGCAGAGTCACAAGGTATGGTTGAAGTGTTAAATGAGTACTTTGCATTGATGTTTATTGAAGAGGATTTGGAAAAACTACAGTGCGTACACTGGAGAAAAAGCTGTTCTCCTTAAAGCACAGGCAGCTCCAGAAGAGAAGATATTGCCAAGAAGAGATTTGACAGAAGTCTTTAAAATTATTATTAAAAAGTGTTTAAAGTCGATAAAGAGAAACAGTTTTCAGTGGCTGAAGGAACGATAACCAGAAGGTACAGATCTAAACTTTTTGGCAAAAGAGGCAGAGATGCTGTGAAGATTTTAAACAAATGCAATTAACAAATGGTTAGAGTTAGGAATGCCCTTCCTAATAGGATGATGAAAGCAGATTCAATTTTAACTTTCAAAAAGTAACTGGCTAACTCCTTGAAAGAAAAGACAGTAACTGCAAGGATTGGAGAAAAGAGCAAAGGAATGGGTACAGATAAAAGTTGAAGAAATTCTGTTGAAGAAATTTTTGGACCTAGGAATGTTTTGCCATGGGAGTGGCTGGGAATGAGCTCACTGCATCTGTTAAAATAAAACTAGACAAACATTTTTAGTGGATAAAAATACAAGGCTGTGAGGAATTAAGTTTTGATTTGCTCTAGCAAAGAGTCAGAACAAAGATATTGGAGTGAATTGCTTCCTCCCACAATAAACTTCAGGGTTTCTGAGAGAATGAAGTAAGGAACGAGAGTCAAAATAATTAAGGAGGTTAGACAATCAGGAACTAAGTTCAGTTATTAAAATTATTGCAACCAAGAATTCACTTCTTCAGAATGATTTGCTCACTGCTACTCCAAAAAAGCACACTTGAACTGGTTCTTCATTATGAAACAGAACAGATTGGTTGGCTAGAAAGCAAGCGTGCTTTGGGAAACAGGGACCATAATATAATTTGGTCCACAGTGTTAAAAAATATCAGTGTCAGATCAATTAGAAGGTACATCTTTCATATGTTGGTAATAGATCAGCAAAATGGAAATACTTAAACAATAAGTACATCCAGGACCAGAGAAGGTGGAATACAAATCCCAATTCAAACAAAAAAGGACAAGACAAAATACGAAATTATAACCTAATTAATATTTTATGACAGTCTTACCACAAGGAATGAAATTACAATCAATGTTTAAGAATTCAAGTTAATGAGGTCAGTGAACATCTCTACATTTGACAAATCATAAGAAATAACATGATAAATTTAGGGTATCAATGCAAAAACAGTTTTGACATTTTGTAACAGTTAGCCAGAGAAGAAATCAGAACAATGACCAAAAGTGCATCATAATGAGTTTCAGGAGCATTTTAAAAGATGAAAAAGAGAGATTTAGGTTTCAGCAGGGAATTCAAAAGTGTAGAACAAAGGCAGCTGAAATCACTGCTAACAGTTTAATCAGAGACAATTTCACAGACTTCTAGCAAAGACAATGATACATTGAATTCCACAAGTATAGACAAGTAGTTGGAGGTTAGAAAGCAAAAGGATAAAATAGAGAGAAGTTTCTTCACTTGGAAAAAAGTTGACTTTGCTGGTTCGTATTGGGTTAGCTGCTATTATTTCTAAATAATTTTTAAGCCCAGGTAATAATGTAACATAATATCAAATTTTGCTGATCACACCAAATTAGAGAATAAAGGCAAATAGCGATAGTGCAATGAAAGTCCGCATGGAGAAACAGATGGTGAGTCCAGATTCATTTAGAGAACGGTGCATGTTTTGCACTGAAACAAGGATTGCACTATAAACAGTAAGATTTTATCTCGACTAGAGTAGAATGATTTTCTTGTGTGGACATGAGTTACTAAAAGTTAGATCAGTAAAAGTCATCATGAAGAGTGTACTGGGATGTGTGGAAACGTGTTGGGAAGTGCACCAAAGCAAAATTTCAAATGGAGCGTTGCACATGGTTTTAAGTGTTCTATTTTAGGAAGGACAAAGTAATGAAAAATGGTGCAGCATATTTTATTGAGAAAAAGTTAACTTACTTACTAAAGTGAGATAGATGAAGAAAGAATTCTGCAGTTTTCCCTTTTTTCCACTAGAGCAGAAATGGTAGATCAAGCTTTTCATAGAATCATAAATGACGTAGTATAGCAGGAGTTGTGTCAGTTCTTTGAAAGAAACGTATTGGAATCTAACTTGCATTTCATTTAAATAATAAAAAGCAGTATCCTAACCTTAAACTAAGTTTCTTGAAAGTAGTCGCTGACCTGTTGTCACCAGTGATGCAGGCAGCACAAGTGCCCGTTGGTTGTTCACTTTGTTCATAATAGTGGGCATCAACGTGGGCTTCTTCAGCTTTCTTCTTCAAAATGTCACCAAATTTATCTTTTCCAATGCACCCAAAGAAAGTCGCTACTTTATGAGGTTGCTGAATCATCCACTGCAATTAAAAAAGGGAAATTTGTCCAAAATTGCATTTTTAAATTTTAAAATAAAACAGCCGATTCAAGACATAAACATGTCACCCCCAAAGTCTATAGTGCTTCTGTTGTCCAGCTCAATTAAACAATGCCCCACTTGGCTTCAACTTTTACCTTATTTTGCCAGAGTAGATCCAGTTTCTCTTCTCAGTTTTACACTACCGCCTTCAGAATCCCTCAGGAGTTCTACCCTTGCTGTTTTTCCCTATTCCCATCCTTCATCTACCACTTGCTATGCTTTGATAATAATAACCCAAGTCACAAGGTCCGCCTACACATGAATGCGGCCGACTCTCAGCTCTCCGTTCTTGGTAGACTGCTTGTGTGACATGTTGCCTTGGAACAGTCACAATTTACTTCAGTTTAACAGTGGGAAGAATGTGATCATTTCCAGACCCATCGGAAAATCTGCACCAGTCACCTGAATCTTATTGAACTGGATTGGCAGGAGACTGGAACCTCAGCAGGGAGGCAAGAGTGAGGGAAACAAAGATAGTAATGAAAGCTAGGTAGAAAGCAAAAATGGAAGGCAAAGGAAACTAGGGCTGGCATAAGTAGGACTGGAGTACAAAAGTGTGTGTAAACATATGAAAAAAGACAAATCCAAAGGAACACAGTTTTCACAATAAGGCAGATGAATTAATGGTGCAAATAATTGGGTGCAATATCATTCTAAGTATGGAGACATGATTAGTGAAGAGAAATGTAGACCCCTGACAGTCTAATACAGGAGAATGGAGATCGGAAAACAAAAACAGTATAGCAATTAAACAACTACTTTGTTCAGTCTTCACAGAACATGAGCATAAACATTTCCCAGAAGTGTTTGGGAAAAAAAAACGGTATTTTAGGAAGGAGGGTTTAAAAGAAATTAGTTGGGAAAGTAATGCTGGAAAAATTAATGGGACTGGGAGCTAATAAATTCCCAGGGCCTGATAATCTACATCCCTGGGAACTAAAGGAGATAGCCATAGAAACAGTTGATATGTTGGTAGCCACCTTCCAAAATTCTGTAGTTCAAGAACAGCTCCAGTAGATTGCAGGATGGCAACTGCAACCACACAGTTTAACAGTCGGCGGGGGAGCGGTGCAGAGAGAGCCAGAAATTTTAGACTGGTTAGCCTGACATTGGTAATACAGAACTGTTACAATCATTTTTAAAGGACGCACTGTCTGCACAATTAAACAGTACTGTTTGACAAAAAGAAACATGGAAATCATGTTTCACAAACTTAACTAGAGGTTGAGGCTTGTAACTAGTTGAACAGATGAGGCAGAAACAGTGGCTGTGCTGTATTTGGATGTTCAGAAAGATTTTGAAAATGAAAACAGTGAGAAAATACCTGCATAGATTGAAAACTGGTTAGCAGACAAGAAAGTAGGAATAAATGAGGAACGAAAACAGAAGTTGCTGGAAAAGCTCAGCAGGTCTGGCAGTATTTGTGAAGAAAAATTCAGAGTTAACGTTTTGGTTTTGGTGGCCCTTCCTCATAACTGGGGAAGCATCACTGGACCCAAGACATTAATTCTGATTTTTCTTCACAGACACTGCCAGACCTGCTGAGGTCTTCCAGCAATTTCTGTTTTGTGTTCCTGTTTTACAGCATTCACAGTTCTATTCATTTTTATTTGGGAATAAATGAGTTCTTTCCCAAATGAAAGGTGGAGCACTGCAGGGTTCAATGCTTGTCCCAGCTATTCACAATGTATATCAATGATTGGGATGCGGGAATATCAACTATAATATTTCCAAACTTGTTGACGACACAAAATTAGGTAGGAGTGGGTGTGGTGAAGAGAACATGGAGACCTGAAGAGACCAGCGTTCCTTAGAGATCTGAAGGGTCACTTGAACTGAAGCATTAATTCTGATCTCTCCCCACAGATGCTGCCAGACCTGCTGAGCTTTTCCAGCAATTTCTGTACGCAGGGATGATGCTGGCCAGAGGTCCAGAACAACGGGTGTTATTGTCTAAGGACATGCGGTAGGTCATTTTGGATGGACGTAAGGAGAAATTTCTTCACTCAGAGGTTGGTGAATCTGAAGAATTCTCTACCACAGAAAGCTGTGGAGGTAAATTCACGGAATATATTTTGGAATTAAATAAATAAATATATTTCTAGAAGCTAAAAGTGTCAAGAGATATGGGAGAAAGTAGGTGTCTGGCAATAGACAGAGAATCAGCCATGACCATGTTGAATAGCACACCAGTTCAATATGCCAAATAGCCTGTGTTCCTACGTTCTTTCTTCCGCTGTTTCCATTTCTATTGTCTCAATTTGAAACAAACTGCTGAAGCCTCTGTAAGCAACTTGATGCTGAGCCAAATTTCTTATTTGCATATTCTCTACCACAAAAATGTGCATGGCACATATTTCCACTTTTGTAGCATATTTCAGTTCTTTTTAAGGGGGGAAGGAGGCATGTAGTGGCAATGCATAACACTTAGTGAATAAAAATAATGATGGCACTTAGTCATAGTTCAGTTAATTGACAAGGACCTGCCTTTGGGCACAGAACTCAAGAACAAGAGAACATCACTTTCCACATTCTCAGTTTGTGCATTGCTGAACTTTTATTTAATATTCCTCTCACTTTATAATTCAATTATTCTAATGCCATCCTGGCCAGCCTCTCATTTTACTGGCTCCATAAAAATTTACCTACCCAAAATTCTGCTGTCCATATTCTACCTGACACAATGTTTCTCTGATCCACTTACATCTTCCACTAGCCTTCACTACAAAACACTGGTACCTGGTTTCATATTTCCATTCTCATCATTAAATCCCTTCAAGGCACTGCTGCTCAACATCTATAACTTTCCTCCAAACTTTCAAACCCCATACCCATTTTCACAGACTTCAGTTCTTGGGTACCCACCGATTCTTTGAGCAAAGGCACTTTCTGGCATGTCTTTTTCTTTCATTTCTCCCATCTCCTTCATCATGGTCAAATGCCAATTTTTCAACCAATCTTTTGGCCACTTTCCCAAATACTCTTCAATGGCTAGGCACTCACTTTCTTCCCCACCCCCACCCCCACCCCCACCTTACTCTTCTTTGAGATGCCTTGTAATTTGTTTTCTATGTTAAAGATGTCATTCAAATGTAAGTAATAGGTGATGACTGCAAAATATCAGCAGTCAAGAGTGTCTGGGTCAGTAACGACCTTTTTCTTTGGAAGAACTAATCACTACCAAATCTACACAAATACTATGAAAGATCATATAATAGTTTCAAGTATTTAGTACCTTCTACACACAGTTCTCCAAAATCCTGTTGCTCTTACCGATGACTTTTAAAGCATGAAGCAACAGTGAAGCTTTTTAATAGTTTGAAATATGAACAACCAAACAGGCTCGATTTTATGGAGTTGAGGACTGCTTGTTTGAAATAAAAGGAGCCATCCAGATCCTCCAAATCTACCAGACATTTGACAAGAGTCAACGGTCATAGAATCCCTCCAGTGTGGAAGCAGGCCATTCAGTCCAATAAGACCCACTGAACAGCATCCCAGCACCACCCCCAAACCTATCCCCTTAACCTTGCATTTCCCATTGCTAATCCATCTAGACCACATATCCTTGAACACTACGGGCAATCCACCTAACCTACACATCTGTAGACTGTGGGAGGTAAACTGTACACCTGGAGGATACCGACACAGACATGGGAAGAATGTGTAAACTCTATGCAGAAAGTTGCCTGAGACCAGAATCGAACCTGGGTCCATAGCACTTTGAGGCAGCAGCGCCAACCAGTGACGACCTCGCCACCCAACTGAATTATTGTTTCCCGAAAGTTAATGGTGATTACCCAAAGTACCTTCTTTTAAAATTCATTCACAGGATGTGGGCATCATTGGCCAGGCCAGCATTTATTATCAATAGTAACAACAAAAACAAAGTTGCTGGAAAAGCTCAGCAGGTCTGGCAGCATCTGTGAAGGAGAAAACAGAGTTAAATGTTTCAGGTCCAGTGACCCATCCTCAGAACTCAGCATTTATTATCCATCCCTAATTGCCCAGAAGGCGGTTAAGCGTCAACCACATTGTTGCAGGTCTGGAGTCATGTGTAGGCCACACCAGTTAAGGATGGCAGCTTCCTTCCCTAACAGACAGTAGTGAACATTGTGAAGCAAACACACAGCTAGAAAGGGTAAAAGCAAGTCTGTGACCTTGATTCATTATTGATCTCATCCCAATGGTGCAAGCAAGTTGTTGATATCCTTGCAACTTGGCTGTACATTGCCTCAGAGTCTATGAAGCACTTATCCTCAGTCTTTGCCAAGTAGACAAAGTCGCTGCTTTTGACATATGTAGCGAGTACAACTATGGACTAGATAATCTCCCCAGCATTTTTGATTTTGCACCATAAAAGTAACAAAACATCACTCGGTCACTTTAGGCATAAATTCCATTAAGTTTAACTTACTTGCTGAACCAACATGGAAGACTGTAGTTTGTGGTTGAATAGCATGCAATAAAAATTTGCACTCAGTACTTTCTTTCATATTCCGCATGACCACCTTGATTTTCTATACTCATAAATGCTTCCATTATTATTTCCAGATAAATATCCTCTTCATGTTATTATATCATAAGTAAAAAGAAAATCAAAAAAGCAACAGGGAAAAAAACCTATGCCATAAAAACTTTATTGCAACTCTTTGTTCAACTTAGCTCATCAACAGGAAAGAATAACGTGGCTTCTGAACACTATCACACAGCGAATGCATTTTAAAACTTCCCAGCCCTTTGACACACATTCCCCATCAGCAGGGATAAACACACTGCTGTGAAAATATCGCTGAAAAGACAATGGAGACTGTAAAGACTGCAGATGTTAGAAGTCAGAGTCTACAGGTGTGAGGCTAGAAAAGCACAGCAGGTCAGACAGCATCCGAGGAGCAGGTAAGTCAAATGTATCGGGCCGAAACCTTAAATGTCAACTTACCTACTCCTCAGATGCTTTCTGACCTGCTGTGCTTTTCCAGCCTCACACCTACAGACACTGAAAAGACAATGTTTGAACACAAAAACATCAACAAATACTCAGCGTTATCATTGAAGGTATGCTAGCTGGTAACAAAGATTGCAACAGTCTTTTTTAGATACGTAAAACGTAAGAAAGAGACTGGACTGGAGATTGGACTGGTGGAAAATGAGGCTGGAGAAGTAGTAAGGGGGAAACAAACTTCAACTTCAGCACGATCATATTAAAGGTGGCTGTGTAATTATTCCACTCAATAAAGATTGAATAAATTTTTAAAAAAGGGGCAGCCCGGTGGCTTAGTGGTTAGCACTGCTGCCTCAGTGCCAGAGACCCAGGTTCAATTCCACTCTGAGACCATTGTGTATGGAGTTCATATGTTTTCCTTGTGCTTGGGTGGGTTTCCTCCCACAGCCCGAAGATGTGCAGGTTAGGTGGATTGGACATGCTAAATTGCCCACAGTGTAGGTTAGCCACGGGAAATGCAGAGTCACAGGGACTAGGTGGGATGGTCTTCAGAGGATCGGTGTGGACTTGACTGGCTGAATGGCCTGCTTCCACACTGTACAGATTCTTCGAAAGAAGTGCCAGAGGAACTGAACGATGAAAGACACCAGCAGCAAACCAGAAATTCAAGGGGCAGAGAAGGAGACAGTATTGGGAAGCTGAAAGGTGGATAAATTATCCTGACCAGGTGGAGGCTGAAAGAAATAGCTGAGGAGATTGTGCAGTCATTGGTGACCTTTCAGTAATCACTGGAGTTAGGGAGGGTTCCATAAGACTGGAAAATGGCTAATGTAACACCCCTATTTAAGAACAGAGACTGGCAGAAGATGGGAAATGAAAGGCACATTAGCCTGACTTTGGTCAATGGAAAGATTTTCAAGTCCATTACGAAGGTTGAGGCTGTGGAAATGAGTGGTAAAATCAGGATGAGTCAGCACGGCTTCGTTAAGGGGAGGTCATGCAGACAAACCTGTTAGGATTCTTTGAGGATGTAACGAGCAAGGTTAGACAAAGGAGAGCCAGTAGACGTGATCTATTTAGATTCCCAGATGGCTTTGACAAGGTTTTTCACAGTAGACTGCTGAATAACGTAAAAGCCCATGGTGTCAGGGGCAAGTTAGTAGCATGGATAGAGGCTGAGCGGCAGGACAGAGAGAATGGGGATAGAAGGGGTCTTTTTCAGAATGGCAGCCAATAACTAGTGGGTCTTTGCGAAGGATAGTCTTGGGACCACAATTATTCACATTATACATCAGTGAGCTGTACGAATGGCTGAGGGCATTGTTGCTAAGTTTGTAAATAACACAAAGACTGTGCCAAGAAAGCAGGCAGGCTGCAGAAGGTCTTGCACACACGAGGAGAATGGCAAAGAAGTGTAATATGGAATACAATATGAGAAAGTGTAACATTACGCACTTGAGAGAAAAGAGCAAAGTAGAATATTTCCTAAATGGGGAAAGACTTTGGAAATCTGAAACTTGGGAGACTTAGTTCAGGGTTTCCTTAAGTTAACATGCAGGTTCAGTTGGCAATTAGTAAGGCAAATGCGATGTTCGCATTCATTTTGCAACAGCTAAAATATAAGAGCAAGGATGTACTGCTGAGGCTGTAAAAAGGCTCTGGTCAGACAGTATTCAGAACACTGTGAACAGTTTTGAGCCCCATATCGAAGGAAGCACCCAACGGCATTTGAGACAGTGGAGAAAAGGTTTACACGAATGATTACAGGGACGAAGGGCTTGCCACACGAGGAATGGTTGAGGACACTAGATCTTAAGAGTTTAGAAAGATGGAGCTGGTGGTGGTGTTTGGGGCGGGTGTTTCTCTTTGAAGCTTACAGAATGCTGAGAGGTCTGGATAGAGTGGGCGTTGAGATTATGTTTCTGGTAGAAGAAGACTCTGACTCAAAGAGCACAGCTCCAGAGCAATGACCATTTGCAACTGAGATCAGTAGGAATTTTTTTAACCAGAGAGTGGTGGATCTGTGGAACCCATTACCACAGAAGGCTGTGGAGATCAAGTCATTGAGTGCAGTGAAGACAGAAATAGATAAGTTTTTAAATAGTAAGGGAATCAAAGGTTACAGGTAGAAGGCAGGGAATGGGTTTAGGAAACACATCGGCCATATGGGTCAGCAGACTTGATAAACCGAATGGCCTCATTCAACTCCTATATCTTATGGCTTCACTCTCAATTCTTTCATGTTCTGATGCCGTGTTTTTTTTCTTACCTTATTCTAAGAAAATGTGAATGACGGAACGTATGTATAGCAAAGGTACACACTTTCCACTATACTTCTACATTGAATCATTTATTGCCACGGTATTCAACCAAATAAAAACAGTTCTTAAAAAAAAAAGCAATGGAGGAAAAAGGAATCTAAAGACTAAAAAGCTTCTATATCTTTAAGAACCCCTTTGTGCATGGGTCATTTTGCTCACTATGCAGATGGAAAATTGCATCCATGGTCATTAACACCCGTTATCATAGTAAAATTAAATGTTTGTGCATTGAGATTTCCCAGCTGTCGCAGATAGATTGTAGAGGTAATAAAGTGCAAATACGGCAGGACAGAGTATAATCATTAGAGTTCTCAGTGTGAATACCAGTTTTACTGTTGAAAACCTGACTCATGGGTGTAGTCTAGTTGCCAAGAGTAAAGTCTGGGCCCCAAGAATTCAATCATGCCACAGAATGTTGATAGCCTGGCATAAAATAGGGAGGTCTGAAGAGCCCATCACAACGCAGATGGTGCTGTGGTAAGAGCCTGCAGAGTTAGTGTTCCAACTTCCAGTTAAGCAACTGGATTGGATTGCAGGATTCTTGAGGTGGAACAGGCGGACGGAGTTCAGTGGTTGTTTGGAGAGTTGGATCGCAGACCTCTGAAGTATTGCTGGGAAGGGAGAGGCCAGGAGATTGAGAGCAGCAGCGAATCAAAGTACTACTGCTGGCTGTTTCAGGACAAACCAAAATAGCAGAAGGGGCATGCACTTTCAAATGGCTGAACTACAGCTTTAGATATGGGTACAGACCATCCCATGTTTACCCATTATCAAGAATGCAGCTGGTACAACTTGAGAGAACGAGAGGTGAGGGGGGAAAACAGCCTTGTATTAGATATGACTTTGGTTCTGAAACAACAACAGTACCTCAGTTTACCACCTGTCTCCAGGCAAGAGTCCCCAATTCCCTACAGTCCTAGGTGAGGACAGGGAAACTGGCTCCCCTTCTTTATTCAACTTTCTCCTATCAGTTGCAGCAAGGTTGACTGATGACGAAGTATCCTTTGTCTTGTGGAATATTCCCAAATTCTGTTCCTGTTAGCTTTAGAAGTTTTTCTTTACTGCTCCAGCATTCCCATTAATTGCTATTCCAGCACATAGTTAATCTCATCCCAAACTGGAGTCTGGTCAAATTCACTGGGCCTGGATGAGAGGAAAGTTGCCTTGTAGGAGGGACGTCTTCGACATTAGACAGAGCCAAGGTGGTGCAGCTTGTATTGTCTCAGCAAAAGCCTTTAAATGCAGCAAAGTGAGCAGTCTGTTTGCTGTTCTGCACCTAGAAGGTTGAATATGGAGTCTATGTTTACTTGTATCTGTGCACTGCTTGGCTGAATAGCAGGATGTTAATGGGGGCCTCACCCAAATTTCACTTGAACTGACCTTTACTGGTACCCTCATATTTTTGGCTCATGGTCATGGGGCAGATTGTAACCTGCTCGACTCTTTCTTGGCCATGATCCTGTTTTATTGTGTTGATATGACACAGCTGCTGATTTCCTTCCTGCTTCAGTGTTTCAATTTGATAGTTTACCTCCATGAGCTTTGTTAGTCTTTACGGGCCACTAACTAGATGCCTTAGGGTTCACCTAGTTACAACAGGAGCACGAGTACCTGAAAGGCTCAGGCTCTGCAGGTTTGTTGGCCTGTTTTGTAACAGCCTCAGATTTTCAACTTCTATTGGGCCACATCAGGCTTGGGTGTTGTTGGAATTCTGCAATGTGATCTAATGTGGAGACTTCCTGCTTCTGTTCTAAAAAACCCTCCTTGATTAGTTTTAGCAGCCCTCACAGTTGGTGCCTCTAAACTCATTCAATTGGAGAAAAACTGGAGGACTCACTGAGCGAGTTCCTATTGACAAACAGAAGAAAATCTAGTGCTTTATCCCAGTCAAGTAGATATTCATGGGAGTGTGAGATGGCAGCACCGTTCTCGAGTCCTCTGCAGCTACAGGTGATATGATAAAAAGCTTCAGCTGGTTCACTCCGAGGTTACCTATGAGTTATTGAAATATTTTATATATAAAATTTGAGCCCTGATCCAATTGGATTTCTGTGGCTAGGCCAGGCCTGGTGAAGAACTGGGTCAATTCTCCACCACTGTCACAGTAAATTGGGTTGTCCAGGAAACAGACTCTAGGAAGCAAGAAGCCACATCCATGATGGTGGAGAGATATACTGGTAACCCACTTTTGTTTCAGGCAGGGGACCCATGTAGTTCACAAAGAAACATTTCCCAAAAGTCAGCACAGGAATCATAGGTGCTAATCATATGGTAGTTCTGGTTTTACCCATAACCTGTCTGGTGTGGCAGATTCTGCAAAACTGCACTACATCTCTTTGGAGGTGGGGCCAGGAAAAATGACAAGTGACGCAGGCTTACGTTTCAAGTACAGTGACATGCCCAGCCATCAGAATTTCACAAGCGAAATCACAATAGATTTCCATTTTATCACAGTAGCATACTACGTGGTGGATCATAGTCCACTCATCTGCAAGTTTATGAGGGGATCGCCACCTCCTCATCAACACCTCGTTGTTAATATAGTAGTTTTCAGGGGCTGCCTCTACTCAGCTTCTGTAAGTGCAATCTCAGTCAATGGTATTAATAGTGGGGTCAGCTTGCTGGGATGTTACCAAGGATGATCTGTATTGATTACCTCCTTAGGACCTTCTTTATTACCAAAGAAAATTTAGATAATGAAGCTGGAGGATGTTCTGCTTGCAGTGCTACCTCAGCCTCTCCTGGCTGAGCTTGACCCACTTGTTTTCCCCATAGCCTTCAGCAAGTGGCACAGACATACCTAAGCTTTTGTCATGGAAAACATACAGACTTCTTAGCCTTACGTGTCATTTCAGCACCACCCTTAGTGCCCTGGGAAGGGCCGATAGCATTTTCCTTAGTCCCACGAGTGCTCAGTTTCTTATCACTGAATCTACCCCAATCCCTTCCAGTTGACTGGGAGTGGTTAGGAAAGTGTTCTTTCTGGAGCAGAGTTTCACAAATCAACTCATCACTACCAGTGAGTGTGGCTGATTGGGACAACTGTTCCAGGAGATGAGCTCTTATTGGGAAATCTATACCATTTTTCAACTCAATAATGATTTCAGAGGTTCTCCTAAGTGACTTCTGTTTTAGATGCCCACATCTACTAGTTAAAGCATATGGCTTTAGCATTTGAATTCTAGCCATGCCTGGTCAGGTTGTTTTCCCAAGAGTATGGAATTTCTAACTGAGAGATTCTGGTAATAATGGGTAGAACAAAACAGTTCTTATCGTGGCCTCATTATCAGTGAGACTTTATTCTGGCCAGAGGGAACAAACCTTGTCAGCTTTTGCTGCAACTTTATTCTGAAGTAATAAGGGACAACACTGCATTTTAGCTGGTGGGGCAATTACTTCAGGCTTTAGGATGAGCAAACCAGGCTATCTCAGTCTAATATTGTAGTGTATTTAAGAGATACAGTAACAGTCCTGCCCTTCGCTTGAGCTACTTTTGTTTAAATTCCCTTTCCTCCTACGTCCAGAAATCCTCTCTCCTCTCCAAGCCCCTTCCACACTCTTTCCTTCTCATTTTTTTCCCCGTAAAGGTGAATTCTTGCTGCTCCAATTTTAACCTCTTTACTGCTACTCGGCTGCATCATGGTCAATTTTCACCTGTCGATTGTTGGCCAACCCCGTTAACCCTTGAGATTTCTGGGTGTTAGGCAAAATTCAAATCCCAGATGATAACAAGGACTGCAGATGCTGGAAGTCAGAGTCGATAAAACGCGGATCTGGAGGAGCACAGCAGGTCAGACAGGATTTGAGCAGGAAAGTCGATATTTTGGGTCGAGACCCTTCATCAGTCTACCATGCTCCTCCAGCTCCACATTTTATCGACTTCAGAAATCAGGTGTTTTTTTTAATCTTTTAACTGTTCAAGGTGCAGAACTTTTAAATACCTCTAAAGTAATTTCCCTTACTTGTCCTAAAAAAGCAATGGTGTCGAATGTGGCCTTGTTTATATTACTGGTATGACACAAAAGAAAGCCTTTTTGCAATTTTTGTTTTTGTAGAAAGATTGGTTTTAAAGGACAACTTAATTTACCTATTCCAGTTCATTTAATTTCATTTGTGGTACAGGGTCCTGACAATAAGCCTCCAATTTGTCACGACTGATACCTGGGCGAAGTAACTGGCTCCTTGATTCAGCGCTTCCCTTTTTTGGTGAGAAAATAAACTTAAAACAAAGGATCTCTTCCCTCATTGATATCCTTCATGATTACATCATAATTTACATTTCACAAGTAGCCAATTTAATCAGGCTCTTTTGAGTTATATAAAATGCAAGTTTATTAGTTAATAAAAATGAGGAAAATGAAAACAACACACAGCTATGAAAAGTAAGTAAATAGATAACAATTAAAAAGATATATGTTTTAGTCTTTGGTTTACTGTGTGGAGATTCTGGATTCTGTAGATTCGCTGAGGAGAACTATCCAGTTTCCTGTTCAAACATAGCTTTTGACTGGCAAGCTGATTGAGAGATGGGGACAGAGAGATACCATAACCTTCACAGCGCACACAAGCTCACTGGCAGAACAGCCAAAAAGGGTGCACACTTAGTGGGATTTAAAGCTCTTGCGCATTCTTGGAGGGGTATATGTTATAAACACAGACATAACTCTTGGCTATACTGTTTTATTTTCACCTCAAATCATTTCCATAATCTAGGAATGTAACTCACAAGAGATGGTCTAGGTTTTTGCCATGTATC
Source organism: Ginglymostoma cirratum (assembly GCA_024137785.1). Classification (NCBI taxonomy): domain Eukaryota; kingdom Metazoa; phylum Chordata; class Chondrichthyes; order Orectolobiformes; family Ginglymostomatidae; genus Ginglymostoma; species Ginglymostoma cirratum. Next base: position 11,154,759 of record JAHRHZ010000070.1, read on the forward strand.
TGTCCCTTTGAAATGTTTGTCTGAAATTCCTTGACACCGTTCACAGTGTGACATTCCAGGTGCTCTCTCAAAGTTGGGTGTACTACACAAGAATTTTTCCAAACAGCAAATTCGATTCTTAGCCATCTTTGCTTTATAGGTGCTTTGGTTAAAAACTTCACTTAACATTAAATTCAATATGTCTCAAAGTAACCTTAGATTTTGATCCTTTGTCAGTAGCCAACAGGTGCTACAGATCCAAACTCTAAATCCAAAAAGATTCAAATTTTCACTCATTGTGGGAGGAACTAAGTACTGTAGTTATTTATTTTTACACATTATAGACTGAGATAAGGCTTCAAATTATTAGTACAATAACTGAACATTTTATTTTAAAACATTGGGAAATTTGGTACAATATAGTAATTCATGAAAGTATCTTCATACAAATTAGCGTATTTTGTTTCAGGATGCCCAGATATATGGCATAGCTTAAAACATCAAAACAATCTCAATAGTCTGAAAGATACAACCTAAAGCAACTAACTCAGTCACATCAAGTGCATGTTTTGTAAAAGCTTCTTTGCACTGTTCTGTTGCCTCTTTCCTCTCTTTGCCTTGTCTCTAACAGTGCTCTTCGCTTCTCTGTCTCTTCTGAAGGCTCTGGTGCTCCGGATAATCGTTTTTGAATGTGTAATGTGTTACATAGATAAATATACCAGCAAATCTATCTACTAGATTCCATAAATGATAAGTTGATGTCTGTTCGATGGTATTTCTTCAGGAATAAATTTTGGACAAGACAAAAGCACTCTCAACTTGAAACTCATCTTCAAATTTACCTGAAGTTCTGCAAAAAGCAGGTGGAATGCTAATTGACCATCACATCTGATAAAAGACCACATTTCATAACAAATCTCCCTTAATACTCCACTTAATTGTCAACTAATTTTTGTGCACAAGTCTAAAATGAATTTAAAGCCAGAGTTTACCAATTGAACAAAGTTGACAATGATTTTGTAAACTGAATCAGGCACATTTTTGCCAATTTCTTGACAGAATAGTAGATTAGTTAAACAAAAGAAACCCAATTTACAACATAAATTAGGACAACCACATTGCCGGTAACAATGACCATCTGTAATAGAATCCATGTGAAAATGGTCCACCTGTCAGACCACTTTCACAAGATAATCAATCAATCAATAACTAGCAGAGTTGCAATGTCTTTTTAAGAAAAAAAAATGAATGAGTATTTCTTAACCATAGCTCTAATTAGGCAGCAAAAACATTTTTATGCATAGCAGACTTTTGGAAAACTGAATATATAAGAGATTTGTCTGAGGGTGGGAATGCCACATCTTGAAAGTTCCTCAAAGCATACACCATCCTGACTGAAATATATTGCCATTTGTTCATTGTCACTGGGTCAAAATCCTTCATTCCCAGCAGCACTTGTGGGTGCACCTGCACTTCTGGACTGTAACAGTTCAAGGAAGTAGTTCAAAGAGGCCTGGACTAAGAGCATGCATTTGTTGGATAAGAAAGTTTCTAGCTATTTAATTTGTGCAAACCTAATTTAGCTTGTAGCTAGCATTACAATGAAATCTGTCTGTAAAATTCTGTTCTGTTAGCTTTCAGGCTTTTCTTTCCCGCTCCAGGGTTCCATTGAAAAAGTAGTCTAATTAACAACCAACTGAAAATGGAACCTCATTAACTAGCTCAAACAGACCCTTTCCTTTGGGAGCACACCTAAGTAGCTAACTTACTTAGGCTTAGAATAGAGAACGCAGAGTTGAGCATCTTAAGGGGTGTGACTTCCAATTGAAAGATGGAGTGGAGTGTTTCATCTCGAGGAGTTCAGTGGATGAAGGATAGAGATGCCTGTTTGGCGAGTAGAATCAGTGAGCATTTCTAGTCTTGAAAGTAAATATAAGGCCCTCAGTTTGTATTTGGGTCTCTAGGTCTTTTATCTTTTTCTTAAAAAAAACTACTTAGGTATAGGATTGATAAAAGTGCATAGAAATTTACTGTAACATGTAAAGACTGGAGATCCTGTAAGTATAAAAAGAGTACTACAGTGATTGATGGATAATTTAAAATGATAGAGATGGCAGATTGGTTATGTGCTGCAGCTTCAGCATGTGGTAGATGCTGCACATTACCATAATCTACAGTAAACACATATTTAGCAGATACATGGTACATTAATTCAGACCCAGACACAGCTCTAAGATGTGGTCATACCCCTTAGATTAGCTAATTCTGATCAAGGGCAGGAGTGTGTTTTAGCAGGCAGAGCAGGTATGGGATAGCTCTTGAGAAGTCTGCTATTCATTAGCCAATTTTCTCTCCATGCTAGTATACTACCACAAAAACCATGGGTTCTTAACTTATTTAAATAGCATTATATGTGGTCCATTATGCCTTTTTGAAATACAAATGTGTACTGGTTCCCCTTTATCTATCCTGCCTGTTACCTCCTGCATTGTCACCATAACCTTTTGTTTCGTAAGGCTTCATTTCTCCTCTACCTCCTGCCCTTCTTATCCTAGAATAGAGTTGGGATAAAAGGGGCTTTTTCAGGATGGCTGCCTGTAAGTGCAGAGACACAAATCAGTGCTGAGTCACAATTATTTGCAATATATATTAATGACTTGAATGGGGGAAGTGAATATATGAAAGCGTGTGGATGACAGAGTTGACAGAGAGATAGAGACAGGCCAAGAAAATGGTCAAAATTTTGGCAGATGAAATATAACGTGGGAAAGTGAGGTTAAGCATTTGGTAGGAATAACACAGAAGCTGAATATTATTTAAATGGATAGAGACTGCAAAAGGCTGTAGCATAAAGGGATGGGGTGGGGGGGAAATGGTTCTCGTGCATGAGCACATGAGCACAAAAAGCTTGTACACAAGTTTAGAAGGTAATAGATAATGGAAATGGACGTATGGCCTTTATTTCAAAAGGGAATAGAGTATAACATGAGGGGAGTCTTGCTAAAAATACACAAGGTACTAGTCTGAGCACAGCTAGAAAATGGTGATTGGTTTTGATCCCCTTATTTAAGGAAAGATATTCTGGCATGGAAGCAGATCACTAAGTTGATCTTGGGTCTGGAGAAATATCTTAAGACAGGTTGAGTAAATTGGGTTTGTAATCATTTGAGTTTAGAAGAATGAGAGGAGGCTTATCTAAACAAACAAGATTCTAAGGGGCCTTGACAGGGTAGGTGCAGCGATTATTTAATTTATTTAACAAATAGTGTGGCAGCATGAAGGTTTTTTTTTGTGAGGCAAGATTGAGTAGGTTAGGCCTGTACTCATAGGAGAGGCAACCTAATTGAAACGCACAAGATTCTTAGCAGGGCTTAAGCCTAACTGCTGATAAGGCTGTTTCCCGGCATGGGCAAGTCTAGGATAAGTGGGGATAATTTCAGGGTAAAGGGTCACTCATTTAAGACAGACAGAAGGAATTTTTTTTTCTTGGGAGGAATCTGGAATTCTTCACCACAAAGAAATGTTAAGGCTGGGTCTTTCATTTATTCAAGGAGGAGATAGATTTTTAAAACAGTAAGGGAATCAGGGTTATATGGAAAAGGCAGGAAAGTGGAGATGAGGATTAGCAGATCAGCCTGAATGGTGCAGTAGTCTCAAATGGGCCAAATAGCTTACTTCGGTGGTCCGTTACCACCCCCTCACAATGGCAACCACACATGGGGAACAAACACTGCTTTTCCACCAATGCTCACACACATGGAAGAATAAAAAAAGTGGATTTTGATCTTTGCAGTTACTAGAAAGATGGAGTTTTATTTTGATAATCAAATTAAAACATATTATAGGCTGCTACAAAAAAATCTGCAATATGTGCGCTGGCCAGTTTGATGAAAAACAAAAACATTTTAAAGATGATGAGGGAAAGGATGAGCTGTTTAAATACAACATCTGGATGACATCTACTATCAGTACAATTTCATGCATAGTTAGTAATCGTGCAGATATGTGTTGCTTTCCATAAGGGTTGCACATATGGCTGATAATCTGGAATTAACTTTTTCAAGCAGTATTATGATCCACAACTGTTTCAATTTGTATGGTATCTTGAACAGGTCTGTTCTGATGGCTGCCTGCCATCTTTGCCTCCTGTTCATTTGTGCATGTATTATCTATGGATTCATATCAGATCTCTCTCAGCGTAGGGAACAAGGGCAAGATTCATTTACATGGAAGCCAGTGATGATTGATTTTGATACTTTAAAATCACTAAATATTCTAGAATAAAATTTGAAAAACTATAGACCTCACCCTTAAGAAAATCAAACAATATATACACATTTATCATTAACACATTAAGATATGAACCATGGTTGCTTGAAATCAGAGATTATCTCTCTCAAAGACGGTACAATGATGGGTGAAAATGATCAGTTAAATATTAATAGTGGAATTATAAATATATAAACTACTCAGCAAACAAAACAGATTTGAAGGCTTTTAACACCAAACGATTATACTGAATAAACAAAATAGAATTGGATCATTTGACCTAACCTAAAAACAATTTGAGCAAACTTATTTTGCTTCTTTAAAGCCTGGTTCATTACTTCTGTTCTGCTAATGCTCAGGTATGTCAATACCGTGCTGCAAAAAAAATTGAACAATTTGTATTTTCACTGATGTAGTATAACACCAGATATTGTGAATGTAAATGCAATCACAGATAAACCACCTTTAATTCTACAAACCTCCCTTACAAGATGAATTTAATTTAGTTGCTCTTAAGATCATAAGAAGTCAAGTGGGAGGTTGAACAACTAGTTAATACAGTCCAGTTTGGTACCAATGACTTGGGTTGGAAGGTGGATGTGGTCCTGCAAACAGAATTGACAGAGCTAGGTAGAAAATTAACAAACAGAACCTCAAATGTTTTAATCTCTGGATTACTCCCACTGAGTATGAAATAGGATGGATAAGGATGATGGTTGTGGCTGGGAGCATTTTGCAGGAGGGAGGGCTTAAGATTCCTGAGACATCAGAACTGGTTCTGGCCAAGATGTCGGCTGTACAAATCAGACACGTTGTACCTGAACAACTCTGGGACCGAGCTCCTTGTGAGTGTTTTGCTTGTGCTGTTGGGAGAGATTTAAACTGATTTAGCAAGGGTATGGGAATGAAGACAGAATATTAACGATTACCAGGGGTCACAAAATACTTCATGAGACAGACAACACTCACATTGACAACAGTAAATGAATAGGTGAAGTCAAACTATGGGAGAAAGTAATGAAGTCTAAACCACAGTTACTATGCATGTGAGTGACTGCATGTAAAACAGTAAATGAGATTAGATTCCAGGTGAAAAATGCAAGTGGAAATATGATGTTGTGATAATAAGAACATAAGAACTAGGAGCAGGAGTAAGCCATCTGGCCTCTCGAGCCTGCTCCGCCATTTAGTAAGATCATGGCTGATCTTTTTGAGACTCAGCTCCACTTACCCGCCCACTCACCATAACCCTTAATTCTTTTACTGTTCAAAAATTTATCTAGCCTTGCCTTAAAAGCATTCAGCGAGGTAGCTTCAACCGCTTCACTGGGCAGGGAATCCCACAGATTCACCATCCTTTGGGTGAAAATGTTCTTCCTGACCTCAGTCCTACATCTGCTTCCCTTTATTTTGATGCCCTCTAGTCCGAGTTTCATCTGCTAGCGTAAACAACCTCTCTGCCTCCATCTTATCTATTCCCTTTATAATCTACAATCTATGTTATAATCTACAATCTTTATAATCTATGTTTCTACAAGATCTCCCCTCATTCTTCTGAATTCCAATGAGTATAATCCCAGTCTACGCAGTCTCTCCTCATAATCCAATCCTCTCAACTCTGGAATCAACCCAGTGAATCTCCTCTGCACACCCTCCAGTGCTAGTCTATCCCTTCTCAAGTAATGAGACCAAAACTGCACACAGTACTCCAGGTGTGGCCTCACCAGGACCCTATACAGCTGCAGCATAGCCCCCCTGTTTTTAAACTCCATCCCTCTAGCAGACAAAATTCCATTTGCCTTTTAATTACCTGCTGCACCTGCAATCCTACTTTTAGCTACTCATGCACAAGGACACCCAAGTACCTCTGCACAGCAGCGTGCTGCAATTTTTTTACCATTTAAAACATAGTCCCTTTTGCTGTTATTCCTACCAAAACGGATGACCTCACACTTATCAACACTGTACTCCATCTGCCAGACCTTTGCCCACTCAGACTATCTGAATGTCTGCACTGAGATATAGTGTCTTCTGCACACTTTGCTCTACCACACATCTTAGTGTCATCTGCAAATTTTGACACACCACACTTAGTCCCCAACTCCAAATCATCTATGTAAATTGTAAACAACTGCAGTCCCAACACTGATCCCTGAGGCACACCACTAGCCACTGACCGCCAACCAGAAAAACACCCATTTACCCCTACGCTTTGCTTTCTACTGGTCAACCAATCCTCTATCCATGCCAATACATTACCTGTAATACAGTGCAACTTTATTTTATGTAGCAGCCTTTGGTGTGGCACCTTGTCAAATGCCTTCTGGAAATCCAGATACACCACATCCACAGGTTCCCCATTGTCCAGCATGCAAGTAATGTCGTCAAAGAATTCCACCAAATTAGTTAAACATGACCTACCCTTCATGAACCCATGCTGGGTGTTCCCAATGGGACAATTTATATCCAGATGTTTTGGGCCTAGACCCTTCTTCAGAAATGGGGGAAGGGAAGGGGGCTCTGAAATAAATAGGAAGAGAGGGAGAGGTGGATAGAAGATGGATAGAGGAGAGGATAGGTGGAGGGGAGACAGACAAGTCAAAGAGGCGGGGATGGAGCCAGTAAAGGTGAGTGTAGGTGAGGAGTTCGGGAGGAGATAGGTCAGTCCAGGGAGGACGGACAGGTCAAGGGGGCGGGATGAGGTTAGTAGGTAGGAGATGGGGGTGGGGCTTGAGGTGGGAGGAGGGGACAGGTTAGGGAGGTGGGGATGAGCTGGGCTGGTTTTGGGATGCGGTAGGGGGAGGGGAGATTTTTAAGCTTGTGAAGTCCTGTTCATCTGCACATCTGCTAACGTGGTATACTGCATTTGCTGTTCCCATTGTGGCCTCCTCTACATCGGGGAAACCAAGCAGAGGTTTGGGGAACGCTTTGCAGAACACCTACACTCGGTTCACACTAAACAACTGCGCCTCCCAGTCGCGAACCATTTCAACTCCCCCTCCCATTCCTCAGACGACATGTCCATCCTGGGCCTCCTGCAGTGCCACAACGATGCCACCCGAAGGTTTCAGGAACAGCAACTCATATTCCGCTTGGGAACCCTGCAGCCCAATGGTATTAACGTGGACTTCACAAGCTCAGATGCGGGAACGATTAGACATTCTGCTACTGCATGGAATAATTCAATACTTCATGCTATAACTTAAGTCTTCAACACACAGAAACTCCCTTCCATCTACTTGGTTTTCCATTTTATGCTCCCAGCAACTTTATCATCCTGTATGATCTGCAATACTGTTCTGACCACAGGAAAACATGAATGTATTTCAGGACGCGGGAAGAGATAAATGTGGTTTCCAGTGTGATTCTTAAGTGACAGAAGCACTCAATCAACTTTCTACAGAATTCTATTGAATACTTTTAAAATTATTATAGGTAAGACGCTTCATCCTTTTCATATTCAAGATTGAGACCTATAAATATTCAACATTTCCCATTCTTAAAAGAAAAACAGTAATAACTTAAGTGTCAGATTTCACAGCTTGAGGCAATAAAGTACTGTGTAAAGTATTCGAGAATACAAATCCCCATCAACAAATGTCACAGCAATTCACAAACAGATTGGAACACTACAAGATGATTTTTTCCACTCATTTAATGATTATGTACAAACACCAACGTTACTTGTGAAATGCACAAGGAATACTGGTAATCTATATTAATGTTCTTCAGCTTTTAAATATTACCATATCACAACTAAGTGTACTAATTCCTTAGTTCAACAAAGGTGCTGCTCCAAGGACACCATGAAAGAATAAATTAAATATTGATATAATTACACCAATCTTTAGACACGTGCCAGATTAACTCCAAAAAAAACTGAATCCGAAGTCAATACTTTGTAATGTGTTCTCGTCTCCAGAATGAGCTTTATTATTAACGTAATATGTTGAAAACATTGAGTGGTAACTAAGGAGGTGACAAAACAAGCAAAAATAACACTTCAGGTCTCTGATCTTCCCTCCACAGAGGCTGCCTGATCGCTTCATTAAATCAGGAACCAATCATGCTTCTTTTTGTTAAGAACCACCTAAAAACATTTATTAATGTGGACCCTCAGATCTTGGTTCATGCACCCACACTTAAAGTGTTCCATTTACTTTATATTGCTTCTCACTTTTCCTTCCAAAATATATCACTTCATATTTCTGTGCTAAATTACATGTGCCATACATTTGCCTATCATAACTCATTAGGTTCATAATTTCCAAGGTAGTAGTTGATATCACGATAGACTTGAATGTTTATTACTTTTATTTACCTTTCTTTGTTACTCTATTTCATAGAATCCAGTGTGGAAGCAGGCCATTTGGTCCATTCAGTCCGCACCAACTCTCCGAACAGCACCCGACCCCGACCCAACCCCCTACCTTATCCCTGTAACCCTGCATTTCCCATGGCTAATCCACCTAGCCTGCACATCCCTGGACACTATGGGAAATTTAGTATTGCCAATTCACCAAACCTCCACATTTTTGGAATTTGGGAGGAAACCACAGCACATGCAAGAAACCATGCAGACAGAGGGAGAATGTGCAAACTCCACACCAACAGTTGCCTGCGGGTGGAATCGAACCTGGATCCTTGGTGCTTTGAGGTGGCAGGGCTAACCAATGAGCCATCGTGCCGTCCCAAAACTTTGGCAACTTAGTTGGAATTGGTCAGCATAAAACTATTTAAAAAATAAATAGCATTAAATACGATCATCCAATTATTTTTCTTTTAGAAAATATACTGATAACCTGAATGACATCTACTAAACAACTGTGAAAACCTGAAGAAAGAAAAATTTCAAACTTATGTAAAATTGCCTAACATTTTTGACTTGTGCAAGGTATTCGAGAGCATAATGTTCAGCACTATTGTTCTTGGCTGGGATCTTTCATATTCTTTGGTTACATTTCTACTTTAAGTATAACAAAAACACTGGCCTCTCAGAGACCATCTTTTAAGTCCACAGTAATGCTTTTAACATAAAATAAGCGAATATATTGGAAAGTTACAGACTGCACATGGTCTTGTTGGACATTTCAACATGATCCATGAATCATCCTGAACATCACCCTTAAATCATCCTGAAAAAATCTAACTGTACTGCATGGCCAAACAGTTCAGTCTAAATCACAGGAAATCATACTTGAAGTCTACAGTCCACAACTTAACCCCTGTGCTGCAAGATATACTGAAACCTGAGATACAGTACAAAGAAAATCCATAGGATCTCCTCCTTATAAAGTTGTGTTCCCTTTAATTCACAAATTCTGGATACAAAAATCCCAAAGGACCACTGAAGAGACCCGAACATGAAGCAATGGAACACTGCCTTCCACTTATCCCTCCCATGTGAATAAAAGCAGGACAAGAGAGGCAGACTCTCTCCAAGCTTGTCGTCAAAGTAAAACAAATGTTAAGCCAAAATAATCTACTTTCCCAACCACTAACCATTTTGTTATTAAATCATTCAATGTCTTTGCTAAGACAATTAAAGTATTTACATGTACAACTATCAAGCCCATTTTGTTCTGATTTATTGGACATAATGCATTGTCATAAATTCTGACAATGTTTCGCAGAGTTAAATGAGATCTAAATCCATTTTAATATCTTTCACAACACTTAATTCATTTAAGAACTGCATGTCGGTACAGCAGCTGGTGAAAGCGGCAAATGGTATGGTGGCCTTCGTAGAAACAGGACTCAAATGCAGGAGCAGGGATGCCTTGCTACAACGCTGCAGGGAGTTGGTAAGACCACACATGGAGTACTGCGTGCAGTTTTCACCCCCTTATCAGAGGAAGAATGTTCTGGCTATTGGGAGTGCAAAGAAAGTGTACCAGACTCATTCCTCATATGCCAAGACTGATGTAAACAGACAGACTGGATCAGTTAGGACGATATCACCAGAGTTTGGAAGAATGATCGAGATATCAAAAACCCTATAAAGTTCTAATAGGATTAGACAGAGTGAATGCAGGAAAGATGTTTGCAATGATTCAGTCCAAAACCAGGTTCACAGTCTCAGGATAAGAGCTGGCCTTTTAGGAATGAGACGAGGAGATAATTTTTCACCCAGACAGTGGAAAGTGTGTGGACTTCTCTGCTACAGGAAACCGCTGAGGCCAAAGCATTGAAAACTTTGAGAAAGGTGTATACTTTTTAGGGGATAGAGTACGGATTTCAATGATCAGCCCAGATCTCACTGAATGCTGAAGCAGGCTTGAAGGGCTGAAGGGCTAATCCTGCTCCTGACACAGCCTGAAAAATTTCTTGAAATATCAATTCGATGTTGGACCTAACTTATGATTATCCCTCTTAACTGGATCCTTTCAGCTGAGCCCTGTAAGATGGCAAGTGTCAAAATTGTTGTAAAACAATTAAGTTCTCATGATTTACACTTCCTGGGAGGCTTATTCTATCGCCAGACTTTCTCTTTGTTACTTACCCAGGTGAAAACAACATATCAAGCATAAAATCTAAGATCGCTAAGCCTGAATACATTGATCTTGTTTGTTGTAAATTAAAAGTTAAAAGAAATAATAACAAAAATAAAACAAAATAAGCACTCTTGGCCCCACCTGGTTTCTCATCATCTTTAATGGCTAAAGATGCCATGAGAAATCATTTACTTCTCTGGCGATGCCACCTTTTATCAAGGACTTAAACCCTTTCTGTAAAAGTAAGCAGCAGTGAAATAATTGCTTGCAGAAATGTAATGGCAGCTGTCAGCTGAATAGTGCATCACTTTTAAAAATCTTGAGAAAGATTACCACAATGTTGTTCAATCATTTCCACACCATAAAAGTGTCAAACTAAACATTCTGTAGTTCATATTAAACCTAACATGAGATAACTTATGGGTAAACAAATGGAAAAGATGACTAGAAAAACTACTGAAAGATGACAGCAAAGGAGAAGCTGAATTGACGAGGATTCCATATTCCACTCTCAATTCTACTTCCGGTGATTAGGTTTTCAATCCTGTAGCAGACTATGACATGAAGTCAAAAACCAAAAGCTACAAACACTGCGACATCATCCCTGTGTTTATTAGGATTGACTATTAATGCAAATGCCTTATTGTTTTTTGGTTTTCAAACTCTGAATTCCAAAACTTCCAAGAAAGAATGGAGGGTTGTAAATGGCGAGAAATGCATGAACGGCAGGGATACAGGAGCCCTGTTGAATTTAGTGGCAGAATATTATATTTTTTTCCTCCTTTCCTTTCCTTTCTTGGGAGCCAGCCAAAACTGGCAGGTTAACAGATGGGAAACTGGTATTAATTAGTTAGTTTGTTTTGGGGGGTGGGGGGCACATAGTTGCACCACACGATTGTGACTCCTCAAATCAGTAGAAGGAACAGATGAAGGCTCCGTTGATGAACCAGGGAAGTACCATCTTTCCAGAAAGCATGACGTGAGCACCAATCTTTCACACACATTCGTATTAAATTTAGCCACAGGGAAATGCATTACAGCCTTGCAGCTCAAACAAAAATCCAGTTTGTTCCTATTTATGAAAGCCCAAGTGAATCCTTTATCAATGCCCATGACTTGCATCCAATTAAATATAATTAGCAGGTAATAAACATGAACTCCTGCTCCTCCTGGCCCATCAAGAGTTCAACAACAGGATGCTTAGCTAATTCATCTGGAAGACAATGCCTCCTTTTTACTGCTAGGTTTCCCATGCTCTGCTCCACAGGGCAACAGTTAAGTTTAAATTGCACTGTGGGGGCATAATTTAAATATGCTGATAACATTCCACCCCCAAAATTGTGAGGCACACAGAATACCATGATGCATGCCATTATGAAGATGTCTACTATGTACATTTGGGATAAGGGGCATGTGCCCTTTTCTTACAATTCCACCCATCCCATTTATTACAAGACTAATTATTTAAAATGCCTAATCTGCAAATTCAGGCATTACTTACATTACCTCCAAAAATATCAGGCATATCTGATGCCACAGGACAATTCCCCCACATCATCTTGCACACTTCACAAACATTGGGATCGAATTTCCATAACATTGGCCCTCATGGTGGATTTGGGAATCTTTCCTACAAAAATGGCCTTTCTTATCAGTTTATTTCATTTAGGATCAAAATTAAGTGGGTAAATGGTACCATTATTTAACGGATTTATGGAGAACGTAACAGCTGGAAAAGAACAGATCAGTGATGCAGCAACTGATGTGCCATTGTGCCGTAATGGGTTAAAACAATTATCCACACTGGTTGGGAAATACTTGAATTTATGCAAGTAATCAAAATTGTGGAGAATACCTCGTTTTTAACAATTACAGAAAACGCAAATTAAACAAATCAACATCCTAGCTTGTAACCTCAGCCTCACATTGCAAAATCAACTACAAACATCCTGAATTTGCAACACAAGAACTCATGAACAAAGTCTAAACTTATTTTGGTAACTCCTGGAATACCAGGCGAAATCTACAACGCACTTACTGCAGAACTGGACTGTCAAGCATGACATTAGAAGAGAAATCACGACTTTCCACCCATGCAGCTCTCAACATAAATGTGGGCTGACTAGAGAAACACAGAACAATTTCAATTTTATGACTCACATTTCCTATTCAATTGGCATTTATTATATCTTACCTTTGACAACTTCTGAATTAATATATTCTACTTCTTTCACTATTCCTCATAACAGGAATGTTGTCTCATAAGAGAAGAATTAGGAATCCAACAGTCAGATTTGCTTGTTTGTAGTGGCATCTTGAGCAGGCAATTTATTTGTAGTGTCACTAAGTGGTTTTCCTAATTTAGCATTCATTTCATTTTTCAGTAATAAATTTGTGGGTTCAGTGATAATCCAGTAGTACAAAAATCTCTGGTACATTTAACATGTGGAGTTACTGAGCGCTCAATTTCACAATCTTAAACTATAATGGCAGCATGGGCAGTACATGCAACATCTAGGGTGACTGAAATCAAGTACATATAAATACAACAAATCCGGCTCTGACTGTAGACTTGATTGAAAAAGTCCAGCTACCAATCACTGCGAAGCAATTATGTCCGTAGCATTCCACGAACTCTGATACTCCATCTAATGAGGGTATGACTAGATGAGCAAACAGTATTCTCAGAAATGCTGTCAGTAAACCGAGTGCTAATCTGAGACTACATGAACCTTTTTTTTATTAATATTAGCAACTGATTCTGTCTGGTGAATTTGAAGTTGCTTTCAACTGTGCTTGGAGCAGCACCTTTGTTGAACTAAGGAATTAGTACACTTAGTTGTGATATGGTAATATTTAAAAGCTGAAGAACATTAATATAGATTACCAGTATTCCTTGCGCATTTCACAAGTCCTAAATGAGGTTATGCGCCCTAGTCAATCAAACAATTGAAGAGATTGCATGTAATCATTTGTCAGTTACTAAAATCCTAAAATTCAAATTGAAAGCATGTGTTAATCAAAATATATACAAGTTTCAATTCTGATTTCCGCTTTGGGACTTTGAAGAAGCATGAATAAGTTACACATATCTTTGTTTGAAAGTTGAGATTTATAGGGAAAAGGAAAAGATCGCAAACCACTGCTAAAACATGCAAGAAGCCACAACAGCCAGAGCTGTTTCCTTTCAAGGTCCCTGTTGATCTCCTTGTTTTTTTAAAAAACTTTTGACTGCTTTGCCTTAAAAGGAAGTTTAGTATGCCTGCCATAAAGTTTATGACACCGCACCATATTTTTTAGCAAAGCAGATTTGTCTATGCAGTTACACTAAAATTGGCTTCCGGCACATTCTTTGTTTTTATAGTCCACATTATATTTATAAATATATGATACTGTAAACTTTCTTGTTTAGCTCTAACAACTCATTTTGTCACAAAGTTTGTGAATCTGAATTCCGGACCCTCTTTCTACCTTATAATTTTATACCCCTCCCCCAGTTTGACATACAAAAATGAAAACATCTTGCAGTTAAATAATACACTGAAAGCAGTAAACTTCCCTCAGGTACATCTAGAGAAGTGATATACAAGGTGATATTAGCATGGGTCACTGCAGGTTTGATCGAAGAATTAGGTTTTAAGGACCAGAAAGTGGAAAATTGGCAGAGAACTTAGGCAGAAAATTCCAGAGCCTGGAACCTAGACAGGCCAAGACACAGCATTCAGTCAAACAGAGATTAAACAAAGGGATGCGCAATACGCCCAAAACTGTAGGAGCGGCCAGGAATGACTTGACAGCTGCAAGGTGAAGAGATTGGGAGGGGTAAGGTCTTGGAATGATTAGAAAACAAAGCAAAGAATAATAAAAACAAGGTCTTATTGGATTCTTTCATCATGTCAGCTCAAATTCATACTTCTTTTGACAAATTCTCTTTTTTTCATTTGAGGTACTTAAACTAGCATGTAATTGCAATAAACAGGATTCTTAGCCTTTGCTGATCCTAATGCTGAGTAACAGGCCTGCTCTAACAAGCATGGCTGATCTGATGTGCCTCACTCGACCTACCTGCTTGTCATTATTCATTGACAATCAATAAACCGTGCAGCTTAGCTTTCAAAAAAGTGATACTGCCTCCACTTCTCTCTGGTAGAAATTTCACAGACTGATGATCCACAGAGAGAAAAAAAAAATCACATCTCCAAGTTAAAATGAGTGACCCCTTATTTTTAAACCCTATCCTTTGGCTCTAGTCGCTCTCAAGGCAAGACATCCTCACAGAATTGATCTTGTATGGTTCAAATAAGATCACCTTCCATTCTTCTTCACTCTAAAGGTTGCAGGTCCAACTTGCCCAAGCCCTTCATCCCAAGATTTTGTTGAGTGAAACTTCCTCAACTGCTTTTAATCCAATCATATCCTTTCTGAAGCAAGGAAGCTAAAACTGTATTACCAAGCTCCCTACAATTATAGCGAATATCCCTACTCTCATACTCCACTTCTCTTGCCACTTTCAACAGTATTCCATTCCCGTATCATTTTCTGTATAAAATCCAGAGATTCACAGCCCTTTGAGAGAAACAACTTATCTTTTTGTTTTCAAATCTGCAACCCCTTTCCCTAAAACCATGACCTTTCATTCTAGATTGTCCCCATGGGGGAACATCCTTTCTGTGGTTACTTTGTCAACCCCCATTGCATCTTCTACACCTCAAATACATCTCATCATGCTTCTAAACTCCAGAAGGTCCTAAACTGCTCAAATTGCTCTTCATATGACAAACCCTTCATCTCTGGAATCAATCTAGTGAACCTCCTCTGAACTTCCTCCAGTGCAACTGCTTCCTTCCTCAACAAAGTGACTAAAATTGTTCTCAATACTCCAGGTGCAGTCTCACGAATGGCTTGTATCATTGCAGCAACAGTTGCTTACTTTTATAATCTACTCCTTTAACATTATGTCAAGATTCCATTTGCCTTCCTTATTACCTACTGTGCCTGCATACTAATTTTCTGTGCTTCACACAAGGCCACCCAGATCCATCTATCCCAAAGCATGAGTTTCCTTTATTGGTCCAATCGAAATGGATATTGGTCCAAATTTTGGTCCATTCACCTAACCTATCCATATCAGTTTGTGAATTTTTATTGCTTCATTGCAACCTATTTTCCCATCTATTTGAGTGCCATCTCCAAATTTAACAATAGTACTTTCTATCCCTGCATCCACGTCATTAACAGATTGTAAACTGTTGGGCCTTGGGGACTAAACCCTGTGACACCCAATTAATTCCACTTTGTCAACGAGAAAAAGACCTATTTATCTAGACTCTTGCGCTTCCTGCTGCAATCCTCTAGCCAAGCTAATAAATTACCCCTTGTGATCTTACTTTGTATATTAACCCTTTGTGCAGCACCTCAACACATGTCTCTAAGTCTAATTATACATCATCTGCAAAATTCCCATGATCCACTTTGCTTGTTACATCTTTAAAAAGACTCCAGCAATTTAGTCAAACATGATTTATGCTTCATAAAACCACGCTGACTCTGATGGATTAAATTTTGACTTTTCAAATATCCTATTATTAATTCCTTAACAACAATCTAACAATTTCCTAAAGTCACATTTTAAAGTAACTAGTCTGTAGTATCCTTTCTGCTTTCCTCCTTATTGGAATAAGGATGTTATATCAGCATTTTTCCAATTCACTGGAACCTTGGATTTTTGGAGTATTATAACCAATGGATTCATTATCTTGACTGCCACTTCCTCCAAGACTCTAGGACGTTAGCCATCGGGGCCTTGGGATTTGTCTGTCTTCACTCCCAACCACTTTACAGGAATCAAACTGCCACAGAGAATTTGCTCCTCTATCACATCCAGAGGATTGACCAAGCTATTTATTTCAATTCCCAATTTGAGTGTTTGGTAGTCTCTTCCTGGTTTAGTCACCATTCGGCCTTGATTTTATCAGCTTCAAATAATCCCTTCAGAGTTCAAACCAAATACTTCTGATGTAGAACTTTAAAATTAAAATCCTTACACTGAGGTAACCTATTTGCTAACTTTACTGAGAAATGGTTTCATACGTTAACTCAAACCAAGAATTCTATGAACTTAAAACAAAAACTTCAAGCTGTTGTGTTTTTCCCTGATCCTTCCAAACAGTAAGTATGCTAATGCCCCTCAACATTTATTCCATCTGCCTGTAAAACCCCCAAATGCAAACAAGTCCCAATTATTACCCCATGGACTCCCCCTTTACTAGTTTATTTTTAAATTGAAAATCAATACATCTCCAGAAATATTGACAAGATAATCATTAAGCCCCTCATACACAGTGCAAAATCCACATGCCACTAGTTCAAAATCCAAATTCTAAAATAAACAATTATGTTACATATAAAATCACATACCCTACAGCAAGGATGATTTCACTTTCACGGACAATACTGACACTGTCTGACTGCATTGAGATTTTCTAAGTTCTCCAATATACCTATGCAAACACGAGCATTTTTCTGATGACATTAGTCTAAGCGGTCTGTAATTTCCTGTTTATTGACTCCTTCAATGTTGAATAGAGGAGATACACTGAATTTTTTCTAATGTAAGGAGTTATATCCAGAATTTAGGGAATTATATCCAGAATTTAGGGAATTTCGCAAAATTGCAAGAAGTGTATATCCTAATCCAACAGTCACTTCTTTCACGATCTCAAGAAGAAAGTCTATGAAGACTAGGGGCTCGTCAACCTTTATTTATAATAGTTTTCTCAGTGCCATTTGCCTGGTGATTGTAATTGTTCTAAGTTTCTCCGTCCATATCACCTCTTGATTTACAAGTATTTCTCCTACATTATTTGCGAATATAGACAAACAACATCTGATCAACTATTCTGCCATTTCCTTATTTCCCAATATTAATGACATATGAACATACAAATTAGGAGTTGGAGCTGTCCCTCCTGCCCCTGAGCCTGCTCCACCATTCAATAAGATTATGGCTCTGAGCTGATCACTCCACACTCCTGCCTACTCCAATAACCTTTAAGCCCCTTGCTCAAAAACAGAACCTAATCTTCTGTCTTAAAAACATTCATGGATTCTGTTTCAACTGCCCGCGATAAAGAGTTCCAAAGACTCTCAGGGAATACATTATTCATTCACCTCTGTTTTAAATGAGCAATCCGTGATTTTTAAATAGTGATGCCTAGATCTAGATTTTCCCACAACAGAAAACATTCTCTCTATATCCGGCCTGTTAAGCCCTCTAGGGAGCCTGATTTTCAATCAAGCCTCCTCTTCCCTAAATTTTACCATATCTGTCCAATGCTTTCTCCAAACAAAACCCACACCATTTCAAGTATTAGTTGAGTAAACCTTCTAAGCTGCTTCCAAAGCACTTATATTCTTAGTGTGGTCTTACCAATGCCCTATATAACTGGAGGATCATCTCCCAACTTTTCCACTCAATTCCCCTCACAATAGTTGATTAGTTTTCTTAATTACTTGCTGTATCTGTACAATAATCCTTTATAATTCATGCAGTATGATACCCAGATCCTTCAACTTCTGAACTCTATAACCTTTCACCATTTAAGGGGTGGCACAGTGGCTCAGTGGTTAGCACTGCTGCCTCACAGCACAGGGACCTGGGTTTGATGTCAGCCTTGGATGACTGTAAATGCCTAGTTTGCACATTGTCTCCGTATCTGGGTGAGTTCCCTCCCACAGTCCAATGATGTGGGGGTTAGATGGAGTGGCCATGTTAAATTGCCCCGTAGGCTCCAGGGACGTGTAGGCTGGGAGGATTAGCCATGATAAATGCGGGGTTATGGGGATAGGGTACGGAGCTCGGTCTGGGTGGGATGCTCTCTGAAGGTTCCATGCAGATTCAATGGCTAAATGGCCTCTTTCTGCTCTGTAGAAATTCTATGGTTTAGATAATTTTATTGTTATTCTTCCTGCCAAAAAGTGCAATTTCACATTTTTCCATATTATGCTCTATTTGCCTACTCATTTAGTGTATCGATAGCCCTTTCGACCCTCCTTATATCATCTTCATCACTTACTTTCCTACTTACACTTGCGTTCAGAAAATTTAGCAACCATACCTTTCGTCCCTTCATCCAAGTCATTTACATATATTATAAAATGGTGAGGCACCAACTTTGATCCATATTATATCCACTACCACTCATTACATATGGCAACTAGAAAATGGCCTTTGCCTAGTGTTTTCAGTTAACCAGCCAACCTTGTATCTCTGAAAATGTATTATCCACTGCCCCCAAATTTCCAGCCTCTTCTACTCTCTCTAGTGGATCAATGCTTGTTTGAGTTACTGTTTTACTTTTGAGAACCCATAGAAACACTTAGCTGCTTTCATATTTTTAAGTTAGTTTTCTCTCATACCTGTATTCTAATTTCTCCCTTTGAGCTATTCTAATCATTTGAGCTATTCTTTCCTGGTTTATAAACTACATCTTATCTTCAGACCTTCCTCTTAATTTGACATTTTACCTGTGAAAACATCCTTAGTTTGCCCACAGCCTTCCCCACGTCTTTTTTCTCCCCTCACTGCATTGTATCTCAGCTGCACCATATGAAATATCTCATTAAATATTTGCCATTTTATTTCCATTTAAGTTGTCATTTTGCTTTAGCCAACTATCTTCATTCTGTTGTTTTTGCCAGTGTTTAAATTTGACTAACTAGTCTTAGACTCTCCCTTTTGCCTTCATTCTTGCCATGATTACTGTTACCACTCAGCTTGTTTCCTGGGAGGCCACTGAATTAATCATGTCCCATTGCACAATACCAAGTGGCCCTAAGATGTATAACTCTAAATCACCTCTAAAATAATCTATGAATTCATCTTCAGATTACCTTCCAAATTTTATGATTCATCTAAATAAAAACCGAAAGAACTGTAGAAGTTGTAAATCAGGAACAAAATCAGAACCAAGGAAGGGTCATTGGACTGAAAATATTAACTCTGATTTTTATTCATAGATGCTGCCAGACCTGCTGAACCTTTGGAGCAACTTCTGTTTTTGTTTGTGATTGATCTGATCCGTATGTAGTCTAAAATCACTCACAATTACTGCCATGCCTTCATCACACACAATTGTTATTTCTTCCTATATTCCTTGGTTAATTTTTAAAACAAAAAATGTTCATGGAGGTAGATGTTATGAGCTTGGCCAGTGTTTATTGCCCATCCATAGTTGCTGCTCAGAAGATGTGAACTGTCCTCCTGAACCATTGAAGTTTGAACATGGGTAGACTCATGTATTATTGTGAAAGGACTTTCTGAATTCTGACCCAGCGAAAAATGAAAAAAATCATGATACTGGAGTCAGGATAATGTTAGGCTCAGAGGGGAACACCTGCAGGTGTTGGCATCTTCTTGTACTACACTTGTCCTTTAAGGTGGCAGAGATTATGCAGCTACTATTAGTGGGCTTATAAATCAATTCCGCAAGTGAATTCTTAGCTTCACATTTGTATTTATTTGACTAAGTCAGAGAGTTGTTGAGAGTTTTTTGGAGGGTTTCTCGCTGCATCTTACCAAACTTGCTGCTTTAATTACCTACCCTATCCCATGGCAGCTCTCACATCCAATTTCCGCTCCATCTCACCACTCAGTACATATCTGTCAAAAGACTACCATTCCTCACATTCACATTGACAGGCTGCTGTACATCTGGACAAGTGTTGGCAATCTAGTACTGGCCTTCACTGGCAACATCATGACACAGCAGCCTCAAAGGCACACAGTTCATAAGCAGCATGGCTGACATTCCCCTGCACACAGAACCAATTCTATCACCCTAGTCTCTACTGTAACCATCATGCCAGAAACTGCAGTTATCCGTAGGTACATCCCATTTGAACTGCTTCTAATGCACAGTGTAGATCCACAGCATGTCCCTGTCCAGTAGGGGCAAGCAAGCAAACAAATACAAACACTAGTTCTTATTTACAGAAAGCAAAAGGGAACACAAACAAAATCAATGGAAGGTGAAGTTTGCCCCCACAATGCAAACCAGATTTTGGCATCACAATGAACGAATATTTTACAGTCCACAGTCTGCTGCTCTCATCATGAGAAGGGGATGTCGAAGAGATTTTCTCTGTCTTGTGCACAATGCAGCTGAGCTCAGTCATGGGTAGGTGTTTTTTTTTTTAAATTCATTCACAGGATGAGGGCATCACTGGATAGGCCTGAGGGCCATTGCTGTGGTCTGGAGTCATAGGTAAGGATGGCAGTTTCCTTCCCTAAAGGAAGAGTGAACCAGTTGGGCTTCTCCAACAGTTGACAATGGATTCATGGTCATCTTTCCAGATATTAATTGAATTCAAATTCTACCATGTGCCATGGCTGGCTTCAAACCCAGGTGCCCAGAACAGTGCCTGTGTCTTTGGATTAACAATCCAACGATAATAACAGTAGGCCATCCTCCACCTCATGTCCTTGTCCTCCTAAGAACACTACACTCTTGCTGCACAGCATCCAGCACATTGCCTTATTGCTTGCTCCAATTGTGCAGAGCACAACATGCCAGGATCAATGTGGCATACTCAGGCTGAACCAACATGTGGCAGAAAACAAAATTTAGGGGACTATTCCCCAACAAGGCAAGCTAGGAGTGTGCAGTAAGTGCCAACAGAACGCGAGTCACCCCAAATTACAGTCTGGGCCAGTCTCCAAGTTGGGCATCTGTTCGGGAATGCCAGCGTCACTGCTATAGCCGACAAGAGTTTCTGGTGTGACAGCAATGCAAATCTGTACCTTGTAAGCAGCCTGCAAGTGCAGAGAGGTGCTATGAAGATTGTCGACACCAGTATAGTGAATCCTGTATCAACAAAATCACAACTTGTGAATTTGCCTATCCACCCCCAAAAATAAGTAACAACAAAAATCACATATCCACAATTTCTGACTATTTTTAACCTGTATTTTCAACAAGCTCTGCACTCTCAAATTTCATCACTCATGGAGTTCTCAGGAACAGAACCTTTGCAGATACAGAAGAATGATCGCATTTACTAAGCAATAATTCCCCTGAATTGGCAACTCAGCACTGCCCAATAAGAAAACTCGCCACTTCATTTCCTTAAAGCATAAAAGTTGCAAAGTGATGTTCGCAATGTTGAAATGGCCCTCAGACTTCATCTTCAATTCTGCCACACATCCTATCATAGTCCACATCACTCAGAACCCTATAAGATTCTGCTCGAAATCTTCATTTTTAGAAGTAAGATAAATGCTCACTATTACGCTAATGTTATCTTTAATTAACATTAGCTTTTCCTAGCTTCCAGTTCTTCCAGAATGTAGAATACCCTTGAATATTCAGATCCCAGCCTTAGTAACCTTGTAACTACAGCTCTGGTACGGCTATCAGGCAATAAAATTTGACTGAGCTGATAATTCATCCATTTTGCTGAACGATATGTGCACTCAGATGCAGAGTCTTTAGTTCTGGCTTCCGACTAATTTTGCCAACTCTGGCCTTAACTGCTTGTGCACTCAAGAATATACGGCCTGCCCTTCCTATCATGAAGGTCAATTCCAATTACTTGCACAGAGTATTTAGATCAAGGTTTTGATTATTAGTTTGATTTTACCTTAAATATTTATGCATCTATGTAAAAGATGATCAGTTTGTCATTTGTTTATTATCTTTACGAATCTTGCTTGTTATCTATGAGCTCTCTGTTTATAATAATTCTTCCAAACTTAAGTTTGCATCAGCCTTGGTTACATTCTGTGCCAAGTTGACAGTTTCTGCTGCACTCACTAGTACGAGAGCATAGAAACACAGAAGGCCATTTGACCCCTCAAGCCTGCTCCACCATTCAATATGATCATGGCTGATCACCAAACTCGACAACTAACTCCCACCCTCCCCCATATTCCTTGAACCTTTTCACCGCAAGTGATATATATACACCTCCACCTTTACAGGAAAGGAAGCAATTGGGAATGCATAGTTTGAATAGTCATGCGTAAATAATTGAATGGATGGAAGATTGCCTTACCTGCTGAACTTGAGCAAAATATCTCAAAAAGGGCAACAGTGAACAGGATTGAGCAGTGCAAACTGGATTATTTTTGAGACAATATCTTATTGAAGTCCATTCTTCCTAAACTGAACTTGAAGAAAAATATGCCCTCCAAAATTATGTTGCAATTCCCATAATAACTTTGATAGAGGCTACAGCACATGGCCAAAATTGGCTACAGCAGACAACTGGGAGCGCATAGGGGTACAGCTGAGACCAAGAGGGGGTCTACAGCAAATGGCCAAAGGAGGTTCTGGCAAATGACTTGGGGGTGGGGGAGAAAATGGTGGGGGGCTACAATATGCTCCATTAAATTCACTGTTTAAAGCATAGGATTGCTGAATTTATCCTTCAATGGTACAAATTTAATTTTACAGCTTTACAGATCAGGATTGGCAGAACTGCTGGTCTGAATAAATATCTGCATAAATATTCTCCAGTCAGGCCTGCTAGGAAGTGTGAATATGAATGGGCACAATTTGGAAACAGTGAGTTGGAAAAGGGTAAGTTTCAATAAGATGGATTGCAAACATGAAATGCTTAAACACATTCCAAGCACAGTAAAACATACAATAACTAAAAACAAAATTAATAGTAATAAATGAAAGGAATTCCCCATGGAATTTTCTCACGCTGCCAAGTGAATGGGACTGGGGCATTTCTGGGATTTAACAACCTTATACTACACCTGACTATATCCACTCCACAGAATAACTACACTTCTGACCTATACAAGTAGGCAAAATGAACAGCAACAAATTTCACTCAAGCTTATCGTGCCGCGACAGCGCTTCTTCCTGCAAAAAAAAGAAAACTACATTGCTATACATAACCGAATTCGGAGATGGTACAGTCACCTCACTCACGACAACACTAAAGTCAAATTTGAGTTGTGGCAAATTAATTATAGCATATTTGTCTTCAAAAATGAGTGATGTATTTTTTCCATTAAACAAGAATTGGAAAGAATTTAGTCAGTCATTATCTCCGGTATTGTTGAGTAAAGACAAACCTGGGCCACTTTGACTGAATTCTGGGTAGAGCCACCAGCATGATACTCCACTTTGAACTTCTTTACAAGTTCATCAAACCTACAAGAAAATCCAAAAGAATGAGAGGCTTGATTAAAAGGCTTGGAGGCAAAAGTAAAGACTTGAGACTTGCTTGTAACATACAGGAAATTCACCCTCATTAGGTACTGAGCAAGTTGTCACCAGAATATTTCATAATCTTGAATAAAATATATACCAGCATATGCATTCGAAAGTTAGATACATGACAAAATTATCATTTTAAACTTGGATGCATGTGAAAGTTTGAATGACAAGTAAATATGAAGAATACCAACATACACAGAACAATATTATGTTTTGCGCTGGTTACATTTATGTAATCTTGCTGTTCAAACATTTTCTGCTTTATTTACTTAACAGTAACTACACTTAATTGGTTGTGAAAACTCTGCAAAGTTCTTGCCTTCAGTAAATTAAGTTTTAGAAAAAGACTACATAATCTTAAAATAGCTTTACTTCATGATCCCACAAATATGGAAAATATCGCAAAAGTCCCATTAACAGATGAGACTATTTATTTGAAACAAAGCAGCTCAGGAAAGATGTACATTTTAATAAAAACTACCATTCTTCAGACTGGGGCTTCTGCTTTGTCCAATCCTCAATACACAACATCAGAACAAGGCTGCGCTTACAAATTCCACAACTGGTTGGTTCAAAGCTGCAATGTCATAGCTATCACGTTTAATGCAGCCAACACTCAAAAGAAAACAATTTTTGATTTACCCCTGTCAGAAACATTAAATGTTTTGCTTAGCAGGTGCACTTTCTCGAGGCTTGTCTTATTATCCTAACGTGCACTTCATTTGAGGTGATGAAAGGAGGAGTGCATGAACAAAAGGGGATATCGACAAGCATACAAGGCACATTACATTTGTTTTACATTTACCAACTATTCCTGAAACAAAAGTTTATGACAATTAAGCAACTTGACAAAAACTAAACAACCTAAAACACTTCATACAAAGCTAGTGATCGATTCAAGGTGGAAGAGAATAAACGCTACTTTAACCTCTCCAACTAATGGAATTAAAGAGCAAATCAGATATGAAATCAGAACCATAAGATGGTCGCCTCTCCCCTTTCCTCTGGCCTAAAAAACACCAAAAACACAAGTGATGTTGGGTATATTTTCAAGTTATCTGCATGACAACCACGTACTATTTTAATCTAACTTGAGCTTTCCTAAGCTCTTCGTTGCAGTAGCCCAAAATGCTGTCATGGAAATTTAGACAGCCGACATCGTGGATGTGGAGGACGCTTCGAAAATATACCTCATGAGGCTTCAGCACCTCTATCGCAGCAGAGCACAAGGACCCCTGAATCAGCACCCTAATGCAGAAACGTACAGTGTAAGGTAAGCACTACTGGAAAATACAAGGGGTTTTACATGGGGTGTTGGCACTTATCTTTGCAGTTTTTTAAAAAAATGCATTCATGGGATAAGGACATTGCTGGCTAGACCAGCGTTTATTGCCCATCCCTCATTGTCCAGAGGGCGGTTAACAATCAACCACATTGCTGAAGTCTGGACTTACATTTAGGCCAGACCACATTAGGACGGCAGTTTTTTTCCTCATAGCACATTATGAACCAGAGAGTCTTTTCCCCCCAATATGCAACAATGGTCATCATTGGATTTTAGATTAGACTTGTATTGAATTCAAATTCCATCTTCGAACATGACAGATTTCGAATCCACGATCCAAGAACATTACCTGGGTCTCTGGATTAACAGCCCAGTGACAATACCACTTGACCACTGCCTCCTCTTCACTGCAGTGAAGTGACTAGAGTTCAGTAAATGCAAAATGTAGGAAGGCAATTTCATGGTAGTTGTAAGACACCTTTTGAGTAATGGGAAATGAGAAATTGAATTTGGTTGAATCAAGCAATGCGCCACAAGGGTCAGTGCTGGGTCCACTGTTTTTTGTCATTTATATAAATGATTTGGATGTGAACACAGGAGGTATGGTTAGTACGTTTGCAGATGGCACCAAAATTGGTGGTGCAGTGGACAGCCAAGAAGGTCACCTCAGAGTACAACGGGACCTTGATCAGATGAGCAAATAGGCAATTTAGATAAATGCGAGGTGCTGTATTTTGGAAAGGCCAATGAGGGTAGGACTTATACAATTAATGGTAAGGTCCTGGGGCATGTTGCTGAACAAAGACACCTTGGAATGCAGGTTCATTTTTCCTTGGAAGTAGAATTACAGGTAGATGTGATAGTGAAGGCGGCGTTTGGTGTGCTTGCCTTTTGTCACTGCACTGAATATAGGAGTTAAGAGGTCTTGTTGCGGCTGTACAGGACATTGGTTCGGCCACTTTTGGAATACTGCATTCAGTTCTGGTCACCCTGCTATAGGAAGGATGTTGTGAAACTTGAAAGGGTTCAGGAAAGATTAACAAGCATGTTTCCAGGGTTGGCAGGTTTGAGCTATAGGGCGAGGCTGAATAGACTGGGGCTATTTTCTTTGGGGTGTCAGAAGCTGTGGGATGACCTTATAGAGGTTTATAAAATCATGAGGGGCACAGATAGGGTGAATAGCCAAGGTCTATTCCCTGGGATGGGTGAGTCCAAAATTAGAAGGCATATGTTTAAGGTGAAATGGGAAGATTTTAAAACAGACCGAAGGGGGCAACTTTTTCATGGGGTGGGGGAGTGCATGTATGGAATGAGCTACTAGAGGAAGTGCTGGAGGCTGGTACAATAACAACATTTAAAAGGCATCTAGATGGGTATATGAATAGGAAGGGTTTAGAGGGATATGGGCCAAATGCTGGCAAATAGGACAAGATTAATTTAGGATTTCTGGTCAGCATAGACAAGTTGGACTGAAGGGTCTGTTTCCATGCTATACAGCTGTACAAGTTGACGTCATGAGGTGGGCTCCAAGATTGGCCGGAGTCTCTCTTCCTCTGCCAGACTTGCAGGTTTGCAAATGATGCAAAAGGTTGGTCCTTCATTGAAGTCAAGCAACAGTGCATGCAGCTTACAACCATAAATCTCGATACCACAAGGCCATACTGCATATCCATTCCAGAATGATCCAGACAATGAAAATCTTTTTGAAAGAACCAACTGTTTGCTCACTTAGTAGTTGTGTGCAGTTCCACAATTGAAATCGTGAGCCATACATGCAGGTGTCAGTTAGTATCCAATTATACTAGATACTTTGCAGCTGAATTGCTGGGGCAGTTTAATGTGGTGAGCTGGCTCCCATGAAGGTGGAGCATCTTATGTGCATAATTTGTTGCTTTAAATCGTGCAAACAAAAACCTATGATGTAGCAGAGATAGCAAGAACTGCAGATGCAGAGATGACAAAGTGTGGAGTTGGAAGAACACAGCAGACCAGGGAGCATCAGAGGAGAACCTCCTAAACAATCAGTGTTAAATGAAACAAATCAAAATTAGTTAATCACAACTGTTACAGTGCAGAAGAAATATTCAGGAAGCAGCCATTTGGCCTTTGCACTTGCACTAGTTATACTTTTACTTATGTCACATTTACCTCAACTTTCTAAACACCATTTAGGTGTACACCTGAGATGGTCACAGAATTAAATGCAAGTTTTTTTTTTTCAGTACTATTCAGTACTGTGTAAAGTAGTACTTCTTCTTGTTAATTTGAACACTCGGTACTGAACGTGCCATACCATTGTGTAGCTAAATCAGAGTTCTTATTCACGCTCCTTTCAATTTAGTAAATCCTCATGCTCGATCAAAATTCGAAGCTTCAACAAATCTGTTTTATCTTAACTGATACTTGTGTTGACTGGTTAGATTTCTGACCCATCTTTCCTTATCTTCCAACTTGGATATTCTACAAGGAGTAACTTTCTTATGTCAAAATAACGATAATGCAAGAAAATAGTTTCAAAAAGGAGAAAAAAACAGCTAATAGGAAAGAGGGCTAGGGACGAAGAGTAAAACATGGAAGGGAATTTGAGTTGATGGGACGAATGGGATAAGCGAAGTGGAAGGAGACATGGGGACAGTCGAATAAGCAACATTGAGGAAGAGATAAGGAGGAAATAGAAATGGGAGAAGGTGGGGGGGGTTAAGGATGATACAGTGAATAACTGGATGGGAGGAAGGGAAGGATGCTGGGTTATAGGTCGGAAGGTGAAGGGGTGAGGGTGGAAAGATGGAGGGGAAGGGTAGGAAGACAAATAAGAATAGTCAAATTTTATCACTACCTACTTTATGTTTAATCTGACTAAATTTCCTGCACATGTCCACAGTAGACACATTTTCTTGCATTAAAAACTCTGATTTTCAATTTGGTGTGATCATAGATCACAAATCACAAAGCAGTCATGTTAATACAGTTTGCTTCAAGTTGGCAATACTTCTCCACACATCAGTTGCTTTTGGACACAGTTTTCTAAACTTTATTCGGATATATCAACATCCAACATCCAATATTGTCGCTGCCTTTCCTGTAACCTGAAATATTGTGCCCAGTGAAGCTGAGCAAAGAAATAACTCAGGAAGCTATTACTGCTGACATGGAACGGATGAGTTTCCTGACAAGAAAATATTGTTTGAACTATTTTTGTACGTACATGTACGCTTCCCTCTTTAGAAATGCCAGAAGTCATGGAAAATTAAATCTGCAGCAAAAAGTAGCTCCGTAAGTGGCACTTCTGATCTTTATGACATGACTGCGACAACATCCTAATGGATAAACCTGATCTTGAGTTTGACGACTGAATTTATTACCCACCGACAAAAATCACCCACCAGTTGTCAGTAAGCTATTCTGCAAACATTCTTCATTTTAATTTAAGTTTTTTTTGAGGTAGGCCAACAAAAGCAAGAGGAAATTTCGCAACACCATACTGATTGGACCAGTTCACAATACAGAAGTCTTAAGTCTGAAGTTTAGTGGTCATTCAAGATTTTGATGGGTAACTTCAGCCTACTGAGTGCATTTTTTGAGTTGTACCGGCTTGCAATGAAGCCGCATATTAACCAAAGTCTTAAAGATCGTTCCAAAATAGATCTGTTTTGTCGAATGATGTTCACCTTCTCACTGATTCCCAGTGGCATAACCAAAATCCTACCAAATTCCGAAATGCCAAAACTCAAACAACTTGTCTGATAAACGGAAAGGTATATCTATTTTGTGAAACATGAGGCCAGAATGATGTGCTTCCCCGTTGACTGCTGTACAGAAAGCCTTATGAAAATGGTGTTGTTTATTGCTGATAGCGCAGCAGTAAATAGTCTTTTTTTCATACACTAAACAACAGCTGGTCCGGAAGAATACTTTGATTAAGTTCTAATCATTTTATAGGAGATTGTAAAGAAATATTGTGATAATCAGATATATTGTACATGGAAGTGGTAATGTAACTGGCTGTAGAAGAACAGCAGGATTTTTGCTCATATTGTTCCCTGTATATCAAATTGTACTCATTTTTAGACGTAATAGCTTTTTAAGATGCATTATTCTATAGCCTTTGGTCTTTTTGAGTTATGTAGAATGCACATGACATGCTTGCCCTTGAGGGGAAATGTGGGCAGTGAGTACCAGTATTGGAACAAAGTACTTTGCTCTACCTGGTATTAAATTTAAACCCAGATTTAAATCCAAACCATCAGAACAGTGAACAATTTTTTCACGTGAAGGGAATATAAACACATAGCACGAAGCTCTCCTGGGAGTCTTTCCTTCAGCCACTGTGATTTTAGTGGAACTCATGGGATAAAGCACACGATCAGGCTTCTGTCCAAGTTGCAACAATAAAACTTGGAAGAATACTTCACACATTCATCTGCTCTCCCCTCTTCCAAGTTCCTTAACTCAATTGCTAATTCACATCACAAACATCTTGAAATTAACAGCAGTTTTAAAACACACATTTAAAGTTTATAATAACATAGCAGAATCCCTACAGAGTGGGCATTTGGCCCATCAACTCCACACTGGCCCTCTGAACAGCATCCCACCCAGACCAACCTGTAACCCTGCACTTCTCATGCTAATCCACCTAGCCTGCACATCCCTGGACACTATGGACAACTTAGCATGGCCAATCCACCCAATCTGCACATCTTTGAACTGAGGAGGAAACAGGAGCAGCCAGAATAAACCCATGCTGATATGGAGAGAATGTGCAGACTGCACACAGACAGTCATCCAAGGTTGGAATGGAACGTGGTTCTCTCGCACTGAGGCAGCAACGCTAACCAACAACCTCCATGCCACCACTGAATTTAATACAGTAATATTACACCAATTGGATGTAAGGAGAAGCCTGGGAACTATTGACCTGAGAATCTGACTTTGGTGGTGGATAGATTGTTAGAAGTGACTCGGAAAGATAGGATCTATATACATGTGGAGAGGCAAGGAATGATTAGGGATAATCAGCATTGGTTTTGTGCAAATCAAATCTTGTCTCACAAACCTAATTGGAGTTTTTTGAGGAAGTAACCAAGAAAATTGATGAGGGAGGAGCAGTAGACATTGCTGACTTGGACTTTAGCAAAGCCTTTGGCAAAGTTCCACATGGTAAACTAATTAGCAAAATTAGATCACATGGGATTTATAAAAATAAAGTAAATTGTAAATTTATAAAATCATGAAGGGCACAGATAAGTGCAGGTATCTTTTCCCTAAGGTGGGAGATTTCGAGACTAGGCAGCATGTTTTTAAAAGGTGAGAGGTGAAAGATTTCAAAAAGACGAATTGGTGGATGTAGGTAAAGTTACAACATTTAAAAGACAATTAGATAAACACAAGAATAAGAAATGTTTTAAAGGGACATGGGTCAGATGCAGGCAGGTGGAACTAATTTAGTTTGAGAACATGGTCGGCATGGATTGGTTGGACTGAAGAGTCCGCTTCCATGCTGTATGACTATAACTATAGCAACACAATTGGAATGGTTATAAAAGTATTTAAAGTTTATTAAAAAATACTTTCATGCAACCAAAACAGTTCTTGGGTGGTTCTTTGAATATTCCTGGGGGTCTCTTATGAGGCTGGACACATTTGAAAATTTAAACTTGGAGCACTGGATTTGTGCTCTTTCTCAATTTACCATATTACCATTTTTGCTAAAATGTACTTAAGAAAAATGTAAAACATTAAAATTAAAAAAAAGGATGTTAATTTTTTGCAGTAATCAAAGGAATATGATTTTTAAATTAGAAACTCGAACGTTGAAACACGTTTTTAAGTTTTATGAAATTATCCTACTTAGATTGGAGTATATTACAAAATACACACACAAATTCTTTTTAAAAAGTCAAGTGTTAGTGGTCAGCTAAGGCCTTTCATTTTAAAATTAATTAGTTATTACGCTGCAGCACATTTCAAGTGTCATATACACTGGTGTTTTCACTCTTAAAAGAACTCCATGAAACATTTTAATTACAACAAGTATTTCGAGAAAATTTTGTTCGCTTTCTTGGGTAAGTTGTATCCCTATTATATAATAGTGTAAAATAGATTCAGGAACAAAAAGTGTCACCTGAAGACAAAAAGTAGTGTACTGTCACTTGTGGTTGAAATCCATTATGTCACCACAACTTCATTTACTATATTAACTAATTTGATCTTTACCTAATTAGAAATAGTGTAAACATGTCAAGCTGACCTTTAGCATTATCAAATTAACTCAAGACAATTACTGTGATCTTAAAATTTGTAAAATACAGTTTTATTAATTTTTTCAACAGTGCCATTTACTTAAGTTTAGGCAAGAGAGAACCCACTGAACTGACATCCACAAGCTAAGGCAAGTTAAACAAACAGCATCAGAAAAATCCACAATATTACTTTAATTGATCCTCAGATGGGATCTTTCTGTGGCACACAAAATCAATGCATGTTGTGGTCATGTACCATTCACCTGAATAGCCACACTTCGCAAATGAAAGGAGGCTATAGCAGCCTCTATGTATCTTGGCCTCCAGTTTTGAGAACTATTATTTAAAGAGATAATTGCACGAAAAAGGTGCAACTCTAAAGGTAATATAACAACACTTTAAACCTATTACCTGAATACTTGTGTTCAATAATTAACATGCATACACACTCTATAGTAAAGCAAGAATCTAAACACAACCCATGTCAGAACGTAACCATGAAAATGGGTGTCAAGGACACTTAATTCAGTGGCTTAGTTGTGCTCCACTTAGAGTAATTTGCCCTTATAATCCAAAATCACTATTACAAAATGGGTCTCTTTAGGAGGACAAGTCTATTTATTCAGTTGCAGTCCCTAGAAGGTATGCAAAAGTTCTGCAATTGTGCACATCCAGTTAAATTCAGCTAGCAGCATGTGCAAAAAGATCTTCAAGTGGAGGCTATTACAGAACTAATCAACAGCAACCCACAAAACCTCTTTAATTCAGTCCATTTACAGGGAACACCAACATTAGAAAATCTTTGAATACAACTGATGGCAAAACATTCACAAATAACAGTTCACTTGCCAAAGATGACCCTGCCGTAACAACATTACATGGAATCCGCAGAGTTTTGATGCACTGAAGCTACATGGCTATCAACAACAGACTATTTGGTTCACGTGTTGTGTTCTTTTTCGGTCATGTGGAAAAAGAGGGTACTAGGATCAACAAGAATCCTATAGACTAAAGTACAGTTCAACAAATCTCTTGAACAGAAACTTCAGTAGTGGAAGAAAACTATTTACGCTCATGCTACATATGGGGTCAGTAACCAAGATCCATCATATTTTCAAAAAGACTCTATAGGCAGGATCATTTAGCCACAATACAAACCTTAAATCAATAATGACATACCTAAGTCCCAAGTCACATCTATAGGTTACATAACTTATTCCGAACCTACTTAAACTGGATTGAATTCTTGGAATTAGTGGCCAGGGAAATATCTATTGACAAGAATCTTATGGACTTCCAGCTAGCGTTGATGAAACCCTTTCAAGAGATTGTTAGTTAAACTTCAAGTTTGTGGAATAAAGGAAAGATTCTTGACCTGGTTAGGCATTTGCCTGAGAGACAGGACACAAAGTAGGGTCAGTGGGCAGATAACTGTAATTGGTAGACTATGTCTAATGGTTTACTACGTGTGTCCATACCATGGCCTCAGTTTTTCATCATTTGTATTAACAACCTGGATGAGATGTAAAGCCACACAGCGAATTGCTAATGTTAATAAGACAGGTATTATTTAAGCAGATGGAAGCATAACATTACAAAGAGATACTGTTTGATCAAGTGACTGGAAAAAATTGAGGCAAATGGATTTTCAAGTTAGTAAACATGCAGTCATCAAACTTGGACCTAAAATGGAAAGAAAAAGGTGCGTGGTAAATTTTGCAAAGCTAGAAACAGTGGAAAGACACTTGGGTGCCTCGATACACACATCTTTAAAATATCAGAGACCGGTGTAGAAAGGAATCAAGTGTCGGCTAATCAGTGAGGACTGGAAGTCAGGTTTAAACAGCCCATCTGGTGTCTGTTAGCATTTCTTTGTCCCACATTTCAGACAGAATATGTTTAAATTAGAGGGATCGCAGTGTACATTCACAAAGATGACGTCCTGAGTTCAAGGGTTAAATTATAATGACAGGTTAAATAAACTTGAGTTGCATTCCTTGGAATTTAGACAGTAAAGAGGCTATTTGATGAAAATTTTCAAAGTATTAATGTGAACAACCAGGCAGGAAAAGAGAAACTATTTCCACCTGCTGTGTTCATCCAGCTCTACATCTTGTTATCTCGAATTCTCCAGCATCTGCAGTTCCTATTATCCCTGAAACTATTTCCACTAGTTGGGATTCAGGGGCTTGCTAAAAATTACAAACAAACTTGCTAGGAATTCAATTCCAGTTAGGAGTTGGAAATTTGCAAAGTTCCTTTGTAAAAAGGTATTTGATGCTTAGCTAAATGCTAATTTTAGTTTCAAGATTTATTGATTTCTGTCAATCAAACATCCAAGTATGTGAAGCAATGGTAGGTATAGGACATTATGTCACAAATCAGCCTTGGTCTCATTTATGATAGAATAGACTCAAGGGGTGAACCAGCCTACTCCTTTTCCCATGGCCTTATGTTCCCATTGATGTAAACATTAAGTCATTAGATTCGAAAACAAATGTTGGCATTTCTAATCTTTTCTGCGAGTGTCATTCCAACATAATGATAAATAAGCTACAAAGAATTTAGTTTAAAATATTGTAGGTGCAGTCAAATCACCCCTTTGATGCTTTCTGTAACTAATCAGATAATGAATGTTGTCCAATGCATGTCAATCTTAATAGCAAATGTAAAACAAAAATGGTCAATGCACGAGGAGGAGGGTGATTACTAGATCTCATCTAGTTTACTTCTACTGGCTTAGATGTTACACATTACAAAAGTAATGTTGTTGACTGATCATGCCAATTAATTTCAATTAATGAATATACAGCTGACCCAGGCAAAAGGGGAGACAAGCCCCAGTGACGGGGACTATTGCTTTGAAAAAGTTTGAAACTAAAAAATGGTAGCATGCAAAGTTAGCGTTATGGCAAATGCAATTCAGAAGACATTTACAAATATACATTAGCAATTATTACCCCGGAAGGAGTCTAAACAAGGAAGCTACATACTTTCAAGGTTCATAAACAGTGCATAAGCTGTGGGTAGATAATTAATATTAGATGTTCAACAAATGAAAAATGAAAAAAAAACTGATGATTCAATTTATGCAAGTTAAGACACAGCTCTGATTCACAGCAGATTGGTGGTGTTCACTGGGTTAACAGGATGCGTAATCTCAAAATTGTAGAGGTTTTCAGCATCACATCATTGCTGCCCTCTGGTGAAAAATCTCCAAAAGCTTTAAAATCCAATACTTGATTTCACAATGACATCCTAGTTCTACAGCACATTTTATCCTATTACTATGTAGTCCGTATACAAAACCCAGCTGATGCACTAAGGACTACTTTGACGAAGAAAAAGTTAAATTTAATATTTTAATCAAATATCAAATTAGCTGTACAAAAAAAAATAGCTGAAGCCATTTCTTTCAGCATCTGGTTTTAAAAATGTTTAAATGGACAGTAAGATGCCTGATTTAAAAGTGACAAAATGCAATGTTGTATATGAACTAATGCATTGTTGTTGGGGGATTTAAAACATCCATGCTAAAGACAATGCGATAATTTACCGTCTGGCAAGAGCCACAGTTTCCATAACACTCCTACGGGTGTTAAGCAGAATTCAGAATATTCTGATGGACTCATTTCATCTCATGAATATTCTTTTGAAAGATTCAGGTTATCTGTCTTTGTATTGGTGATACTGATCAGAACAGCTGATTGTGTCACATTTAATGATCAACAGTAAAAGAACAATTTATTAATCACTGAAGCAGTTCCAAAGTTTCTAATGGTTTTATATTCCTCTTATGGGTAATCTAATGCAAAGAGAACGTAGCCTGCTTGCACTGACACTTGGATATATTTTCTAAATCAAAGACAAATTGCTCAACATCTTTAAACTAGGCAAATTTTTATGTGTGCCAAAAGCTATCAATGAAACGCCCACGAATAAATGACAAGCTACCAAATTAAATGAATTGGTCAACAGAAGATCAATGTAATTTAAACAACATACAAGCATGAAAAAGGTGACAATGAATCCGACATTTCGGTAAATTTTAAGAGATTTAATTTTACAGGGAGTGAAAGAGATCGAGAGCGGGGGAAGGGAGGTTGTAAGAAGAGACTGGGGCTGCTTGAATACGAGATCCTGAGCTTTATAAATCTAGGTATTGAGAACAAGAGTCAGGAAGTCATGTTAAACCTACACTGGTTCGGTTCTAAGTGAGGCAATGTGTTCAATACAGCAGAAGCTGCAGTTGTTTTTCCTCAAGCAGAAAAGAATAAATGGAGATTTAACAAAGGTATTTACAGCAGTGAAGCATTTACAATGCATTGATAAAGTGAAACTGTTTCCAATGGCACAGGGTTGATATCCACAAGGTGAGCAAAAGAACAAGAGGGACGTGAAGAAAACCTGTTTTTCATGAGTGGTTAGGATATCCAATGCCCCAGAGTACTGGATGCTATCCAAGGCAATTAGTTATTGAAAAGGTTAACTGATATCACCAGATAATCTTCCCCATTAGGACATGAAACATGGTACATGGGAGGAACAAATCAGTGTCTTGCCCAGAGGTATGATGTTCAGAATGTTTAGTATTGTTCCAATGTTCCATGTGTTCATGTACTAAATAAACATAGCTCACAGTTACGTGTACTCATTCTCAAGCTAAGCTGATTTCTCACGAGATCATCAGACATCTTGCTTGTAATATAACTTGATAATAAGCACCGTATGAAAAACATTTACTGTTTACCAAATTTGAGCAATCTTCTGCCAGAGTTTATTTGGTAATCTCTTTCCACTTGATATCAGTTGTATCAACTAATATCATGGAGGAGGATTGGTGGCTGCAAACCTACCCAAGGCAATCCAGGTAGTTTAGCCATTAGTGTAGATAGGGACAGCAATTAGCATAATATAGTAGTGGATACAGGCTCAAAAAAAAGAAAAACATTTTAAGGAAAACTGTTGCAGGGAAGTAGTGAAAGACTTACTGGATTGTTTTTTGCAGAGCAGCGTAGACTTGATGCATTCAATAGTCTACTTCCCTACTGTCCTGTTGTATGTTTCTAAGGTTTTCTAAGAGTTTCAAAAAACTATATTTTCTTGATTCAGTTTATTCAACCACTAAGTGGTATGAGGGAAGTACTTGTTCACCTCTAACTCCTGGCCTCAGCGCAGACCCAGTGAGATGTCCTCTTGGCCTGGCATGACAGTCTCCTGGCCTGGCCTGGCATGGAGGTCTCTCAGCAGCTCAGCATGGCAGCCTAACCACAGATGTCTGGTTTTAAGGTGATTCCAGAGCAGTCTCCTGGCCTCAAGAACCTCAATTGAAGCCCAGTGCAGTTTGGAGTCAAGGCCTGGCACAGACTGGCAATTAGGTGCCACCATGGACTGGGAAGGACCATTATTTTGAACTTTTTTATTTCTATTTTCTAATTTATTCCTACCATCTGCAATGCTCAACTTCCTATTTGTTCATTTTTGATTTCATTTTCCTGAGAACTTGTACTGAAGAATGTGTACCTAGGTAGGTTTCTACCTAAGATGGTTCTGTAAGTGGCAACTTGTAAACATTTTATCGTACTCAAGAGTGTGAATGACAATAAAGCTGTTGCATGTGTTTCCCAAATTGTGGGCCAAGTGGGCTTGTGGAGATATATTGTTTCAGGACAGGAACTCCACTGCCTCTAAGGAAACGACAGAAACAGTGCAAAGGAGGCTCTGGCAGGACACCCCCGGACTTGCCAGTTGTTTCCATCCAAACAAGAAGGGAGGATGCTGAGCCCAAAGTACTCTTAATCCTTAAAACATATTTAATAGCAAGTGCTGAGTGGGCTTAGGATGTTTTGTGTGCCAACTTGATACAGACAAAGGCAGGCAAGCGTAACTCAATGATTGACCACAGGCAAACTTGGGAAGTCATACTGCTGAGCTAGGAACACAAGTGGCAGCCTCCAAATTTAACTCTGTTGCAGTTCCAGTTATACAAGTTCCAGAGATTGGGCAAACTATTTCATAGGCACAGGCACAGGCATCTGGGGAGGGGGGCAAATGGAAGATTGGCTGATTATTGCGTGCTGTGGTGTAGGCTATTTGGGAAGAGGACAGGAGCTAATATTTATTGAGGGCAACTAACAGCAGCTTCACTGAGTTCTCTATCACTGGCTAAAATGTACATGAATACACAAAAACATTACCAATTTTACAAAGCACTTTAAAACCATAGCTTTTCATATTTATTTGTAATGTTGATCCACATATGCAAACTTTAGGAAGTCTTAAAAAATAATTCATTCCATGGGATGTAGATGCCACTGCCAAGCCAGCATTTACTGGAAACCTCTAAATGCCTTGGAACTGTGTGGCTTCCTGGGTTATTTCAGAGGGTGAGAGTAAGTTACAATTATATACTGCATGTCACTATTCTGCTTGATTGTCTTTTATTCGCTGACATCTGGGTCACACTAGGCTAACTTAAGTGTTAAGGTGGAGCTGCACTGGAAAATAACTCAGTCCTAAATAAAAACCCAATACACTTGTAACAAAATGCATTACATGTCATATAAACTTAGTTTCTTGTCGCCAAAAATTTGGCAGTTATATTTCCCCGAAAAATCAGCATCAGTACTCCATTTGCTGGTGAGTATACAGTGAAAGTAAAAAGGTGCCACAGGAACAAAAAATTTGCAGTAGTGTCTCTCACAAGTCCTGTATTAGTCAATTTTCTATGGTCTTGATTCACTAATTAAGAATGGACAACAAGCTCCCAACTGTACTCGAAGACATTGAATCTTACAGTACAATAGGCAGCCACTCAAGTATCTGCTCTGCATGTTTGAAAGAGACACTTAATTCACCCAAGTTGCAGCTCACATTCAAAAACTTTGCAAAATTCTCTTTGTCAAGTATATACGCATTTCAAAAACAAACAGAAAACGTTGGAGAGACTCATCAGGTCTGGCAGCATCTGAGAAACAGTTCACAGTTCGAATGCAACATAGCTCTGTTTTGAAGAGGAGTGATACCAGACTTAAAACACGAACTCTGTTAGTGTCACTCTGACGCTGTCAGGCCTGATTAGTTTCTCCAGCATTCCCTGTATTTGTTTTTGATGACCGGCATCCACTGTGTTTTACTTTTATATATGCAATCCACTTTTCAGTTGCTACTGAATCTGCTTCTACCACTATCTGACAATGCACTTCAGAGCATAACAACTCTTGATGCTTCTATTAATCACCTGTGTTCTGCTGTTACTGATTCTTCTGCCAGTCTAAACAAGTTTTCCTGATGTACTTGATCAAAACTCCAAATAATTTTGAATGCCTCTATTAAATCCCTCAGTCTCCCAACCTGAGCTTCTCTGGACTTTCAACAGATCTCAAACACCTCATCTCAGGTAATTTTCACAGATGTCAGCAACTTAACACACAATATTGTGGAATGATGCACTGTAACACTTATAAAGCAGTTTACAAACAGTATCTTTGATCTAAGTTCCAAATTTTAAGTTGATGGAATTATGAAAACAAAAATGCATAAGAGCCCAAATTCTGTAAGGGCAGAGAGAACAAAATGAAATCGAATGCAAAATTCCTAATATTAACTTGTATTTAAAGTATGAAACACAAACATATTACAAAGATTAATAAAAATTAGGCAATATACATGCCTCTAAAGGCATGGAATGCCACTTGGCATAGTGGTTTTGTTCACCACCTATAAAACTGCCAGCAGTGAAAATAGCAAATATCCACAGCCAGTGCTAGTTTTCATTGTTGGGTTTTTCTGTGGAAGGATTGAACTCTCAGTGAAAACATACAGGCTATGAATACGATTCCATCATGACTACGCTCTAGTGGTTGTAACATGGGGAATAAATTCATGAAAAGAATTCATAGCACAGCTCAAACACAAATTTCACGTTCTGTGCAGTGTTCCAATATAGCACCCAGTGGGCAAACCCACACAGGTGAAAACAAAGTAACTTTAGCGCAATGAGAATCAGAACATACTGAGCCAGCAACTAAACATAACTGGGGCAAATAATGTAGTAATGAGTCATAAATTTTATTCAGCTAATTGGTTCTGCCTTTGAAATTCATAATTGATTAAATAAATATTGCATTAGCATGGATTCCCAAGAGAAGAATGTCAGGACTAACTGCATCACTTAGCTTCTAATCTACATTCTTACGAAGTTGCTAACATTACTTGATTTACAGTTGCAATCATACCATTAAATCTCATAAACAATACTTTCTTTGCCAATATTAGAATTATGTCTTACTGTTAGAATAAGATTCCATAACACCTGTATTTTTGACACTACCAGTGCCATTTCACAACCAAAACAGCATCCCGTCCTCTCCCACAATTTCGGTGTAGGCCACTTCAGATGCTATTTTGGGGAAGTGGGCAGCATCAGCACCATGAACCTTTAGAAGTTGCAGGCTAGCATTAGGTGGTGCTAGTCTGTCAGAAATCTGGGCCACCGTGAAGGTTGCATGATGGCTGCCTGAGAAGGAATGAACACTGGTTACTCCTGAATTGTAATCCACCTGCTCACTTAAGGGCCATCTCTTGTGCCCCACTGCTTTATTTCAGATTCGTCCTCATGCACTTGACTTAATACAAGCCTTAACACATTTGGGCAGCACAGTAGTTCAGTGGTTAGGGCTGCCGCCTCACAGCGCCCAGGACCTGGGTTCCATTCCAGCCTCGGGTGACTGTCTGTGTGGAGTTTGCATATTCTCCTTGTGTCTGCATGGGTTTCCACCAGGTGCTCCACTTTCCTCCTACAGTCCAAAAGAAGTGTGTAGGTTAGGTGAACTGGCCATGCTAAATTGCTCAGTATCCAGGGATGTGCAGGCTCAATGGATTAGCCATAGGAAATGCAGGATTATGGGGACTGGGTAGGGAGTTGGGTTTGGGTGGGTGCTCTTCAGAGGATCAGTGTGGATGATGAGCCAGATGGCCTGCTTCCACACTATTGTGATTCTATTCTATTTTTAAAAAGGACAAAGTTATGCATCTGAACTAAGTACTCTCAAACACCAATACTCTTGTTCACATGCTTGCTTATTACAGTTATCACTTTGAGACCTTCCAAGATTTTCCCCATTGTTCAAGTTCTAGCCATGTTATTATTGTCTTCTTTCAAATTTCATTCGAAGACTGGCACTGAAGCTATGTATTTCAATTGTGATTTGTTTTCCATCTGACTGAATTCTATAGTGAAAACTACTGAATTTTCATGTAACATTCTTTACTTTGCCTGCAATTCATTGGATTTGTTTTAGGAGTTGTGACATGTCCCTGCTAGTGGTTTTCTTCATCCCCTGATGCACAGTTCCCTTAGCATCTCATTTTCTCATTC
Source organism: Ginglymostoma cirratum (assembly GCA_024137785.1). Taxonomy (NCBI): domain Eukaryota; kingdom Metazoa; phylum Chordata; class Chondrichthyes; order Orectolobiformes; family Ginglymostomatidae; genus Ginglymostoma; species Ginglymostoma cirratum. The sequence continues at coordinate 11,195,642 of JAHRHZ010000070.1, forward strand.
GCGCTAAGGTTCTTTTTGCGGCCTAGCCACCCACTATGTAGGACTAGAAGATACATTTCATTATCGTGGGGATGACGGTGGACACTTGCTTCCTATTGCACAATTAGCTTGCATAGGTGCTGTGAATGAATGATAGTATACACATGGACTGCAAACTACCCATGAAAACCAGAGGAACATGAACAGGAAGGAACTGTGTTCCCACAGTGTGGGTTTTGTATGTGACACCCATTGGCACATTAATGGGCCAGCAGGCAGACAGATGTCACAAGCCTTCATCATGACCTTCTTCAGCCCTCTAACGTTGCGTTCTTGCAACTCTGGCCTATGTATGCATCCCTTTTGATTTTCTGCCATTTACAGCAGCCATAACTTCAGCCATCTGGGCCAAAAACTCTAGAACTCTGCCCTTAAAATTTCTTAACTCAGGATTATCAACTTCGGGTGCGGAAGAAGTTTTCAATCAGCTGTCACCACTCCAGATCTCTCCAAACACCATGAAACTAGTCTCCTGGATCACCTCATCGACAGCCAAAAGTCAACAGCATACTGGTTATGTGACTCAAATGACCTCTCTCTACCATGAATCACACCAGCACACTCTTTAGAATTTTCACCAGGAAGTTTTAAACTGCAAATATTTAAATCTATTTTCATGTTTATACACAGAAGGTAAAGTTGCCATAGTCCTACTTGGCCATTGGGCAGCTCTCTCATCAGAGAGGTGACTGGCGGTGATTTAACCCAGGGCTCACTACATCTCAAGCAAGGATAGGGGTCGAGAAGGAGAGTTCTATGGTAATATCAGCTAATGCAGGAACTGAACACGCGCTGTCGGCATTATTTTTCATTGCCAACCAGCCATCCAGCCAAGTGAACTAACCAACAATAGTACAATGTAATTTTTGTACCATAAGATGCTTCCTTCAATAACAATGCTCCTTGCCTTCAACTTTTCCCTGTGCTTCCAGGTGGCTAAAACTGAAGGTTCGATTTCAACCACAACATGCACAGCTTAGAGCGAAAACGAGCAGGTGCCAGGTAAGTAAGGATGCTGAGGCCAGGGGCAATGAGGGAGAGAGTGTCAATACTTCACAAGGGACAGAAGGGGTTTCCCCTTTTTTCCATGTGTTGTGGCCTCTGTTACAGGCACACCTAAATAACTTGGAATTATAACTTTGATGCAAACCATTTAAATGCACTTATGGCATCAAATTAGATAGAAGGGAACAATTAGAAGGTTGCATGATTTTGCAGGAAGCACAGAGGTCACTCATGGGTTGATCAGCCAAAAGTGAAATTTTCTAAGACTACAAGCAAAGCAAGATAGAAATGGCACAAATATTTCGTGCGCGGGATAGAAATTGCTCTGCGCAGTTCAAAGAGGGGGTGTGACCGGCCATGTGTAAAACATTGAGATGGAAATGCAGTAAGCAAGTAGGATGCAAAGTTACACTGTAGTGTTATTAGGAATTCAAACATTGCTAAGTCATGGTAAAGTTATACAGCGCCTGCTCAGACCGCATATGGAACTCGGTGGATGGCCCTTGTCACAGAAACATCAAGTGATTAAGCTCCAAAAATAAAACAGCAGAAAAGAGCAAGTGTGATTCCAGGTATCATAATTAAGTGTTGATGGGTTGAAATAGGTCTTCATGTGAGAAATAAAAGATTACAAATGAGATAGGGAAAGTAAGGAAATAAAGAAAACAAGCTAGACCATTGAAAATAAACCCAGAGCTACATTTCATACATTAAAATAGCAGAATAAGAAATCAGTTAAAGGAGTAAAAACCAAGTGTAGCAAAAGACATCAGGAGATACAAACTGGAATGCTTCCCATGATGACATAAGTCTCACTGCAGTCACGGAAAGGGATTGAATTGATATTCTGGAAGGATAATTTTTAAAGGACATTCATTTAAACTTAACTTCATGTATGAAGAAACCTTTTCCGCACCTTTACGGCCCATGGGGCAATTTAGTTTAATAGATTTTTTCTTTTAAAAGGTTTCAGTGCAGCCAAACATGTGACAGTTCAGTTACATATGAATATGCTCAAGGCACAAACACCATCTACTGGACAAAAACTGTACATACGACAAATACTGAAAGCAGACACTGCTGGAAATAATCAGATCAGCCAGCTTGAATGGAGAGACAAAGTGAACATATAGATCATTAACCTCTTCTCTGAACGGAAAAAAATTTGGAATGTATCAGATTTTAAAAAATAAAACTGTTAGGAAAAAGGGGAAACAACAAAAGGCAAAATCTGACATAGGGTGAAGATCTGGAGAAATTACACGATATCAGGACTTCAGAAATAGGACTCAGCCATTCGATTTTTGAACCCGCTCTGCCATTCAATTAGGTCACAGCTGATCACATTCAAACCAAGGTTTTACAGTAATTGTTTTAGGAGTCGTAGTTTAAGGGTCTGATTGGGAAGTGGTATTGCCCTCACCCCTGGGCCAGGTGATCTGGGTTCAAGTCTCAAATTCTTTGAACAGGTTGATTAGAAATAATGAGAAGTAGTAGTTAAGGGCATTTAGATCCGACAACCTGCTGATTAAACAAGATCATGGCTGATTATGACCTCAACACCATTTTCCCACCTGTCCACCATTCCAGAAGCCTGGACACCCATGAGGACATTGAGGACACAGTCCCAAAATATGTTCAATGACCCAGTCTCCAAAGCTCCCCAAGGTAGAGAAATAAGATTAAGTAATTTAAAATAATTTCGTTAGAAATTTAAAATTCTTCATCTCCACCTAAACGAAAAAAACCTCACTCAAAAAATGTGCCATAGTTTAGAATGCCCACAGGGAAGGGGACATTCTCTCAGCACCTACCCTATCAAGTCCCTTCAGAATATCTTACGTTTCAAGATGATCACTCATTTATCAGAAGTCCAATGGGTATAGGCCCAACCAGATCAATCTTCACTCAGAAGACTACCACTTTGATCGCAGGAATCAACCAAGTCAACTTTTTCTGAACTGCCTCTGTGCCTGTAAAGTCCCCTTAAATAAAGGGACCAAATATGCATACATTAGATTAGGCAAGACATCATCCAAACCCTGCGCAGTTTATAGCAAGATATCCGTATCTTTACACTCCATGCCCTTTATTATAACGGCTGACATTGTATTTGCCTTCCCAATTACTCAATTTACCTGCATGCTAAATCTTTGTGGTTGATGTACCAGTAAACTCAAATTCCTCTGTAACCAAAATGAAACAAAGAACTGCGGATGCTGGAGATCTGAAACACACAAAAACACAAATTGCTGGAGAAACTCTCAGAGTCTGGCAGCAACTGCATTTTGTTAGACCAACAGGAGGCTGGAAGAACACAGCAAGTCAGGCAGCATCTGGAGGAAAGGAGCAGTTAATGTTTATCCAAGTCCATTCAGAAAGAAGGGTAATACCCAAAACATTGACTGCTTCTTTCCCCCAGATGCTGCCTGGCTTGCTGTGTTCTTCCAGCCTCCTACTTGTCTACCTGAATTCCAGCATCTGCAGTTTTTTCATCTCTAACCAAGTTAACATTTTGGGTCCGGTTCTTTAAATCTGACAACAGCTGGGAAAAAAGTCATATTTATGCTAGTATTGCAGTACAGTGGGGGCTGATAGCTGGAGTAAGCGTATAAGGTGATGAGCAGAGACAGCAAGCGAGAACAAGATAAGACAGACCACTACCAGTGCTCAGATGCAGTATGTACCATCTACATGTGCACTGAAATTCACCAAGACTCCTTAGACAACACCTTCTAAACCTATGACTACTTCCATCTAGAAGAACAACAGATACATGGGAATACCACTTGCAAGTTGTCCTCCAAGCCATTCATCATCCTGACTTGGAAACACATTGCCATTCCTTCACTGTCACTGAATCATTTTCTTGGAATTCTCTCCCCATTGGCATTCTAGGTTTACCTACAGCACATGGACAGTAGCTGTTCAAGGTGGCAGGTCAAGGGCAGACATTAAAGTCAACTAGGGATGGGCAATAAATGCTGGCCATCCAGACAGCAATACCTAGATTTCATGAGTGAATGAAAAAAAAATACACAACAGCTTCTTTCAATGAAATAATCCTGTTGCTTTGTTGGTCCAGCAGGTTTTAGCTCAATTTACGTTTTCATAAGACAGACAAATTTTATTTAGGAGTACTACATTATGTCAATATGAACAAAGCGTGCAACATATTTTCAATATATGTTTTACTGTTTACTATAATTCAGTTACCAAGCTGCTTAGAATCACACAAAGAAATGAGGCATTTTTGTATGTTGGCAAGAGCCAAAACATTATGTCCATATGACCATGGAAAACTGTGAAGTATTTCTCATTACTTGAAGACGCATTCAGTCCTTTAAAAAAAGCTACCTACCACCCTACAGTAAATCTAAGTATAGTACTTCAATTATTCAATGATGATTATGTATTGACAACAATACCCAAGTGTTCATTGCAACTTTCCCAACAAAGCAATATTGGAGAGGCATTAAAACCAAAACACACTAAATATACAGTGGGCCACTCAGCATTTTCAGTCAAAAAATAGTTAGAATTTCAGATCGATGATCTTTTATCAGATCTATATCAGTTCTGCTTCACCAGGTTGGTCTTTGAAAGTATTTTTTCTAGCTTGTGAAGTACTGTGTGCATTAGAATGACAAAGGCAAATGGCTGATGCTAATTGATGTCAGACTGTTCTTAGCACAACCATTCTCTGTACTAAAAGAACGGCGGTGCACTTGCATTTTTATATAACTGCAAACTATGGCCATGTGTAGGAAACAGGAGCTAAGCAAAACATTTCAAACTTTCCGTTTCACAAACCTTAGCAGTCGAGTTGACAGAGTTCAACATCATGAAAATCTGCCATTGAAAAGGAGAACTACATGCTTGCTATGAACTTATTTTCCACAAGGGCATACAAAACAACACAACACAACTAAACATCACAGCACACTTGTCAACTTACCTATATTCTATTGGACATGTTCAATATTCACCTAATTTATAGAATGGATAAAGAAATGAGACCAATTGAATTAAAGGTTTTAATATCATCTTTTAAAACTGGCATTTATTTAAACATACGCAGAGTTAAACAGGAGCTGTTTGTGTATTTAAAACATTAACTCAGTTTCTAGTGTTCCTGGTACATGACTGGACAAACATTCCAAATGAGTTAAAATTACCCAAACTTCCAACTCAACAGCAATCTTTTACTTTAATTTATCTTCACAGCAATAAATGATCTTTAATGTATATGTAGCACCACACTAAGGCTCACAGTTCAGAGGTGAATCACTGACTCAGTGTTCCTTCAAACAGGACAGTGTTCTCTCAAAGGGCAGCACGATCCGAGTCGAGGTGATGACTTTCAAATGAAGCAAATGATTCCATCTATCATTCATTTGACATGATTTTAGCCACAACGGAACTAAAGGCAGCCAACTCTCAGACTCCAACTGTACACAAATGGAGTCTAAGACATCAGACATCAACTTTCACTGCAGGTATTTGTGCATAGCAAAAGACCTGAGAACAAGAAAACATACTACTGATTTACTAACTGCAGCAACTGCATAAAGCCCACTTGGAAAGTTAGAGAAGCATTAAGTGCTAAACGTGTGACTTGTGTTCAGCTTGGCGCGGAGGATCATGCTTGTTTTCAGAAACCCAACACAAAGGTCTAAAATTTAATACTGGATCAGACAGCCTCCAGAGATAGCATATGCTCAAGAATGACGTTAGAGCTGAAAAAAAAAAGACGCAAGAAACAAGACAAAGGATCCACCTCAGTTTCAGCGTAGACACACCAAAGTAGAACTTGTGGAGTTAGTTTCTCTTGCTAATCTTGACAAACTGAATGACAACTTAAATTTGTTTAGCCCTTTTAAGGTAATTAAGTGTCCCAAGCTATTTCACAGAACTGTTAGAAAACAATGATACCAAGCCAGTTGACCAAAGATCTTGTGGAAGTTCATTGTTAAGCCATATCTAAAAGGAGAAAAGTGAGGTTGTCAGCTGCATGGAGCGAATTCCAGAGTATGGGGCCTTGGCAAATGAAGGCACAGCAATCGTGTTTAATGTCAGGTTTCCAAAAGAGACTGAAATTAGCTGAATGCAGACACTTGGACTTGTGGCCCTGGAGGAGATGACAGCAATAGGACAGAGGGATTTGAAGCAACAGTTGGAGAATTTTTAGAAGTCAAGGCATTACTTTACTGGGAGCAAATGTACATCAGCAAATATGTGGATGATGGGTGAACAGAATTTGATAAGAGTTAAGAAGCGAAACATCTTATGACACATATTCATGGCCATCACATCCTGAAGTGTGACTTCAAACCAGAGTCTTTGCAGTGGGTGACGGAGGTTGAGGTGGTGTACGATTTTCTTCTCATAGTTTGGGGAGATGAGATGGTTTTGGCCAGCCATCCAGTGGCCCGGCATTCCTTTGGACGCTTTCTGTGACTGCTTCTGGCCCAAGATTGGTGTCAAGGTGGGTCTTTGGCGCAGCTTTGGGATTCTGCGGGGTCATGGGCCCACGATTCCAGTGGCCAGTGTGGACGGCTGGCTTTGGCAGTGAGATTGGTCTTTGGGACAGCTTTGGTGACAGCTTCCAGCATGGTTTTCCAGTGGCCTGGCGTGGCAGTCTTCTCTTCAGTAGTGTTTTCATGAGCCTAGGATCCACGAATTGAACACTGATGGACTTAATTTGTTTAATTTTTCTCATCTATACCTTCTATTATTAATATTGTCACCGTGGTATGGCAACTTCAATGCTTTTCACTGTACTTTTTTGTTAAAAGGCAAGTGACAATAAGCTATTCTATTAATTAGGCCATTCAGCCAGTCTGCTGCACCACTTAATCATGGCTGGTATGCTTCTTAACCCCATTCTCCTGCCTTCTCCCCGTTATTCTTGATACCCTTCCTCCTCAAGGATCTCTCTCTCTCTCAAATATATTCAACGACTTGACCTCCAAAACTTCTGTGGCAATAAGTTCCATAGATTGACCACCCTTTAACAGAAGAAATTCCTGCTCATCTCAGTTCTCAAGTGTCATTGCTTCACTCTCTGGCTGTGTCCTCAAGTCCTAGTCTCTCCTATTAGGGGAAACATCTTCTCCATGTCCACCCAGGCCTCTCTGCATAGTACAAGTTTCAGTGAGATCCCAGCTCATCCTTCTAAACTCCTCATATGACAAACCCTATTCCTCAGATCATTCTTGTATGATGTCCTCTGGAAGCCCTCCAATGCATGGATGTCCTTCCTTAAAAATAGGGCTCAAAACTACTCAAGATTCGAAATGTAGTCTGAACAGAGCTTTTCTAGCCTCAGAAGTACATCTCTGACCTTCTATTCTCATCCTTATCAAAAGGATCCTACCATTGCATTTGCCTTCTTAATGCCAAATGAACCTGCATGCTAACTTTAAGAGAATCCTGAACTAAGACTCTTAAGTCCCTTTCTCTGTCTCAGATTTTTGAAGATTATTTTCTTAATGGGGAAAGGCCATGCCCATATTCTTCCTAGCAAAGTACATAACCTAAAACTTACCCATGTTGTATTCCATCAGCTACTGCTTTATCCACTCTCCAAGCCTGCCAAGTCCTTCTACAGGTCCTCTCTGCCTCCTCAATGCTATCTGTTCCTCCTGAAAAATCACCACCAATACCTCTACAATCTCATCTACCTTTTCCACAACTTTGGGGTGTAGTCCATCTGACCCAGATGATTTATCCACCTTTAGACCTTACAGCTTCCCCAGCACCTTCTTCTTAGTGATAGCCACTACACCCATCAATGTCCCCTGACTCGAAGTTCTGGTATGCCGATGTCTTCCCCCACTAATTCTGATGTAAACTACCTATTCAGTTTCTCTGCCATTTCTTTGCTCCTCATTATGACTTCTCCAGTCCTTTTTTGCCAATGGTCCAAAGTCCACTCTTTGCCTCTCTTACTTTTTAGCTATCCAAAAAACTCTTGCAATATTTTATGTCAGTAGCTGGCTTATTCTCATATTTCATCTTCTCCACCCTTATTACTTTTTTAGTCATCCTCTGTTTATTTATAAAAGGTTTCCCACTAATCTACACTTTTTAATTTTGCTTTTATGCGGTCCCTTATTTCCTTTGTCAGCCATGATTGCCTTGTCCTACCCTTAGCACTTTTCTTCTTCCCTGTGATGGATTTCAGCTCTGCCTCCTGAATTACCCCACAAACTCCTGCCATTCCTTGTCCACCATTTTCTCTGCTGGTTCCCCTTCCAATCAACTCTGGCCTGGCGGAGGCGGTGGTATTCCGGCTGTGGGTACGTGAGTGTTCGCAGACTGAGGGATGGACTTTGTGGCTTTGTTTTTCTGGCAGCAAGGACTCATGGCGGAGGTCCAGGGGAGGGGGGAGTCTTTTCTACACTATGAAGGCATCAGAGAATAGCAACTTATTACACTTTTCACTATTCCTGTACTTGAGTACATGTGACAACAAAATCTAAATCCAAGCATTTCTTTGTAGTTACCTTCACTCAACTGTAAAATCGTTACATCTGATTCCAACTTCTCCTTCTCAAACTGCAGGCTGAATTCTAGGAAATCATGGTTATTGTCCTCTAGGGGTTCCTTCATCTCAAGACGGTCTCATTACACATCACCAAGCCTGTTCCCTAGAAGGGTCCACCACAAGTTGCTTAAAAAAAAAACACATCTCATACACATTCCACAAACTCCTTTCCTTGAAATCCACTACCAAACTCATTTTCCCAGTCACCTGCATACTAACTCCTCCATGATGATGGTGCCCTTGTTACATGACTTTTCTAGCTCCTTTTTTCATTTTACTCCTCACATCCCGACTACTGCTAGGAGGCCTGTACAGAACTCCCATCGAGGTCCTTTTTCCTTTGTGGCTCCTCACTTTACCCACACAGATTCTACACCTTCTAACTCTATCATTTCTTGCAACTGATTTAAATTTAATTTAATTTAATTTCTTACCAACAAGGCAATGCCATACCTTCTGCCTATCCTCTCAAAAGGAATGTTTGCCTTTGGATATTCAGTTACCAGCCCCGATTGCCTTGCAGTCACATCTGTGATACCCACAATATTATACCTGCTCATTTCAAGCTCACTTAACCTTGTTTCGTATATTGCGTGTATACAAGTAAAATACCCTCAAGCCCAAGGTTGACTGTCCCCTTATCTGTTGTGCCTCAAGTTAGATTCTTGACCCTTTCCATATTCTGTCATGTTACTTGTTCTGACAACTTGGTTAACCTCTGGTGGGCCCTATTCTGCCCTTGAACATTTTCCCTAATTTTTCACGCAACTAAACTCATTGCCCCCACTATTTCGTTTAAATACCCTATCCAAGGCCCTAGTTACTCAATTCGTCAGAAATCTGGCCCCAACATGATTCAAGTGGAACAAAAACAAAGTTGTTGGAATAGCTCAGCAGATCTGGCAGCATCTGTGAAGGGAAAAACAGAGTTAACGTTTCAGGTCCAGTGGCCCTTCGTCAGAACCCGGACCTGAAACGTTAACTGTTTTCTCCTTCACAGATGCTGCCAGACCTGCTGAGCTTTTCCAGCAACTTTCTGATCCTGATTTACAGCACCCGCAGTTCTTTTGGTTTTAATTTATGCATGTGGAACCTGCTCCATCAGAACAGCTCCCTCTTTCTCCAGTACTGGTGTCAATATCCCATGAATCGAGCCAATTCTCTCTCACCAATCTTGGACCCACACATTTATCACTTTAATCAGACTATTAACAGACCACAGGAGACAACACTAGTAATCGATATGCCAAAGTGATTTCTGTTGTGAATAAGTGCCGTGGGCTGCCTTAGATTGGAAGTGACCATCATATCCCACTGTTTTGGGCAGTTCCAATTAGTATGGTGCTGACTCACCATGGTCCATCTGCTGTAAGGGCATGGAGGTTAAAAATCTCCACTGCACAAGTGAACATAATGCATTGCAATTCAAAACTCAACCAAAAGATGGCAGGACTTGTTCACCAGTTTCTGCAATTAATATTCCAACTGCACACTTTTCAAATAGTTCGAACGAGGAAAACAATGTGTCTCTGTGAGACCTGTGCTTGTGTCTTTCTCTCTGAGTTAGGCTTTCTTTTAGAAATCGTAATTTTGTTGCTATGTACAAATCTCCCTGATCTGTCTCCATAGTCTTTGTCTCTCATACACCCTTTTCTCTGTGCCACAGCCTTTTCCAGTTTATGTCTTCATGTATTTTTGCTCCATTTTTCTTCCATTACGACCACTCAACTTTTTTTGACCTGATAATCTGTATTTTGGTTCTTCAAACCACCTTCTGTTAAATCAAATTTTGTGCTATGTCATTTTCCAAATTTCCAGACTGTCTAACCTAGAGGGACTTCTGGTGCAATATTTTCTTCTGATATGAAGTCAGATTTGTGATTAAAGGATTTATTCACCAAAGTAGCAAGACGACAAAGGGACCAAAGGTTACAGGGAGAAGGCAGGAGAATGGGGCCAAGAAACATAGCAATGATTAAATGGCAGAGCAGACTTAATGGGCTGAATAGACTAATTCTGTTCCTGTATCCTGTGGTGTTAAGGCAGGCAGGGGGCACAGAGACAAGGAATGAAGAGATTTGTAATTCAGCATTGCCACAAGTTACTGAACAAGCAACTGAAGCAGTTCTGAATGAATAAATAAATAATTATGAAGAAAAATTTAATTCATTTATAAATCCATTCAAGCAACGCTTTGTTCAGACCTGTTATGTTGAAATAGCTTCCCTATCTGCAAACTTCATCCATTTCACTCACAGAAGTCAAGATGGCAGAGTAGGACACTTCAGCCAGAGCTCATCTGCTCTGTCTGTTGTTTTTCTTCACTCCCAGCATCAACACAAGCTGGCAAGGCGTCATGTTGGTCTGGCCTGTGGTAGTGTCTCGGTCTGGTCTCTTGGCACAGCCTCTCGGTCCGACATCGCTGTATGCTAGCATGTGAGAGGGTCCGGCCCGGGCACATTCCAGAAGTAGGAGATTGGGAAGGAAACAGCTTCAGCAGCAATGGCACCATGGCCCAATGCAGGAAGAGTGCGCAGTGAGGGAGATCTCTCTGAATCTGTGGCAGCAGCGTCGAGAACAGGCAGCTGAGGTCTCCCGTAGAGCGAGATCAGCACGGGACTCAAAGACGGTTGAACTTTTAACCTTATTCCTTTATTTTTCTGGTTTATATTAAAAATAATTTTAATGTTAACTATTACCTTATCTCTTTATGTTTCTACTTATTCTATGAAGGTAATGCTTCATTTTTCAAACTTTGTTTCTTTTGCTATTTTGTACCCAATTATCTTTACACCTAAGATGGCACCGTGTATGGTGACAATTTACACTCTTCACCGTGCTCTTGTGCTTCTGTCTTGAGTACGTGACAATAAAATCTTAAGCCAAATCCAGACGATCAGTGACTACTTCAGCTGGTGGCATCAACAGCCAACCCTTTCTGACAGAGAGCGGTTAGTCGAACTGCCAGCTTGCTCCAAATAGATTTGTACATCACAGACATATTTTCACTTAGTTCTAAATGCAATACTCAACATTGATGAAGCAAGTCTTTAAAAAAAATCCTGTACTCAGAGCAGAAAGCTTCAGTTCAACCAACAAAATACAGTTTGTAGAAAAGACATTAGATTGTTCTGACAATATTCTGGTCTACGCATCCATCAAGTGAACCTCCACATTTAACACTCCGCCCAAAATTATCTAGTAAAAGCTTATTTTGTAGTTGCAGAGAACATATGACCCGTATTGCAGAAGACTTCTCATCTGAAGCTTTCACACTAAACAGATAACACAACTTGAACAGCAAAAAGCACGGGGTAGTCATTTGGTAGTATGCAGCTTAAGTATTGCTTGAAAAAGACACATTTTGTTCTTGCATTCATCCGGACAATTCACGAGCTTACCAAGTCTGAGGAAAACCAACTTTTCATACTGCATGAGAGAAAAGCGATGACTGGTTGGTACAGGCATTGGAGACAATGCATCAGTTAATTACGATTAATAACTGTCTGCCTTTGTTTAGGTATTAACTCAGTCAGGTTGACTTTGGCCATTCAGTGAGAAATAAACCAATGGCTGTGACCAATTTTGTTGAGCTGACAATGCAGAGTGCATTGGGGTTCCTGATTTAAGGCTTCTACCAATGATCATGACCGCTTACAGAAGTGCAATTCTAAACATCCATCACATAATATTTTCTGTGCTTATGAATGGCTTCTTTATATCGTCCTGCAATGTGTTGCGACTTAAGTACAAATTGCCTTGAGAAGAGATTCCAGAATAGAACATGCTTGCAACTTGGGGACTGCCTGCACATGTTCTTGCTGTTTGCAAAACGTAGACCCTGTTCTTAATATATGTAGCTTCCAGTACACACAATTGAGCCTCATTGAACCCAATTGATAATCATGCGAACAACAAATTCAGAATTGAGAATTTCTAACTGATTTAGAACAAATCCACAGCCACTAAAGAAAGTGCAATGATTGTGAAATAACTCTACACAGGCTAGTATCCTGTCACCAAGTCATCCTTGAATTATACTGCCATACAGCAGTAATGCTTATTGTCCCCAGCACCTCTGTGTGTGTGTAGTGCGTCTGTGAGAAGGTGTGCCTGTGTCTGTGAGAGAGTGTGCCTCTGTGTCTGTGTGTGCATTTGTGTGCGCGCACGTGCAAGACACAGCAAAAACACGGTGTGTAAATAACTTTATTAACATCTTAACCACCAGGAAAAACACCCATTTAGCCAAAGAACCACTGACAGCAGAGCTGTGGCTAGGGCAAACACTCTTGTTTATATCAGTCAGCCAGGGCTCTCTGCTTGGACCAGGTTAACAGCCTCAATCAGGGAATTCATTCTGACCTAGTAACAATCACCACATTCTTACCCTCTCCTCATCCTGAGTCAGAACACATAGGTCAGCTCTTTTTTTGTAGCTCCTCCTGGGTTGTTTTGATACTAGTGGTGCCTGACATACAGTAGCTTGCCTCTTGCGCCCGGAGCATCTTGAAAGAAATTTATTCTCTTTTTCAAGTAGAAGAGGCATCCACTGTGTCCATCTCAGATTGTGGAGGTATCTTCAACACTTGGTGGAAAAGAAGAACCCGTGGGTTCCAGAACATTCGGAAAGGTTATTGAAGAGCCAAGCACGTTTTGCTCCTGCACCGTTTGCAAGTTTGGCAGCTCCTATAGACTCCACATGCCTGTTCAGGACCATCACACCTACTCAAACTTACACGTCACTGGACCTGACTTCACGTCAATCGTGCCTCTTGCCCCATGCAGGGCCATTCCCATGGTTCCTATAACAAACTTGATCCTCTGAAGTAAACTGTTTCTCTCACTTCAGAGTCATATCCTACATTTGCGTCCCTGATGCCACTTCACCCGCTCACCCGGGTCCAGCAAGATCGGAATTCACCTGGCGGGGAGTCTTCTCCCCATCAGCAACTCTGCTGAAGCTATCCCTGTAGTTGGAGAAGGGGTGGCCAGATAATCAAATAGGAACTGGAACAGTCTGGTATCTAGCAAAGCTGTAGGCTGTTTCTTTAAGCCTGCCTTCAAAGTTTGAACTACTCTTTCTGCCAGACCACTGGATGGTGGAAGCATGGAGCTGTCCTTTTTTGTCCAATACCATTCAACATTAGCAAATACTCCCAACTCATTGCTGGCAAATGATGACCCATTATCTGTGGCCAACATTTCTGGGAGTCTATGTATTGCAAAAGATCCTCAGTCTTTCTATCGTCGTCCCACGTTTGACAAATGAATTCTATGCACACCCAACCACATTGCATCGATGTCCATAATGAGAAGAACATTGAGCTCATTATAGGATCTGCACAGTCAAATTGTAATTAAGTCCAGGGTTTACCCAGCCATCCCCATCAATGTGGGAGAGCTGCTGGTGGTAATTTGTGTCCCTGTTGGCAGTCTGGGCTCTGCCCCACCAACATGGCTACGCCTGCATCCTATCCTGGCCACCAGTTGTAACTTTTTGCCAACATCTTCATTTTGGAAATCCATGGATGACCCTGGGAGAGTCCAGCCACTATCTGGCGGCAACATTTGCACAGGACAATCACTCCTGTTCCCCATAAATAATACCGTCTTCTACTGCAATCTGGTCTCTCAGGGTCCAAAAAGGTTTCAATTCTGGGTTTCCCCCATCACCACCAGCTTTTTCAGTTTTGCCAGGGCCTGATCGTTCTCTGTTCAAAATCTGATATTCTCTACTGTGACTCGAAGTGTGTCCAGAAAATTTAAAACCATTACAGACTCTTCCAGTGACAGTACCACTGGTGGTGTATCCTATACTTGGCGTCTCAGACGGTGCTCCATTTGTAGCACTGAGTATTAGAGCCCACTGCCGAACTTGGCCTGAAACTATGGCTGCACTGTCTTATCCTCTCCATATTGTTATTATTACATATTTATAGGTATTGATTAAATTTCCTGACTCCATATATGATAACCAAACCTTCCCTAAATATCTGGGCATATTTATGCTCTGCATTAGCCAATAACTCCAGGAATGATACCAAGCAATATTGCTTATGCTGTGGTTGTAGAAATGTAATTTTAACTCAGGAATAACCTTATTGCCATTAAGTGACGAAAGGAATTAATTCTCAAACTTGTACTACAACGTGGTATTAGATCAAGACTTAGACATCTAAAAAGAGTATTGAGTGAGTGCTACATTGTTAGTGGCACTGTTTTTCCGGGGAGCTGATAAACTGAGTTCTTAGTTGCCAACCGTGTTGACATAAAGAACCTATGAAGAACTAATGAAGAACTTGCAATCAAACAGTAGGCTTTTCCCAATGTTTATCTTCAATTGAAACTTCCGATTAACAAATTCAATATTCATTTTTCACATTCCTCTTTTAATGACTTCACTATGCCCAAAATGGCTGCCATATTTTCCCTTATAACAGGCTCTAAGCTTCACAAGTAATTCTTGCAAAATATTTGCCAAGTCAGATTTATGCCTCATAAATGGCACAAAACAACCACCTCCAATAAGAGACAAACTTGGCCACCACCCCTTGACATTCATTACCATCACGGAATAGCCCACTATCAGCATCCTGAGGGCCACCAATGACCACAACTTCAGCTGGAGTCACGCAAGTGCAATGGCTGCAAGAGCAGATCACAGGCGAGGAATACCATGGTGAGTAACTCACCTGTCACCCAAAGCCTATCCACCACCTACAATGCACAGGTCAGGACTACAAAAGAATACTCCTCACTTGCCTAAATGAGAGCAGCTCCAACAACACTTAAGAAGCCCGATACCATCCAAGACAAAGAAACCTGCCCAACTGGCACCACATCCACAAAAATCCACTCTTTGCACCATCAACGCTTAGTAATGACAGTATGTACGATCTTCAAGATGCATTGCAGCAATTCGCCAAAGATCCTTAGACAGAACCTTCCAAACCACGATCACTTCCATCTGGAAGGTTAAGGGCAGCAGATATATGGGAACAGCACTTCCCTCCAAACTACTGACCATCTTAACTTGGAAATATATCACTGTTCTGTTCACTGTCCCTGGGTCGAAATCCTGGAACTCAATCCCCAAAGACATTATGCGTCTACCCATATTAGATGGACTGCAGCAATTCAAGGAAGCAACTGCCCACCACCTTCTCAAGTACTAGGGCAGGGCAATAAATGCTACCACCAGGATTAAACCAGTGGCTAAAGGTGCTGTGACAGAGTGGTGGTGTCCCTACTCCAGGCCAGTAGGCCCGAATCAAGTCCCACCTGGGCCCAAGGTGTGATCCACCATGTTCAGACATGGTTGTATTTTTTGTAAACCCATAGCTGGTGATGCTGATGCCTATGCCAAGTGCCTAGCCAGTTTCCCTGCATGGTCCAGTGTAAGGGTCCCTCTTGATTAAGATCAGAGGGCACCAAAAGGGGTTGTGTTCTATCTCTCCGTTTCCAGGTTGCCCTCAATAGGGCCTGCCAGTTGGCACCAAGCAATGCCCTGAAACACTTCACTAAACCTTAACCCAATGGTGGGCATCTCTGTCCCAAACAGCTCTGCAGTCTCTGATTCGTTGGCAAATCTTTGTAGAACTTGCTGCCCCGATCCCACCTCCTGTCTATCATGGTCACTAACCACTAACTGGCTGCAAAAGATCTAGCTTTCCTTTCAGCAGGCTCACTTCATCCAGTGGAAAAAGTTGTCAATAGGAAATCTTTATGTAATTCAGCCCAAACACACTGCATGGATGCTGTCTGACCCAAGTAATTCCATCTTTTTCTGTTTAATTGCAGATTTCCAGCATCAAATGTACTTTGTCTAACTTGTGGTCTGCTTTGCTTCATCTGAAAATAAGATGAAAGAAAGTGTAACAGGATGCATTATAACAAACTTATTACACCATGACCACATTCCCCTTCATGCAGTTAAAAATTAATCCTTTTTTAGTTGTTTAGCATTAAATTACTGGTGTTACAATGCTTGCTAAACCTCCAAATAAATAGTGTATTCTCTTTATCTCTAAATACCTCAAATTTTAAAGAGCAATGTCATTATCAGATAAATAGACTTGCTGAAAAACTGATGAATGGATTCTTATAGCCATGGCATTTGCAGCTTGGGCAACTATTCCAGCGATGAGTTAGGGTCCATTCTTTTCCTCTGATGTTTTGGTGGCATCTCCAACAGTGGCGGAGTGAATGATTTCTCAGTCCTCAGGAGTTAATTTGGAGACTCAATAACTGCTCCGAAGTGGAGATGGGCCCTGGTCTGAGAATTGGGACAGTTTCCTGATTTTGACAGAGGTGAAGTTCTGGCTCTGGTCAGTGGCAGCAGGGCTGCTTTCTCCTTGGTCTTGCATCCTCAGGGAATGGTTTGGTGCCAAACTGGCAGGCCCTATTGCTGTGTGGAAACATCCTGTAGCCACTTAGGAAATCAAGAAGCCATCTATGGAACAAAAATTTAATCTGTCCTAACTTTTTATATTTCTTTTTATAATATCTAATTAAAATGGCACTGCTTATGGTGACTAGTATACATTTTACTGTATTTTCATAAAATACATGTAACAATAAATTACTACTACTGATGAAATTGGGACACAGATGGGCTATGACCCAAGGAATAACTGATTTTTTTTGGCAACAATGTAGATCTGCATCCTGGAATTTCTTTTAAACAACCTTCTAATGTTGAATGTTGAGATGGACTGACATTTTTTCAAGAATGTTGTGGGTTGTTTCATCCTAAGTTATTGATTGCTGTATAATGTTGCGCATTGTTGTAAATGCCGTAGTACACTGTGTGATAGTCTTCAGAGCAGATGCTAATGTTGTACATGGATTGAGTTGATTTGAAGCCTCCTAATTCTTACAAGTTTCCACCTGATTGATTTTGTGAGCTTTTTAATTTCAAAACATGAACCAGGCAGGGAACAGGTTCAAGGAATGGCTGTACCACTGTAGTGATAATATGGGGTTTAACAAAAACGGGCAGGAGTATGCATTTTAGAAATGCTGTCCATTTGTTTATTTAAGTTCTCAAAGACAACATAAATTTTCTAATGGGGGCGACATTTTGTAACAATATACTACTGTTAATAATTGGAATTCATTTAAGGTTGTCATTGATTGAGAGCGGATCAATGCTCAAACAGCTTATCATGCTGCTCGATAAAGCAGCCAGAGTTGGTGGAACTCTCAGTCAACTGTGACTAAGACGCATACCAGGTTATTTGGAAACAGGTTCAGAAGTGAACAAAAATGCACTTTAGCTCTCAGTTACCTTCAGGACTTAAAAACAAGAAATCCAATTTTAGGTGCGTTAATAATATTTCCAAACGTTACAGCTAATTAATTCACTGACTTTAGTTTTACAACCCAAAAGCAGGGAGCCAGAAGCAGGTTCATGCAGTAAGTAGCAGTCCATAACAGCTGAGATACCATTACTAACAGAGGCCACGTAGGAGAGTCTGAGGAGAAGTCATGAATTGCTGAAAACTCTCCAGAAACAGAAGGCCATAAAAGTGTCAGAAAGGAATACATCCTATAAGGATGTTAAAGCCATGTGCTGAAGGAACCCATACTAAGCAAAACAGTAAGCTGAGTTAGCAACTTGTTTAAATATCTCAAGCAGAGACTTTAACTGAAAAATCAAACTGCACTGAGTGAAGCCACAGAAATTTTCCAAAAACAAAATTATTTTAGTGTGCCAGCTGAGCAATAATCTTTACTGTGGAGAATAGTGACGCTTCACTGTAGCTTGAATGTTTCTAAGGTTATTGTTAATTGTGACAAGGATGAATATTTCTTTCCTATATTTGCAATGAGTTTACTACAGTAGTTCATTACAGTATCATATTCTACATGATGAACAGTAGAACCCTGGGAAGCACCAAGGATCATAGAGCCTTATCTTCCAGTCCATGAAGCGAGCACGACAGGTATATCAAATGGTTAAGGCAGCATGTAGGATACTTGGATAACAAGGTGTAGAGCTGGATGAACACAGCAGGCCAAGCAGCATCAGAGGAGCAGGAAGGCTGACGTTTTGGGCAGAGACCCTTCTTCAGAAAAAAAAATGTAGCATGTAGGATACTTGCCTTTATTATCCTAAGCAGAGTTTAGAGCGTGGAGCTGTTGCTCGAACTACATAAAATGTTTGTTAGGCCATAACTAGATTATTACGTGCAGCTCTAGAATCTGCATTACAGCGGGTTGTGACTGCACTGGAGAGGGTGCACAGGAGGTTTATCAGGATGTTGCCTGGGCTGGAGAGTTTTAGTTATGCAAAGAGATTGGATAGACTGGGGTTGTTATTCTTGGAGCAATGGAGTCTAAAGGGGTCATGATTAAGATGTTAAATATTATGAGGGACATAAACACTGTAGAAAGGAATGAACTATTTCCCTTGGTGAATCAATGACCAAGGGGGCACAGATTTAAGCTAAGGGGCAGGTAGCTTAGATAGGATGTGAGAAAATAGTTTTTCACTCAAGTGTGTGGCGAGAATCCGAAACACACTGCCTTCAAGTGTGGTATTGGACAAAACTTTTGACACATTCAAGGAGTGTTTAGATGTACATTTGCAATGCCAATGCATGCAAGGCTACGAGCAATTGCTGGAAGATGTGATTAGAATAGTTAGGTGACTGTTTTTGACCAATCCAGATTCAGTGGGACGAAGGGCCTTCTTCTGTGCTGTTGATGTCTATGACTAGGACTCAATTTTTCTTTTGGTTAGTAAATCTTTTACAATCTTCCATTAACAATATTTTGGTAGCCTCTTCATTTGTTCAGTGATTGACCTCCATGATAAACTTAAAAAAAGAAATAAAATGTCCGATCTGTTAACGCAGATTTTATTGTGAGAACTGAGTTGTATTACCATCAGCTGGGATCACAAAATAAACAGAAAGCTTCATGTGATCAAGTTGATAATTAGAGCTTCTAAAGTCCTGACTTAGTTTTAGCCATCTCACGCGTTGAAAGGGAGATAGCTAATTGATGTAAAAGAGATAAGAGTAAGAACAGAAAATACTCTTGGAAGTACTTAACTGATCAGTCTTCCGTCGATGGAGAAAGAGACAGAATTAACGATTCTGTTCAATGACTTTTCATACCAGGTCTTAAGGAAGTAACAGACAGAAAAAAGGGAAGGGTGAAAAACACAAAGGCAAACATCTGCAAAAGGCCATAATATTCAATTACAAAAATCTTTGCAGCCGCAGGATCAGAGTTTAAAGTGTTGACCTTCTCACTTCAGCAAAGAACTTAACCAACAGGCCTCCATGATATACCACAGAGACTTACTGAAACTTCCTTCTTTTAAGTTCTGTTTTCTTATCCGTGTTTGTTTTCAAGTTGATATTTCAAACCTTTTGAGATAAGGTTATTCCGTTATTCTGGAGTAACCTTTAGCAATTGGCTGTAATGAGGCAACCTTCGACCTGTATAAACAAAAGACTGACTGCTCCTCCACTTTAACTTGAATCATACACATTGAAGAAGGGGATAAAGAAACAAATTAATCCGTGATTCATAAACTATGTTGCCGGAAATACCGATGATTGTAACACCAGAATTTTTTCCCTGAGCAGTGTTTTTCATTGCACTCTAAGATATTATTAGGTAGACACAGAGAGAGAAACTGTCTGAACTGGTTGGCAAGATGAGGATACCGGGATTGTCTCTAAATTAAAGCCAGACATTAAGAACAGAACTAGAAATGGTGGAGCAGCCAGGGCTAAATTATTTACTTCTGTTCTTCAGGAAGAAAAGGATTTTACTGCAGTATAATTAAAGGAAGACGTAGGTTCGTTTCACCACAGCTAGGATGGTAAAGGCTTGCACAACACAATATAGTTCTGGCAGAGTGCAAGTAAATTAAACAGGATATGAGGCCAAATTACCCAACCACCTATCGAAAAATCATAAAATCCATGGTGTGATAGAATTATTGCACATCAGTGGGAAACAGGACAACTTTTATTATACTTACATACTTTGTCATGTGAGAAGCAGATTGCTAATATATATTCAACTTCCTTGTTCTCACCACTAATGTGCCACTGCAGCACTGTAACCAACTCAACAATGTGAGTCTGTGTAACTGAATTACTCAGATAAAAAATAACTTGTGAATGTTTCAGTCGCACTAGTTGCACCAATGTATTACTGGCTCCATTTTAGTTCAGTGTGGATGGAACTTTTGTACCAGCCTTGAGCCTTATACAAGCCTTTAGTGTGTTGATCTCTCTCTACCCGTCTCGACGGCTGTAACATCTTATCCTGTCCTGTCTGTTACCCTGATGCACTTGTATAGCACAATCCGTTTGTAAAGGCACACAAGACAACAAGTAACAGTAATAAATCTAATCAAAAATCAAATAGAAGAGAGAACTCCAACCATTCATAAATTTTCCTTCCATCCATTTTAATCACAGGTATCCAGTACTATTTCTTAATAAACATAATAGACTGCATCAGAAACACTCAATATGCTGTTATTTCAGCAGGGTTTTAAACTCTCTTAGAACAGCACAAAAGTGTCACACGTGCAATAACTACAAAGGAATAACAGTGCAGTTCAAAGATTCAGCAACCAACTTTAGCAATTAAACTTTAACACTCAAAAAGCATGTGGCATGAAAATGAAAGCAACTCATTTTAAAAAAAAGTGTTGACTATCCTATGCTGATCACTGTCCAAAACAGCCAAGTTAGGATACATCAAAAGATAAAAGGAATTAATAGCATCATCCATGGTGAGTTGCACAGAAACTTGTATTTCACAAGAAATGCTAAACATATCCCAGCTGGCTGTGAACATACGCATTCGAATGTTTGTTCATTGCCATTTCTGATAAATAATTCCAATGAATTGAAAAATAATCTCTGGAGGAAAAACACATTGGGAAATGTGTGCGTTGACTTTTAACAACCAAGTTAAACGAAACAGTTTGCCCTATACTTGAGCAACAATCAATCAATATTGAGCCTATGAAGGTTAGACTACCAAAATGGATTTGAATCATGTCAGATATTTAAAATTTAGTTGCCTTGTTGTACTGAAGTAACTGCAAAAGGATTCAAGAGCAAATTATGAAATGATAGTTTATATAGCCCCATTTTGTTCAACAGATTTGTGGCGATCATAGTCACTAAGTGACCTTAAGGGTTGGTCTAGTCTTTCCAAATATTTACTCTATGGTTTAGAATCAGTAATGATCTTGCTGAACCTTGCTGTCGTCAACACAGCTACAGAATCTACAGAAAAACCTTGATGTCAGAGATAGTTTGTTCTCTGACGAAGCTAATCCAGTTTAAATGCTGTTTGAGTGGTACAATGACCCCAGCGTAACGCAAAAGAAAAAATATTTGTACACATTTGAGCTTTCTCACACCATAGAAACATTTGAACATCACATGTCAGAAAAAATGGTCTATCAAGCCCGCCCCATACACTTGATGCCTGATAATGACTACTAATAGAAATGGGAGAAAATGGGCCAAAAAGCAGAAATCAGGTTATAAAGGAATGGCAGAGAACGGGAGAGATACTTCACGATCATAAAGAAAGGATGGGAAGAAGACAAAATTTTAAGAATTGGCCTGAGATCCTGTGATGAAACGAAGATGACAGGATGGCATGTACTTGTGGAGCCGATGAATCATTGCCCAGATAGTGATGGCTCTGGGGACCCATGACATATTTAAGACATTCAGCTTTCAGAAGGTTAACTAGTGGAACAGCAGTAAATTCATCAGTGCACTCAGGAGATTTAAAATTTTCACTGGGCAGATTCAGTATATTAGCTGAGGAACAGCAGAGTTGAAATCTGACAACCAACAGCATTAAGGTCTGGTGAGCCAGGTGAAAACTG
This sequence comes from Ginglymostoma cirratum, assembly GCA_024137785.1. Lineage (NCBI taxonomy): Eukaryota > Metazoa > Chordata > Chondrichthyes > Orectolobiformes > Ginglymostomatidae > Ginglymostoma > Ginglymostoma cirratum. Next base: position 11,218,126 of record JAHRHZ010000070.1, read on the forward strand.
AATTGATGATATAATATAACTGATAGACAACCTTCAACGAACAATTGTAGAAAACAAAGCATTGCCCAAGTGTGGGAGCAAACAGCACTAGGACATTGAAGAGTGGGTCCAACTAAATTGAGTAAAGGGTGATGAACAAATTGAGCAAGTGATCAGCAATAAAGTGGAGGCAATTCACAAACACAGCAACAGACTCCAGAGTTAGGTAGTAACCAGCACGAATGGTTCTAAATTCATTGTAGGTAGATTAAAACAACCATGTCAACAATGGAGAAGCTAGCAGTACATAAGTACAATCCAGAAGTTCGCTGCAGGAAGATTTTGGGAACTACAAGTTGGAACTGTTTATAATTGATTGCCAGAGCATAGCCAGGACGTAACCAAGGCATACACTGTAGTTCACTGTGATTAACAGTCCTGATGGCAAAAAAAAAAGACTGTAGCAGGGCCCAGCATTGGGCCAATCATACTGTAGTGATTGGAACCAGGTGGACCTAGTTGACTAAGGAGGTCCTTGATGGAGTTGGTTAACCTGGGCCAACCAGGAAAGCCCTCGCTGACCAATATTAACAGGAGATTTGAGAATCTCCTCATTTCAGGGGGGATTGATTCAGAGCTGACTGACTACAGCTAATGTACTGTGTACAAGGAAAGGGTAACTAGGGTGATGGGATACTGGCCTCTGTGCAATTACTTCCATGGTTACAAGAGAAAACAGTATGTTCCTGAAGAACATTCGCTTGCAACGGTCATCTTGGGAGTCGGGGCAAGCATTTCTGGCATCATGCCTTTATTTGGAAAGCTTGTCTCATTTAATCCTGTGGAAGACTGAGCACAGCACGTGGAAAGAATGCAATATTTTTTCCCAAGCTAATGACATCGGGGCAGATGAAAATCAACGAGTAATCTTTCTGACTGCTTGCAGATCTGCAGCATTTTTGGTTATAAGGGGCTTAACCTTCCTAGAGGCACCAGATATTAAAACCTTCCAAGAGTTGACAGAGTTGGTTAAGGAATATTATGACCCTAAACCACCTCTAATCCTGGGATGCTATTGGTTTTATTTGGCTGTGAGGGAAATGGGGGAATCTGTATCGGGAGTTTTGATGACGTTAAGATGACTGGCAGAGGCATGTGATTTTGGGTCGATGCTGAGACACTTTATTATGTGGGATTAATGACATAGCCATGCAGAAGCACCTACTAGGTGAAGTCCACCTGGATTTCAAACCGGTACTACAACTGGCTCTGTCACTAGAAAATGCAGCAAATGGAACATGAGAACTAGAGGGCATCCCAATGGAAGTGGACACCCTCACCTATCCAACTGAGCTTAGGCAACACCACTTGAGTGCAGCCACTCGCGCCTCACACATTTCGGATCCCTCCGCTCAGGATAGGTAGACAGCACACAGCAGAATGCCACAATAAAACCGAGCTTTGGCCAAGTGGCTAAAAAGTTGTTCAAGATCTGGGCTGGCAAACCATCGTAGTTGTTGCTAGTACGCAGATGCAAAGGAGCCCTACAAGGCCTCACTTGGGTAAAAAAAGCCCATATGCTGGGTATCCAGGAAAGTGCACATCTTACAAAGTGCTCACCCTACGTGTGGGTTGGAACAATTAACTTGCTTAATGACATCAAATCAGAACAGATTTAAAATTAACGTTTGGTTAAATTGTTACCTAGTTCACATGGAGGTCGATGCTGGCGCAGCTGTATCTGTGATTGCAAAACCTGCCTTTAACACTATTCGCTCGGGTCTCTAACCCTTAAGGCCTCAGCCAAACTGGGAAACCACTGCAAATTAAGGGTCTGACTTCAGTTCCTGCCTCCTAACAGAAGTGGTTGGTGCAGTTTTCACTGGTGGTACTAAGAGGCTCAGGCCCCAGCCGATTGGGGCAGAATTGGTTGAGAACAATTCACTTAGATTAGCTCAACATTTTTTGATTAGGAAATGGCTGCCTCAGTCAAGTCCTGGTGAAATACCCAGGAGTTTTCCAGGAAGGGCTTGGGACTATCAAAGGGACCAGTGCCACTTTACATATTGACCAGAAAGCAATTCCACGATTTTGCAAGGCCCACCCAGTGTCATTTGCCTTGTGGGCAAACAGAGGTGGAAATCAGGAGGCTAGAGAGTGAAGGAATCATCAAATCAGTGCAGGTTGTAAAATGGTCAGCACCGGTCGTACAGATTGTGAAGCCGGATGGCTCAGTTTGTCTTTGTGGGGAATCTCAGCAAACTGCTTCCCGCAGCTGGATAACTACTTGGCCCCTTGCAGGGCGGGTGTGCGTGTGCGTGTGTGCATTCCTTCATGATGCTGGACATGAGCCATGTCTACCTGCAATTGCAACTGGACGATGAGTCCCAGACGTATGCCACAATTCACATCCATAAGGGTTTATACCAATACACAAGATTGCCATTTAGGGTATCATTGCCTGCACCCTTAACCAGCAGACTCTGGAGAACATTTTACAAGGGCTGCCCCAAGTTGTCATTTACCTAGATGACGTGCTAATAACTGGGAAGACCAATAAAACAGCTCTTTTTGAACTTGGACATAGTGCTTAAATGTTTCTCCCAGGTGGCCATATGCCTTAGAAGAAAAAAACATGTGGTCCATGTGCTCTCAGTGACCTAGTTGGGTTACAGAGTCAACAAAACTAGGTTACACCTGTTGGAAGATGGGGTGATCAAAGCAGCCCCTGCTCCTGCATCTGTACTGGAGCTTGGGTCTTTCCTTGGGTTACTAATTTATAACAGAAAATTCATATGTAATCTGCCCTCCATCCTGGAGATCATTATGGTCGCTGCTGACAATATTCGACGGTGGATACAAAAAGATCCCATCCTCACAAAACGTAAACAGCTGGTGGTCAGGGGGAGACAGAAGGACCATTGCACCCAGGACTGAAAACTTTCTGGATCTGGCAAGACCAGATCACCGTAGAAGTCTGTACATTACTTTGTGGAGCAAGAGTGATTCTCCTGAGTAAAGGCCACCACCAGACACTGGTCAAACTCCACTAGGGTCATCCAGGCGTTTCCAAGATGAAAATACTAGCAAGAAACTATGTCTCATGGCCAGGGTTGGATGCTGACATAGCTGCATTGGTGGAGCAGTGCCCAGAGTGCCAACATGGGCAAAAACTGCCATCAGCAGCAGCCCTACATTCAGGGGTAAAAGAGATAAAAGGTACTGCAGATGCTGGAGAATCCGAGATAACAAGGTGTGGGGCTGGATGAAAACAGCAGGCCAAGCAGCATCCTAGGAGCAGGAAAGCTTGACGTTTCGGGCCTAGACCCTTCATCAGAAATCATTTCTGATGAAGGGTCT
>JAHRHZ010000070.1:11226464-11288862 GCA_024137785.1 Ginglymostoma cirratum
CCCTTCATCAGAAATCTGATTTCTGATGAAGGGTTTAGGCCCGAAACGTCGAGTTTTCCTGCTCCTATGATGCTGCTTGACCTGCTGTGTTCATCCAGCCCCATGCTTGTTATCTCAGATTCTCCAGCATCTGCAGTACCTTTTATCTCATTATTTTATAAACTTCTATAATGTTACCTCTCCACCTTCTACATTCCAGTCAAACAAATCTCAGTATATCCAGCCTTTCTTTATAGCTCAAACCTTCCACACCCAGCAACATCCTGGTAAATCTCTTCTGAACCCCTCTCCATCATATTTTAGCCATCCAGCCAACTGCTCAAACCAACCACTACAGAGGGTAGATTTGCAAATCTGTTCAAATAGCAAGACCTAACAAAGATAAAGATAGATCAAACAAACATACAAATCTAAAAAGAGTTTTACAGAAAAGACAGCATAAGTGTGATGAAAGGTGTATAATTTACGTAAACTGTCAATTTTTCAAAGTGATTCTCAAAACAGAAGTCAATGGATAATGATTACTCTGTCTTTTCATTAAAAGAAAACCCACAAAGTTAGAACAGTGAAAATCCAGTATTTGTCACAGCAGGAGACTGCAGGCACCTTCAGCTTAAATGGGAAGGTGTTTGTACTGTTGATTTTTGAAAAGTAGGGTAGATATATGAAGCCATTAACTTTGTTTTCAGTTCAGAAAAATCCAGGGCGAGCGCTTTATTTTTAAGGTCAGAAGTCACCAAGATTGAGTTGAAAAGCAGACTTAGTTCATCTTCTAGCTATTCAAGGTCCAACAGAATATCACAGATCCCTTCCCCAAGGGGGAGGGAGGTTTACTAGAATGGTTCCAGAAGGATTAAATTTGCAAAGATTGGAGAATCTGGGGTTGTTCTCATTAGAACAGAAATGTAAGGAGAAATTTGGTCAACTTCTGTTTTTAAAAAAATCCTTTAATGTTTTAGAGTCAATAAAGCAAAACTTTTACCAATAGCTGAAGTCACAAACCAGAGGACACAAAATTCAAGTAACTGCAAAAAAGACCAAAGATGACAAGAGGAAAAGCTTCTGTTTTTCCAAAGTGCGGTTAGGATTTATGCCACATTGTTAAACAGGGAGGTGGAAACCTCCTTTCAGTACCAAGTTGAGTTGATGAAGCTTCCAAATCATGTGTGGAGTTCGAAATCTCCACAGTAATTGGAACGGAGAACAGTTCTCAGCTTTGTGAGCAAATTCAATTTAGCAGACTCAAGGGATTCAAAGAATTCAAATGTCTCTGCAATCCATAGCAAAGCAACATCAGCAGTCAGTTAAATAGAAGCTAAGTCTGAAAGAACAGCACCTAGACTTACTGCTCATCTCATGCTACAGGCTGAAGTTCAATTAAAATAAGGAAAGCTGATTTGAAAGCAAGGTTACCAGACTGAAATAGCATGCTCGATAAAGTGAAGAAAATAGCACACAGGATTATATTTTAAAAAACGTCATTGGAAGTGTAGTTGTGTAAAATTATACCACAGAAAGTTAGACAAATTCAAGTTTCAGAATGTCATGGTTAAAATCAGAAACTAGAAACAAAGTAAAATTTTGGAGAGCGCATGGAAGTGGCAGGATGAATAAAGTGACGACTGAACAGAATAAGATAGATGTTTGGGAATGATAAGAAATGAAAGGAGAGAATAAAAACAGAATTTTAACAGACTAAAAAGTAGCATATTCAATTCAGGTGAGAACTGCTAACAAGCTGGAATGCCTGAAATATGATCATATAGAAGTACAGGATGAAAAGTAATTATTGAGGATATTTAACGAGTGCCTTGTTTTAAGTGCTTACTGAAACAAATAAAAAATTCAGGGAACAGGCAAATACTTTTTGGTTGGATAAAAACTTTGTTTTATTTATTTTCAATGTACTGCATAACAATTCATCTTTAAACACAATGTATTTCATAAGGCATCTTAAATATTTTGGAAGGAATTTATCCCCAACGTAAGATTATTTTTTTCCCTTATGTGGACTCTGGATTGGACAGTCGTGATGAAACAAGTGAATTTTCCTCTTCAGGAACTATATGTTCTGATGCAAAAAGAAGAATTTCACTTCTTAGAAATGTCAAACTACTCCAACAAGAATTGTACTTTCAAGGCTATTCAGCAGATGTGCCCTTCATGTGTAAACAAGTTGCAACGCGTTGAAAAGGGTTGACTGTGTCAGTTTATCAAGATTCATTTTATTTCCAAAGTTTCTGTAAGTGATTCAGTAAAATTGTTGAAACCACTATTTCATAAATGATTTACCTTGAATGTAACTACCCAAAGTTAACAACAAAATAAAACCTTTATCGATAGTAAATATTGATCAGTGTTCTCACAGGCAACTCTTGAAAACACTAAATTCGAAGTAAATGTTCTCTGATCATGGATGACCATCAGAGCGATGGCTTCACAAAATGCACACTCCACCTCTCCGTTTTCTGAGAGGCAAGTTGAGTTATACATTTCCTTTCTCCTCTTTGCCTTTAACCAGAAATTCATTTTAAGTTGAAATTAACTTCCTCCATAAAAATGCGCGTTTTCAAAACTGTATCACAGAATGACAGAATATTATGATTTCTAAACACTTAATTTTAGTTTTGATGGCAATGCCCTAAATTATTTTTTTTTTTTTTTTAAATAAACGGTTCGAACACAGAATCATAACAAAAGAAGATTAAGGAGCCTGACAGGGTAGATGCTGCAAAACAGTTTCCCCCTCCCAGACAGCTGGGAACCAGGGGCGAGAGGTCAAGGTAAGGAGTCAGTAATGTACAGCTTTGAAAAGGAGAAATTTCTTCACTGAGGGGATTGTGGACCTATGGAATTCTCTACACAGACAGCCCATGGTATTCAATCATTGAATGTACTAAAGGCTGAAATTGTAAACTTTTGGTCAAGAGAAACGGGGATTGAGCAGACAACGGATATACAATGCTACTGAACAGCAGAGCAAGCTCCAGGGGTTGAAGCCTTCCTCCTGCTTCTGTTTCTTAAATTCTTTTTTGTGGATTATTTTGAGACAGACACCAAAATAGTGATATTTTGATTCTTCTTACTATAATGGACTGTGATCATTGCCATTTACGTGGTATATCTTTATCCTAGTATAGGGGCTGCCCAGAGGCTCAATAGTTTGCACTACTGCCTCACAGCACCTAGGACCTGGGTTCGATTCCAGCCTTGGGTGACTGGCTGTGTGGAGTCTGCACATTGTCAGTGTTTGCGTGGGTTTCCACTTGATACTCAAGTTTCCACCCACAGTCCAAAGACATGCAGGTTAGGTGCAAGGCTGTGCTCATTCGTTCCATAGTCCCGGGATATGGGGATTATGTGTATTAACCATGCTAAATATAGACTTACAAGAATAGGACAGGGTGAGATATTCAGAGTCCATGTGGACTCTATGGGCTGAAAGGTCTTTTTTTCACAATGTAGAGATTCTATGATCTTCCTCCTGAGTAACAAACAAAAATCCAAGTTCTGTAACTTAACCATTTAGTATAATTTGGACCATATATCAGGGCCCATCGAAGGTTCAATAACCATTTTCAGACTGCAGTTACTCACTCAAACTTACAGTTCTTTGTGCTTGTCTTCAGCTAGGATCTGGTCATTTGTCTTCAGTCCATACCTTGAAAATCAAAGGGAAAATATTAAACATTACTGCACAAAATTATATCCTTGATCCTTCTTATTTAAATGAAACAAAATTGATATTCTTGACTGTGCTATCAAGCACTTGATGAAGGCGAATATATTCTCTCATCAGGAATAATATTTAGTTCTGGTGATGGTCCATGAGTTTTTTGGAAGCAAAGCCTATACTTTGTGTTGGGATAATAGCCCCTTTAATAACCAGAATTTTCTATAATATGATTTCTGATAACGGACTTGGTTTCCAGTAACCAGTAATATGATTAAGTTGCCTGCCAGGTAAGTGTCTTTTTTTTGAATACCTGTACTTTTGAACTCTTAACAGAAAACTCAAGTTACTGGTTTCAAACTGGTCATGCAAGACCCAAATTCAGAAAGATACTATCAAGAAGTAATATTTGTTGACAGGTCTTTGCTTTTGGAACAACTTTAGATCATTTCTTTTCACAAAATAGCATAGTGAGGGAACCCCCCTGGAGGCAGAGGTGTTTATCATTGAAACATACAGTATTGGAAGGTGGTCATTTAGTCCCACATTTATCTGCCAGCCCTGCTTTTTAACCTCCCTTCAGACCGACATATATTCCTTAATACTTACATCAAACAGGCTTTTTTTAAAAAGCATCAGATCACCCCTGCATGAAAGCACACAGCTCTTCTTCCCCTCTTCAACTGTCCAGTACACAAGCTACTGACATGCAATGACTGGATTCATGGGGTCACTTGTGTGATGTACCAGACATTGCATGAAGTGCTCATGAACCATATTCCAATATAGAAGCAGCAACGAGCAATTTTAGAAGGAAACATGATGAGCACAAGGCAAAATAAAGTGCAGGGCTCCAAGGACACAGCAAGAGGATGATACTGACTCAATGCTCTACGCACAGCTGGTACGGACTTGATATTTCAAATGGTCTCATGTGGCGCAATGTAACCCATATAATCATTGTAAGGAAAAATGGAAAACACAATGAAGTTCTTGACATCATAATAAAATTACAGTACTCCTAAAATTTTAAGCACTGGTCTACTTGGAAGGAATCTGTAGTTTTGATTTTCATAGAATCCCCTACAGCGTGGAAACAGGCCCTTCGGCCCAACAAGTCCACACCGAACCTCAGAGCATCCCACCCAGACCCACCCCCCCAACACCTCCCTGAACACTATGGGCAGTTTAGCATGGCCAATCCACCTAACCTGCACATCTTTGGACTGTGGGAGGAAACCGGAGCACCCGGATGGAACCCACACAGACAAGGGGAGAATGTGCAAACTCCACACAGACAGACGCCCGAGGCTGGAATCGAACCCGGGTCCCTGGCGCTGTGAGGCAGCAGTGCTAACCACTGAGCCACTGTGCCGCCCCTAATTCTTACCTGGGAAGCATTGTTGATGAGTAGATAGAGGTTTCTTTGAAGTTGTCTAAAACATGGAGATGACTCTGGAGTTGTAGAAATTGGTAATCACTTGCAACTGAGCTTACTCAGAGCTTTGCCCCAAAAATCAGAATTATACCATAATGAAACTATTTCAGCACATTTTCAAACAGCCGTCACAGGTGCGTAATTTTGTGGTACGTTTATTTAGGACATGTAGTCACTGACATTTCTAAGCACACTTCCAAAAAAAAAAAACTTGTTTCCAAACAATTCTAAATATGATTGCATATCCTGCAATCTGAAAGATCAAGTTGAAACAGTGTTTCCATGTTTTTCCTGTCTGTGAAGAACTAGGCCCTGTGCTTTAATATGTGGTTTCTAGTACACACAAGTGCCTAAACAATGATGGCATCTGGAGCAGATTATTTCTCAATTTGTTGCACAAATTCATTAATGGGCAAGCTAATGGAGCTAAGGGTTGATAAGTCTCCTGGCCCTGATGGAATGCATCCCAGGGTACTAAAAGAGATGGCGGGAGAAATAGCAGGTGCACTGGCGGTAATTTTCCAAAATTCGCTGGACTCTGGGGCAGTCCCAGCAGATTGGAAAACAGCAAATGTGACGCCACTGTTTAAAAAGGGAGGTAGACAAAAGATGGCAAATTATAGACCGGTTAGCTTAAGCTCTGTAGTGGGGAAGATGCTGGAGTCTATTATCAAGGAAGAAATAGCAAGGCATCTCGATAGAAATTGTCCCGTTGGGCAGACGCAGCATGGGTTCATGAAGGGCAGGTCATGCTTGACAAATCTTTTGGAATTCTATGAAGACATTACGAGCAAGGTGGACAATGGGGACCCAGTGGATGTGGCGTACTTAGATTTCCAAAAGGCCTTCGACAAGGTGCCGCACAAGAGGCTGCTGCATAAGATAAGGATGCATGGCGGTAGGGGTAAAGTATTAGCATGGATAGAGGATTGGCTGACTAACAAGAAGCAAAGAGTGGGGATAAATGAGTGCTATTCTGGCTGGCAATCAGTGGCTAGTGGTGCGCCTCAGGGATTGGTTTGAGACCGCAATGATTTACAATTTATATAGATGATTTGGAGTTGGGGACCACGCGTAGGGTGTCAAAGTTTGCAGATGGCACTAAGATAGTGGCAGAGCAAAGTGTGCAGAGGACTGTGAAACTTTGCAGAGGAACACAGATACATCGAGTGAGTGGGCAAAGGTCTGGCAGATGGAATACAATGTAAATAAATGTGAGGTCATACATTTTGGTAGGAGTAACAGTAAAAAGGATTATTACTCGAATGGTAAAAAGTTGCAGTATGCTGCTATGCAGAGGGACCTGGGTGTCCTTGTGCACAAATCACAGAAGGTTGGTCTGCAGGTACAACAAGTAATTAGGAAGGCAAATGGAATTTTGTCCTTCATTGCTAAAGGGATTGAGTTTAAAAGCAGAGAGGTTATGTTGCAACTGTACAAGGTGCTGGTGAGGCCACACCTTGTAGTGTGTGCAGTTTTGGTCTCCTTACTTGAAAAAGGATGTATTGGCACTGGAGGGTGCACAGAGGAGGTTCACTACATTGATTCCGGAGATGAGGGGGTTGGCTTATGAGGAGAGACTGAGGAGACTGGGATTATATTCATTGGAATTCAGAAGATTGAGGGGGGATCTTATAGAAACATATAAAATTATGAAGGGAATAGGTAAGATAGAAGTAGAGAGGATGTTTCCACTGGCAGGTAAAGCTAGGACAAGAGGGTATAGCCTCAAGATTAAAGGGAGCAGATTTAGGACGGAATTGAGAAGGAAATTCTTCACCCAGAGGGTTGTTAATCTATGGAATTCCTTGCCCAGTGAAGTAGTTGACGCTACTTCAGTAAACGTTTTTAAAGCTAAGGTAGATATTTTTTTGAACAATAAAGGAATTAAGGGATACAGTGAGAACGCGGGTAAGTGGATCTGAGTCCATGAAAAGATCAGCCATGATCTTATTGAATGGTGGAGCAGGCTCAAAGGGCCAGATGGCCTACTCCTGCTCCTCGTTCTTATGTTGTTCTTAAAGTTTGAGCAACAGGTGAAATGTATTGTTTAACGCTACTGCTATGTAGCATGAACTCTAATGGTGACTGCTCCTACAGGGTGCAGTCTTCAAGCCAAAAAGCCAAACTAATAAGTCATGTAGTATATGAATTTTAGTGCCAGTGTGATGCTAACTGTAAAATCCAAAGACTGGCAGATCCCATTGAACTACATATCGCTTTGGCTGTTCACAACAGCAAGGAACTGACCATATTCAACCAACCCATGTTTGCAAAACTCTAAACAATGTCCAATATCAGATCTAATTTTGTGATAGGATTATTTACCAAGTGTTGCCCAGGGTGTTCTATGAATTACGCTGACAACCAATTTAGGACTGTTTGCCAATCCCAATGCGGTGTACTTGCACGTCCTGGAAGCCACACATATAAATACATAGGGCCGTTTCCTTCACAGAATGAATCAACATGTACACACACAGCACCTGTTTCAACAAGAACATGTCATGCACTATGAGAAAAGTGGGGGTGGCCTTGCGATTTATAAAGTAAGGAAAATAAACTGTTTTAAAAAAAAACAAACTTTTAGTAATTAACTATAGGTAAAGCATGGTCCACTCACTGGGGGTGAAGAATTCCCTATGTAACACATTTTCCTGCAGAGTTTAAGTCAAATTATCTCATTACTGGCCGGCAGAGGCAAACCATAGCCAAACTGCTGTAAATGACAACCACTGAGCAGAATTGTGTAATACTAATAATTACTGCGTCGAACAGAATTACCAGTCCTTTTCTACGTGCTTAATGTGAGGTTGCTTTATGTGGTATTTAGTAAGCATAGTTTGCAATCATTATCGACAAACTGAACTCAGGTCTCCATTTGGCGCAGTATCAAAGGAACAGTTTTCACCATAGCCTTACAGAGTCAGTTGCCCATTGATATTTCATGAGCTGGTCAGAGATTTTTAACTTTCAGGCCACTGATCCAATGTGACACTCTTTACAAAGACCTGTGACGTCAGTGAACAGGTCAAGCTGTTCGGAGGTTCTTTGACCAAGGGAGATTGAAGAATCCTCACAAACAAGACTGGAAAGCATGAATTTTTTAAAAAAAAAAAACAACTGGAATTATTATTTCCTACAGTTATTTGAACTGAATAAAGACTGGAACATATATATTAGATTAAAAGGAGCGATATTAAAGATGAAAACAGAAGAGATTTTGGAACAAAATAATGTAGAGTGACAACATTGAGGAAATGTTATCCTATGGCTCAACTTTTAAAATCCATCTCTCAAGTCAGCGTGGTCAGCAAATGCAGCAAGTTGACAAAATTCAAGTTACTTCTGTATATTTCCATCACTGAACACAGCTTGTATAACAGCAAAGTACCATTGCTAAGAACTTACAGATTAGTGTTTATCTCTGCATGTGCAGACACTAATAGTTACTGTCAGTTTTATCTATTAGTAACAGCAAAATCCTGAACAATCTAACACAAAAATAAACTCAATGTACAAAATCTCTGAAAACAGAAGTCAGATTTAGTACAAATCACAAAACGCATTTTAAAGTTTGGAAAAGCCTCAGAAGTTAGCATGAAAATTACAATGATACATTTACAAAAGTGTCTTAGCCTCCACAATGGTTCAACAACAGGATGATGTAGTGATGTAACGGTAATGTCACTGGACGAGAGACATGAGTTCAAACCCCATCGTGGCAGGCGGTGAAATCTGAAATTAACAGAAATCGGGAACTAAAAGGTAATAGTGACCATACTATAAACATCCGTCTGCTTCACTAAGATTCTTTTGGAAAGGAATCTTGCCACCTTAGCATGGCATGGAGGCCAATTCAGGCAAAGGCCATAGTATGAGGGTCAACTTTCAGCTACCCCTGAAGTGTCCCAGTGAATCACTCAGTACTCTGATAATTAGGGATAAGGGATGGGCAATAACTGCTGGCCCAGTCAGCAACATCCACATTCCATGAGCTAATAGGAAAAACTTCCTTCATGATCAGCATTATCATTCACCAGGAATTAGAGCACAAAGTAAACAACTGAATGCCTCAATTATTAACTAAAAGTCAAATTGAACATCGTACACGTATGCTCTAGATTACTAAACTAAATAGAGACACAGACAGCAACAGAGACAGAGATAATCACCCAGCTAGTTTGAATTATTCATTTTCAGAACAGATCAGAAACAATTTTTCAACATTAATATAGGTACTTGTATCTAATTTTGCAACCCTCCAAAATCTGATCTGACATTAACATAAAAACATGGACCCAGAATACCACAAAATGTCAAAGAATAAGCTCACTTATACAGGGATAAAAGTTGGGATAAAAGTTTGAAGGGTGGCTTTATGTTGAAGTTCATTGACTGTAAAGCAGTTTCCGAGCCTGGACACCCTTTACACTGATGTTAAGAGTGATTCAAAGTCATCAGATCAAAAAAGAGTCGTTCAATTGACTGCTGTTCCACAAAAGGGCTGCAGGCACAATTTCCAAAAGACAGCAGAGTCCCAAGGCAAACTGGAGAGAATGAACAGTGGCTTATCTGTATCCACTCACTTGTGGTGGAAACTGGTCACTTTTTGTGCCATGCAAGTTAATTATCACAGAAACCCAATATTTTACTATTCTTAACAACCAAAGTAATACATCTTCACTACCTCAGTGGGGTTAACATGTCATAATTCTAGCCCCAGAATAACTCAAACCTGCAGGATGCTTATTGGTATCAATGAATCAGCTTATAGAAAAAATAATCTGGTAGGTCCAAGCAGTGAGTGAAATCAAAAAAGTTGCACATTTTATTTTGAGTTATTCTACAGCATTATAACTCTTATTTACAATAAAGATGTCAAAAGTAGCAATTTAGAAATTTAGTTGCAAGATTTATTTTCAGACAAACACTTTTTATTCAAAGCTTTCTCAGATACAAAAGATCAATAGCAGATGACACTAAAATCACCCCTTCTGAGAATTTCAAAATATACCAGAAGAGAGATTTTAAAACCAGACCTTAGAGGAATTTTTCCACCTTTCTCCTTTCAATTCCACTGTCCACACAATGGACCTAAACAGATGGACACTAGAAAACCATCAAGAGATTAGGATGAATATATCCTCTACTTTTGTAGGAGACTAAAATCTCAATTCAATATTCTTCCTGGATCCTACAAGTTACACTATCAACTTCACTTATGTTACATCTTTACTAATAAGACCTCTCTAAGCACTTTACAGGATGATTATTAAATTAAATGACACAGTCACTTATTACGGATATTACAAGATATTACAGCAAGTGACCAAAACCTTGATCAGAGGCAGGCTAAGAACAAGAAGCAAAGAAGTTTTAGAACGGAATTTAGAAGTTTAGGGATTAACTCAAGGCAAACCACGAACACTACAAAAATCCAATTAATTTACTGAGTAGGACATTCATTGAAATTTAATACATCAAATAGGGAAAATCTTTCAGTAGGTTTAAGAGTCAGTGGTGAATAAATTACCCAAGGCTCCCCATTTATGGGGCCAGCAGGTGAATTCACACCCAAAAGCCCTTAAAATATCCAGGAAAAAGCAATTATGGAGGCAACCATCGTGCGAGGGAAATGCACTGAACATTTAATCAGCGATCCTGTCTTGCTACATCTGCTCCAATGGTACATTTCCCCTCACCCATCCGGCTGCTATTAAAACATGCTCCGATTTTTCATTATATTTAAATAATTTTTTTTGGTTTGGAGCTGTCATCTGTGAGCAGAGGGTTGAACGGTGGCATTTGGACTATGATCAGCCGTTTTAACAACAAAAAACAGACAAGCTGTTATCTGTTTTGGACCAGACCTAAAAATTAATTGTAGGTTGGTTCTTGATCAAAGAACTCCACAAATTCTCTGACTCTGGAGTGCCAGTATGCTTAATCAGATAGCAAATGTTTGGTCATTCAGTAGGTAAGTACATGGGAATTGGTTCCAACAAGCATAGGAGAAAACATCATGATCAAACAGAGGGAGAAGCCAGAGAGTTTGAACTGGTTTTTTTGGACTGTGATTCTGAAAGAAGTTTGACTGTTGAATCTACAGCATGAAGATTTGAAAACTTCCTGTCTAATGTTCCCCTATAAGCAACTGGAATGTCACAAATAGAAAGTATTATTGAACTGGAAAAGATGGCAGCGATCAATGCGTTCAGAAAATTAATCAACAGACAATCCCATGTACTTGCCAGGTAAGACTGTTCAAGTAATCACAGCCAGTTTTGTTAATTTTCCTATTGTTTACATTTACCCCTTAACTGTGTTTGTCTGTCTCTGTTTTCTATGCAAGTGGCGGCTGAAAATGAAGGTTATGGAGTTTAAAATCACTGACATCAATTAGATCACTTTACTTTTAGCTTAAGTAACTATATTGTTAATACAGCAAACTTTTTGTTAACCAGCACCTATGGGACCAGCAGTGTGCTGTTGATAAACATTCCAGTTGATCAAGAGGTCCCCATAATCGTTATAAGAACACTAAGTAACTAAGCAGGCAGTAAACACATCACTGTTGCACTTTATTTACAGCATAAAATCAGTTAAATAATCATCTAACTTTGTCTTAAATAGAACTTACCAGCAGACAGCTTTCTTACTTGCACTCTGAATTGACTACTCTGATATTGTGGAGATCGCAATAATACGCTAACTTATAATATTTCAAGGATATAATTTTTGGTGGTTTATCAAGACTGCTAGCTCCTAAAAGGTGCTAATTAAAACAATGTTTGCTGTAAATTGTTAAGTCTTTAGGCTTAAAGCTTACGCCTGGTGTGTAACATCAATTCTTCACAAAGCCTGGGACTGGCTATTCAAGACGTCTGGTTAGAAACCACTGGAGTCTGAGGGTTTTAATTTGAGAGAGGTATGAATGCTTTAAATTTGATTGGGCTGTCTGTCTCCATGTCGTAAGGCAGCCCCTCAAGTGACAAACTGATTGGAAAAGCATGTTGGGTCATCCCACATCTTTAAGCAGACTTTACCTAAACGGAAGTTGCTGGAAGAACTCAGCAGGTGTGGCAGCATCTGTTAAGAAAAAAAAAATCAAAGTTAACGTTTCAGGTGACCCTTGCTCAGGAGTTTTATCTCGATCACAGCAGGTTCTTAGGAGGCTGTCAGGTAGCCTGCTGAAGTGAGGAGAATGCTCATTGGCAAGAAGGTGCCAGAGGACCTCAGAAGGTCAGGCAGCATCTGTGGAGAAAAGCAGAGCCAAGGTTTTGAGTCACTGCATAATGTTCAGCACAATTCACCAGTCCTCAGAGACTGGAGCTGTACACGTCCAAATGTGTTTAAGACATGGACTGGCAAGTAGCAAATAACATTCATGCCACCCAAATACCAGGCAATGATCATCCTCAACATGAGAGAATCTAATCAGCTCACATTGACAAATCAGTGGTTTTACCATCACCATCAACATTCTGACTGCCACCTTTAGCTGGAAACTGTCCTCAACATGCCAGATAATTACTATCGTTAAACCAGTAGGTCAGAGGCTGGGAATACTGCAATACGCAACACACCTACTGACTCCCCAAAGCTTGTTCAATGGTTAGCACTGCTGGTTCACAGCACAAGGGACCTAGATTCGATTGTCCCTCAGGTGACTGACTGTGGAGTTTGCACATTCCACCCACGTCTGCATGGGTTTTCTCCCACAGTCCAAAGATGGGTAGGTTAAGTGGATTGGCCATGCTAAATTGACCATAGTGTCCAGGGATGTGCAGGCTAGGTGGGTTAGCCATGAGAAATGCAGGATTACAGGGAGAGGATAGGGGGACAGGTGTGGTTGGGATGCTGTTCGAAGGGCCTGTACTGATTCGATGGGCCAAACGTCTATTTCCATACTACAGGGATTCTATAAAAAGAGTAGCCCTGATAGAACAAAGAGAAAAAGGAAATGAAGCAGTTTGAATTACGATTAAAAGCAGAGGGAAAAGTAAAGGAAAGGATGGCCCTAGCAGAATAAACGGAGAAATAAAGGTTTTGAACATCAGGCGTTGGAACTGAAAACTCAAAGTCAATTTGGGTCGGTTTCTGTGCTCTAGGACTCTGATTTAATATAGCGGTGATAGAAATGAAAGGTAGGAGTAGTGATGAGGACAGTGATGAAGAAAATCCCGTCATAGCCAAATGCCCCAGCAGGGATCTGTCTAAAAATGTCCAAACATTGTCTGCATTCCATGAGAAGGATGTAGAAGCCTCTCTTTCTTCATTTGACAAAGTGACAAAACAAATGAAATGGCCAGTCATGATGTGCATATTGTTGATCCAAACAAAGTTGGTAGGGACAGCGAGAAAGGTATTTGCATCACTTATCGAAGGAGATTATCTGGGCAGTACGGTGAGGTGAAAAATGCCATCTTAAGCACATGTGAGCTAGTACCACAAGCTGACAGGTAAAGTTTTAGGAATCTAAGCAGGGACTCTCGTCAAACCTACATGGAGCTTGAAAGGATCAAACCAAGCAATTTTGATAGGTGGATAAATAGATGAAAATAGATCAAAGGTAATTAAAAATTTCCAATGTCAACAGTAGCCTTATGATAACCTCGTTTAAAGAAATCGCTCCAGATATTTCCACAAAACCTGGAATAAATCCATGTTTTCATAATCTTTCCAAATCTAAGTCCTCCAAGAAATATTAAATACAGAGCGTCTTAGGAATATTGTGATACTTTTAATGGTTCTAATATTACTAATGACAGCTTGTAACAAATATGGGTATTATTTAACTTAAAAATAATTAATAGGCTCTAGGATTATATTTCTACTGTCAAAGTCAAGTGCAGTTTTGGGATTATGTAAAATGGCATTTGTTTAATTAATTCTTGTGCTGGAGGTTTATGTCCTGTCAAAACTTAACCCAACTGTAGTTCTGTGGAAAATGTTTTTAACCAGTTGGCCATGTCAACCTAACTTGATCCACTGGAATTTATTTTATGCAAGTTGCTAGAATGTGAGTGTTTCTAGCATGCCAGAATTTATTGTCTATCCGTAATTACCCTTGAGTATCTGGTGGGGAGCCCTCCATTGTCAAATGCAACAAGCCACGTGTAGGTACACCTACAATATTGTTAGGGAGGGAGTTTCAGGATTGACTTAGCAACAATAAAAGGAAAATTTATTCTGGAGTTATAATGTGTTGCAAGTGTTGATGTTCCCAAGGCCTTGACCTTCCAGGTGGTACAGTTCACACATTTGGAAGGTACAGTCAAAGGAAACTTGGCAATATGCTGCACTCATAAGCAGAACTCTGTGCCTTCTGTCTCTGTCAACTTCATACATGAATTGCCTTATCACATTGTCGTGGCTACAGTGACTCATCTGGGTGTATCCTGATTCTAAACTAGCCTTTGAGATACTTGAGGTGCCAGTATTTGAGCTGGTACCTGCAGGTGATAGGTTAAGTGCTAATGCTTCTTCTTTCCAGCTACCTTCTTCTACTTGCCCTTCAACTTGCTTCTACAGGAACTGAGACAGCAATTCTTGATTACCTAAAAGCTCAAAACATGTAAAAGTAGTGGGGTAGGAAGGAAGTGAGAATGCCATGGCACTTTTCAGGGTAACAGTTATAAGTTAGGAAGAGATTGCATAAAACAGCAAGAACACCATGCAGAATGACTGGATGCCATTGGCTCCATAGCTGTCCATGTTTGTCTGGACCATCTCCTCCAGCGCACTGAAGAGATGGAGGGGGGCTAGTACACTTCCAGACTCCTGGCTTGCTGATCTGCTGTATGCCACATGCTGCAAGACAGAGATTAATTATCATTAATTAACTATGAGTCACCGCCTGCCAAAAGGAGTAGATGGAGCTGTGTAAAGGCTGTGAGTGGTATGTATGTGACTAACGTGTTTCACAAGTGTGTGTGGGTGGAATGTAGTATAAAGATATTAGTGAATTAATGTTAAGTGTCATTGCATGATGGCAAATGTGTGATGGGATTCTGGTGCATCAAGCAGTGAGAGAGAGGGGTAATAGATATGGGACTGGATTTTTCATGATGTTGCTGGGTATCAAAGGTTTGAGTTATAAAAAAAGCTAAATAGGCTGAGACTTGTCTCACTGGAACGTAGGAGGTTGAGAGGCAACCTTATAGAAGTTTATAAAATAATGAGGGGTGTAGATAGAGTTAATGGTACTTGTCTTTTCCCTAGGATGGGGGATTTCAAGACTCGGGAAAACATTTTAAAGAGAGAGGAGAGAGACTTAAAAAAAAAAACATGAGGGGCAAAATTTATTTTTAATACACAGATGTGGGGAATGAACTTCCTGAGGAAGTGGTGGGTGTGGGTACAATTACAAAGCTTAAAATACATTTGGATAAGAAATGAATAAGAAAGGTTTGGAGGAATATGGAGCAGGAGCAGGCAGGATTAGTTTAATTTGGGATTATGCTCAGCATGGACTACTTGGACTGAAGGGTCTGATCCCATGCTTAAAGACTCCATATCATGCTTTTGGAAAGACAATTATTTTGAAGTTCAAAACTTGACTTCCTGAAGTAGTCAGAACTTATGGAAGAGCAGAGAGTTAAGACAGCAAGATTAGCTGCAGAATTAACACGTGATTAGGAGTTGGTTCATAAATCAAAGTTTGGCTTCCAACATCACTTTCTACCTGTGAGGTATAGAAATTGGTGGGGTGGGGAAAAACAAAAATGAAGAAATCCTCACACGTTAAGGGAAAAGATGATCTCACTGAAGCTAGTAAATGCAGTTTACCACAGAGTGAAAAGGAAACCTATCGGAGGAAAGAGAAGTGAAAAAGCTCAGGTGTTTTCACGATATTAGTCCACATTACAGTGTTGGCGGTTCAGAGAAATCACTGGGAAGACAGATGTGTGAGAATAAGATGAGCCAATTCATTTTGTTGAAATGGGGAATAAAAAGCAGAGTGGAAGCTAAAAAGCTGCAAACTGATGCACAATCTGATCAGTGGTGGTTGAGAAGAAAGGGACAAATCTGTTTAAAGAATTTACTTGCACGGTTAAGGTTTACTCATGTTTGCCAGGAAGAGCAGGTAAAGAAATTTAAATTTTGAGATACAGGAGCAAGTCCATTTTTGATTATGAGACATAAGGAGATATGTAACCCAGGAGTACTGCCAGATACAGAGGTAATATGTGGAATTCATGGTGAGAAGAACAGTTTTCCATTATATCAAGTGAGTTGGGAGAGTCTGCTGAAAAGTGGTAAAGTGGTCGTAGGAATAAAAGAGAAATTCTCCATTTGGGAAATACAGTTTACCCTTGGTAATGATATGGCTAGATCACAGGTGGGAGTGATGTCTACTATGGTTGAAAAGCCAGTAGAAAATCAGGCAACTGCCATGTTACAGAATTATATCCAGGGATTCTTCCTGACTGTAACAACATCACAAAGCCAGAGGCTGGAGCAGGAGGAGATATCAAGGAGTAATTTAAGGAAGGTGAACTTCAACAATCAGAAACTATATTTGATCAAATGGTTGAGAAAAAACTCGAACAGGTGGAAGACAACGTGGATATTTTTAGTTCAGAGAAATCAGCTGAATCACAACAGAAAGATGAAAAACTGAACAACTGTATCAAACAGCATACACAGAAGAATCAGAGCGTATCCCAGGATGTTACTTTATTAACGATCAAGTCTTGACAAGGAAATGGAAACCAATACATATTCAGGCAGATAAGGAATAGGCAGAAGTTCATCAAGTTATATTACCATTGCATTATCGGAATGCGGTATTGCAGGAAGCACATGAATTACCATTAGGTTGTTATTTGGGAATAAGGAAAACTTGAGCCAAAATATGAAAACATTTTTATTGATCTGCACTACGTAAGGATGTGCTTCAATTTTGCTGGATATGTCATAAATGTCAGGTAATTGGAAAACCTCAGGCAGTGATAAAACCAACGTCCTTGACACACATTCCTGCATTTGAGGGACCTTTTACAAGAATCTGAGTTGACTATGTAGGACCTATACCTAAAACAAAAAGTATGAGTCAGCATTTATTGACCATAAATGGATGTGTCTACTGCATTTCCAGGGGAAATTACATTACACAAAATCATAGCTAAAGGATTATGGTAGAGTTACTCAATTTTTGTTTACTAAATACAGACTACTTAACTACCCACAGAAATACAACCACATCAAGAACATAGAACACTGGACACTGAACATTACAGCGCAGTACAGGCACTTCAGCCCTCGATGTTGTGCCGAACTGTGAAACCAATCTGAAGCCCATCTAACCTACACTATTCCCTTATCATCCATATGTTCATCCAATGACCGTTTAAATGCCCTTAAAGTTGGTGAGTGTACCACTGTCGCAGGCAGGGCATTCCACACCTTTACTACTCTCTGAGTAAAGAACCTACCTCTGACATCTGTCCTATATCTATCACCCCTCAATTTAAAGCTATCTCCCCTCGTGCTAGCCATCACCATCCGAGGAAAAAGGCTCTCACTGTCCACCCTATCTAATCCTCTGATCATCTGATCATCTTGTATGTCTCTATTAAGTCTTCTTAGCCTCAGGTCCCTCAGCCTTTCCTCATAAGACCTTCACTCCATACCAGGCAACACCCTGGTAAATCTCCTCTGCACCCTTTCCAATGCTTCCAAATCCTTCCGATAATGCGGCAACCAGAACTGTACGCAATACTCCAAGTGCGGCCGCACCAGAGTTTTGTACAGCTGCAATATGACCTCATGGCTCCAAAACTCAATCCCTCCACCAATAAAACCTAACACACTGTACGCCTTCCTAACAACCCTATCAACCTGGGTGGCAACTTTCAGGGATCTATGCACATGGACACCAAGATCTCTCTGCTCGTCCACACTACCAAGAATCTTACCATTAGCCCAGTACTCTGTATTCCTGTTACTCCTTCCAAAGTGAATCACCTCAATTTTCCGCATTAAACTCCATTTGCCACCTCTCAGCCCAGCTCTGCAGCTTATCTATGTCCCTCTGTAACCTGCAACATTCTTCTGCACCATCCACAACTCCACCGACTTTAGTGTCATCCGCAAATTTACTAACCCATCCTTCTACGCCCTCCTCCAGGTCATTTATAAAAACGACAAACAGCAGTGGCCCCAAAACAGATCCTTGCAGTACATCACTAGTAACTGAACTCCAGGATGAACATTTCTCATCAACCACCACCCTCTGTCATCTTACAGCTAGCCAATTTCTGATCCAAACCGCTCAATCACCCTCAATCCCATACCTCCGAATTTTCTGCAAATAGCCTACCATGGGGAACCTTATCAAACGCTTTGCTGAAGTCTATATACACCACATCAACCGCTTTACCCTCATCCACCTGTTTGGTCACCTTCTCGAAGAACTCTAAGGCTTGTGAGGCACAACCTACCCTTCACAAAACCGTGTTGACTATCCCTAATCAAATTATTCCTTTCTAGATGATTATAAATCCTCTCTCTTATAATCCTTTCCAACACTTTAGCCACAACTGAAGTAAGGCTCATTGGGTTGTCTCTACTCCCCTTCTTGAACAAGGGGACAACATTTGCTATCCTCCAGTCTTCTGGCACTATTCCTGCAGACAAGACAACATAAAGATCAAAGCCAAAGGCTCTGCAATCTCATCCCTAGCCTCCCAGAGAATCCTAGGATAGATCCCATCCGGCCCAGGGGACTTACCTATTTTCACACTTTCCAGAATTGCTAACACCTCCTCCTTATGAACCTCAATCCCGTCTAGTCTAATTGCTGAGATACAGGCTTTCTCCTCGACAACACTGTCTTTTTCCTTTGTGAATACTGATGAAAAATATTCATTCAGCACCTCTCCTATCTCGTCGGACTCCATGCACAACTTCCCACCACTGTCCTTGACTGGCCCTAATCTTACTCTAGTCATTCTTTTATTCCTGACATACCTATAGAAAGCTTTAGGGTTTTCCTTGGTCCTACCTGCCAAAGACTTCTCATGTCCCCTCCTGGCTATTCTTAGCTCTCTCTTTAGGTCTTTCCTGGCTAACGTGTAACTCTCAAGCACCCTAACTGAGCCTTCATGCCTCATCTTTACATAAGCCTAAGTCAAATTTTACATCAAAATTATTCAAAGAAGTTATGCATAGCTTAAAAATAAAACATCTCAGATCCACAGCATACCATCCAGAATGGCAGAGAACATTAGAGCAGTGGTATCAAACATTAAAAGACAGTGTTGAAGGCTTATATTCAAGGAGGATTGTGATGAAGGAAATCCATTTGCTCTTCTTGGAATTAGGGATGCACCTAATTAATCGACTAAATTCAGTCTATTTGAATTAGTTCTTGGGCTTGAGATGAGATGACCTCTGAAATTAATTAAGGAGAAATTGTGAGTCAGAGTTCAGAGACCACATATTTGGATTGTATTTCAAATTTTGAGCAAAGATTAAATACAGGTGAGTTGACTAGACAGCATTTAAAAGTAGCCAACAGGCGATGAAACAAGAAGCAGACAAGAAATCAAAAATATGCAATTTTGCTTGTCAAGTTTTAGTGTTAGTGTTACTTCCAGTGGCATGTGAACCTTTAAAAAGGGCAAGGTTTAGTGGACTTTATCAAATGGAAAGGAAATTGAGTGAGGGAACTTTATTTGGGAAGAACGCCAGATAGATAGAAATCTCAGAGTGTGTAATGTGAATATGCTCAAAAGGTATTTTGATCTGGAAAAAAAAAACAAAGGAGAACGTGTTACTTGTTACAACACACAGTGAGAAACCATTGCTCGGAGGATTCTGAATTGTAAATTCCTCAAATTAAATTGGACAAGGACGTTCTCAAAAATTGGGATACATTATTTAGGTATCTTCCAAAGTAGAAATGACCTGAAACAGTTATTATAATCACATGGGGCCCTATGTGGGAATAAGCTGGGAAGTACTAGTTGGATTATGTATGATGCAGATATAGGAAATGCTGTTCCAATTAAGCAAAATCTTTGTCAACTTAACCCTCTAACATTGGGGTTAATGTTTCAAAAAGAGATTGATTGCATGCTAAAAGACACTATAATCGAAGTGAGTTGCAACAAATGGAGCACACTTTTAGTAATAGTGCCAAAACTAACAATTGTGTAGACTATTATAAAGTCAATGCAGTTACTAAATCTGATTCATATCCTATTCGACATGTTTGGAAAACTGTATTGAGAAGGTGGGACAAGCTACCTATATTTCAAAGTTGGACTTAGGCGACACTAATCGGGTACTTTTATCCAAAAGAGAGAAGGAAATTTTGGCATTCAGGGCACTGAATGGACTGTACCAGTTTCAAGTCATGGCATTTGGTATAAAAAAAATGTACCATGTACATTCCAAAGACTAACTAATAAAGTCATCTACAACCTGGTGATTTTTAATCACACATGGGAAGAATATTTGGAGTACAATTCTGATAGATGCTATCAGGAGGCGGGCTTGGTGATCAACCTGGCTAACAGTGACTCTGCAAAAGTCCAAGTCACATTCCTGGGCCATGTCATTGGATCTGAACAAAAGGCAACCCAGGGATATGAAAACAAAGGTTACTGGGGAGTTTCCCATGCCATTCACAAAGACAGAAGTACTCTGATGCCTGGCATTGTGTTTTTTTTTAAAAACTCAAAGAATGAAATAAACCAGCTTTTGAGGCAAGCCTTTTCAATATTTTATATTTACATATGGAAAGATTCCAGTAAAATCAAGCATAGAGCGTTTACACCATTCAGCACTGAGAAAAGCAAAGAGAAAACTCTTCTACCGTGCAACTGAATTTGTGCCTAAAACTCAGATACGACAAATGACCAAGATTCTAAAGCTATCCAGCAGGTAGAGATTGCTGGTAGCATCAGGCTACCATTGTTACATTTGACTTTCAGCTACTTTTGCACACAAAGCAGCATTAATTTTAACTGTCCTTAAGGCCAACAAAGTAGAAATGAATTAAATTAAGCCAGCCTCTCAAAAATTAGGCAAAGTGCAACTCTGAAGGATGGTCAACGTATTGGGAACTCTTGAAATGTTGAATCTGTCAAATCAATACTTCCAAAAGCAAACAACCAGTCAAATACAAAAAGTGAACTAATCACATGCCATTATTCAGGTGTTTTTTTGCTACTCTGAGGATAAGCCCAATAAAGACTCTGGCTTGGTTGACTAGTTATTTGTATCATTTCTCAATTTGAAGAGCCCATCCACAAAATCAAACTAGATCACAATTTTGCACTCTATAATTGATTTAGTGGGTATAGCACAGAACTTCAAAATAGCTGTTTGTCATTGGGCCCTTTTTGAACTCTTTCAATTCACCAATATTGCATGATATTAATCAATTCCCAATTTTTTTAACCCAACAATAGATTCAAAACTTCCAGTGAAGATTTTTAGATATTGAAATTGAACAAAATTTCTTGAATATTTCAAAGTTCTAATTGCTTTACTCAAAATCTTAAGTAATTACACAATTAAATGAGGGAGAGATGATTTGATTGATTTGTTCAGAAATAACCAAATTCCACTGAGAAGAGAACCTAACTCATTTTTAAATGAGTACTGAGTTTCTGCCTTAACGTGGAAATTAATTCATTACATGAATTACACAATCTAAATAACTTTCTCATACCTACCCTAAAAATTTGTCATGTATCATCTTGAATCCATGGAAGCATTTCCGAACTAAGCAACTTATTTCCAAGTAATTAATCAAATCTGCTTTTTTTCCATACATTTTTGTAACTTAGTGGCATTAAACCTGGCACAGGTCAATAATGCATTACACATCTGTGCTGACATTAGTTTTTGTGAAGAAATCAATTTAAATTAACTTTGGTAACTAGTAGTTGCCAATGTCTTATTTTTGTTCAGCCATGTTCTAAATAAGTCATGCTAAAAATGAAAATAAGATAGGGAAATCGCTGTAAAAACAGCTAAATAATTTTTCTAGCTCCCTAGAACCACCCTATTTATTCCAGGCCAACTGACCTGTCAAGAAAATGCACATACAGCAAAACACTGGCAATCCGATTCACTATGCTGTAGTTCAGTTCTCAGTTCTCTGCACCATTTGATGCAAGCTGACTCATTTTGCAGTAAAACCTCCACGTTACCAACGTCAAGAATATTAGGCAAACTGCATTTGCAAAACACCCCACGCTAAAGAATGGTGGGTGCATTGGGACCTCCTAAATCTGTCAAATCAAGAAAACTTACAAGAGAAAACAGATCCGGAAATTACAAAGTGCACTGGTGTTAATTTGAAAAAAAATTAACCCCAACATGATGCTTATAAGAGACCAAAAATATATCAGCAGGACTATTTTACTAATCCTATATCTCATGCAATACTGATAACGTCTTTCAGATGAGGTAGCAAACTGATTAGGTAAAATGTAGATTTCATATGTCTTGTTAAAGATGGGACCTCTTATTGTGTGTTCTGAGTACTTATCATATGTAAGCTTTCTTGCATAGCAATTTTCAAAAGAAACAGACCAGAACTGGGTGGGGGCTGCAGGGAAGGGCAAAGATGGTGGGTGGAGACAAAAAGAGAAAAAATTTCAAAAACAAAAAAAAAGGCTAGTGTCTGGGAAGGAGACAAAAATGAGCTGAAGGAAATATAGAAAGGGATATGGGAAGGGAAGGAGTGGAAGGAAAGCAAGGAGTAAAACACAAAGAAAAGATATTTCAAGTTAGATTCGAGAAGCTTTCTTGTTCAATGTGACTTTTCCAGTTTACATTTTAATACACCTCCCTTTAAAAGTATTTGACATCCACAAGTTTAAAAACCACTAAAAGCAAAGCAGTGTTCCAAGCCAAAAATAGAATTCTGCCATATGCTACCCAAACATTTAAAACAACAACATTTTCGCACAAGGCAGCACACTGCAAGGAAATGAATAAGAGTTCCATGGCCAGTGCATTCAAAACTACCTAACCAGTTGGTAATTATGATTCAAATTGTTTTGCAGAAAAGTTAGCATTTAAATGCACAAAGAAAGAGAATTCAGAAAGCATGATAGTCATGCATTTTTTGCAAATGCTGTTAGATCAGTTTAAACTACACTTACTTCCCTTGATATTGGAATTTATGCTATAATAAATGATAGTCATTTCCAGGCATGTCAAATTACAATACACGTTTACATAATTTTTGACTATCATAATCACTGACTTACAGTTAGAAAGTACCATGATGATTAACTATGTAATTCAAGATCCCTCAAATGAACAGAAAATTAAACTAGAACACAGACGCTTTACACAATGCTGATAACTTCATTTAAACAAAGGCAACAAAACTTAAATATGAACACTGTTTTCTTCACGTGTAGCCCGATTTAAATTTAAAAAACAGAAATTAATAATAAAAGGAAAGGGAACTGGCTTCAAGTGTGCAAATATTTTATATTTACCATGCATAAGGATTTAAATCTCAAATAGAATATTCCATTGCAAGATTTTGTTTCAACGTTTTTCCACTTTAAAAACTAACACAACCTATCCATCTGCTTTATGGATTCAGGACAGCTTTCCTTGATTAGAAAGCAAATTGCACTTCAAGTAAAGTTTATGATTTTAATCTACTGTCGATAATGGATGCAAATTTTAGTGTTCAAATTTAACTCAATTTTTGCACAAGCTACAATTTCTTGGTAATGTTAATTTTACTGCTGAATTCTGATGCCAAAATCCACATGTTCTTTTTGCCCTGATTTTAACATTATTTTATTTCAAGAGCCAGACCAAAATTAATCAATGTTCCATTTTCTCTTGACTGGCTTCTTTCAGTTTACAATCCAGGAATAATTTAAATAGACATCCCACAGGAGATGTGGTAGTGGTATTGTCACTGGATTAGTAACTCAGGCGCACCAGCTCCCAAAGGCCAAAGAATTAAAAAGAGACTAGCTTTCAGTTAATGGTAACAGTAAACCTATCAATTGTTGCAAAGGGGAAAAAAATCTGGCTCACTAACTCCCTCCAGAAAAGGAACTCTGCTTACATGTGACTCCGGATCCACAGCAATGTGATGGACTCTTACATGCCTGCTGAAATTGCCTAACAAGCCACACTGATCATGCAAAATTAGAGATGGGCAACAAATGCTGGCTTCGCCAACAATGTCCACATCCAAGAAAATAAAGAATAGAATTTGGATGAAACGTTCTTTCTTAAGGACATAATGTTTATCTATGTAATATACAGAATATTAACTAAGGCAGAGATATTTTCTGTCGGTGGGAAGGGGGGCTCTGTCTATATATTCAAAATAAATAACTTTAATTTTCAGTGGCTGTTTCAGTAGGATAAAAATTGTAAATTATTTTCTCAACAAATTCATACATTCTAGGTTCTATTGTGCAAATCACGACTTTGTCACAATCCACAAATGGCGGTGCTTGACTCAATATATGACCAAGACAGATTGTAAACTTACTTGTCAAGGAAATCCTTGTCCACTGTGGCGCAAATGTCAAGAAGGGGGTTTCCCATCCCAAAGAGAGCATTTTGTCTGGAAAAACAAGCACAAAATGGCTTAGTTAGCTCATTTCTACAGTAGTGAAACTTAAGAGGCATTTGTATCTTTCCAAAATTCAGAACTGAAAAGTATGACAGGTGCTAGGCTTCTTCGTCAAAAGATTTTAAGGTGTGTATCTGAAAAAGTTTTCACTGGCAACTGGCAGACAGAACTGACCTTGAAAATGAATTTTATTTGCTTTATGCTATCTTATTTCAATCATGTAAAGTAATTACAAAAAACTTGATAAATATTAACCATTGGCATTTCACTAATATTGTCAGCTTTACTATACAATTTCCAACTTAATTGTTTGGTTATGTTTGATCTTATTTAGGTCATCAGATGGGTAAGACAAAACAAATACAATCACTTGACTTTTACATGAAGAAACCACGTCCATTTATGAACTTACACAAATTAGACAGAATAAGAGTGAGCTATAACATCTGAATTCAGAAATAACGTCATACAATTGTTTCATTTGGAGCAACATTCAATAAACATTAAAGTATTGTTAATTAGTATAATTTCCTCCAAACTAGTTTGCCATTTACTTCTGGCCCCATTAGACTATCTACATCATCTTTCAGAGGAAGCAAAAATGTCACTGTACAAGTAATCCAAAACCCCAGCTCTGTGGACATGGTGTTTGAATCTGCCACGAAGGGATGTGAACTCAAAAATCTGGAATAACATGTTATCCCAATGATGACCATGTACTACCACTGATTGCTATAAAAACCCATCTGAATGGCTCTTATCTTTTAGCTTAGGAAACTGGCCTTCCTTAACTGATCTGGCCAACGTGTAACCTACAGCAATGTGGTTCACTCTCAACTGCCTCTGGGGACAGGCAATAAATGCTGACCTAGCCAGCTAAGCCCACATTCTATGAATGGATTAAAAACAACAAGAATCAGGAAATCCTTCTATCCTTCACTGTCACTGGGTCAAAAATCCTGGAATTCCCTTCCTAACGGCATTATGCGTCAACCCACAGCAGGTGGACTGCAGCGGTTCATGAAGGCAGCTCACACCACCCTCTCAAGGGCAACTAGGGACGGGCAATAAGTGCTGGCCTGTCAGTGACACCCACATCCCACTAATGAATAGAAAAAAAAAATCCATAATTATTAATGAAATAATGACAATAAAAAATGACTTTGCTATGAAGTGCATTTCTCATTAAAGCAGTACAGTTTTCTTCAATAAACTGTGGCAAATAGATCCTGAATCATGACTTTTCATTTTAAGGATGTTATGGAACTTGCAGATGCATAGTAAAAAGGAGGATGAATGTGGCAGACAAACTGAAAACATTTCATTTTAAAATTAGGTCACTGCCATTTTTAAAGCGAGAGTATGTGGCAAAGTTCTAACAAAACATTACATATCCAAAAATGTATTTGTCTGTAGTCACCACAATCAAATAAGCTCATATATTCAATAGAGTATTAAGTCAAAGGACATTTCAAGAACTTGGGGGTTGGTTATCTCAGTTGTGAAGGGTCACAGGAGCAGAAACATTAACTCTGCTTTCTCTGCATAGATGCCACCAAACCTGCTGGGGTTTTCCAGCAATTTCTACTTTTGTACCTGATTTTAAGCATCTGCAGTTTTTTTTGGGCTGCCCCCCCCAACCCCCTCAATTGTTTGGATGGCTGGCTTGCAATGCAGAGCGATGCCAACACCATGGCTTTAGCACCCGCACCCACTTAGGTTACCATGTAGGGCTCTCCTTCTGAACCTCTGCGCTCAAGATGACCTGCAGATTAAACCACCTATCACATAGCAGCCCTACTATCTGGTCAGACATCACCTTCTCCTTTGACTCGGCTATATCTGCAACACTAGAGTACATATCCCAATTAATGAGACTTGTGCAAATTAGTTATCACAAGCAAAATAAACAGCTTTTTCACATTAAGAACTTGATTTTCCTACTTCTATGGCAGTTTTGTATTGCCAACCTGGCTGAGTTGTTTGGATCTTAGGTCTAAGTGAAGTCACTTGCAGTTTTTTAAAATTTATTCCCGTATGGGATGTGATTGTCACTGTCAAGGTTTGTTCCAGTGTATTCAAAAGTGCCAATGACGGAGGTGGTGTCATTTGGATGAAACGTCAAACTAGATAGCCACGGAGAGAGAAATAACCTCCTTAAATAATTTGCTCGCTACAAAGTTCTTTCTCCTAATAGCACTATCAATTTTGATTCCAAAAATTGTATCAAAGATGGAACAAAACTTAGTCTTACAACTTTTTCGAAGCAATCCCAAGCATTCAGAGGTTTATCATGACCTGTGAAACAGGTCAGATGTGTGACAGAAGAATCTCTATTTGCCTTGACTAGTGGAACTCTAAAGAAGGAAAAAGTGAATAGGAAAATGGACACAGGAGAGAAAGAGATAAAATGGAGAGCGAGAGACACAAAGAAAGATAAAAGGATAGATGCAGGCAGAAGAAACAAAGACAATAAGGCAAGGAAAACAAACATGATTGAGAAAGTGAGGACACAAGGCAGAGACAGAGAGAGAGAAGGGACAAAAAGAAAGATATGATGAAAGATAAAGACACAAGTGAATGGCTTCCCACGTTCCACCCAACAACAACTGAAGTTTCTACATAAATTAGCTCGCTGTATTATAAGGCTTGTTCATAAACAAATGGGATTATGGTTTGACATAATCACACAATTAAAGATCTTCACTTTCTTTTTAACTTGCAGGCACCCTGTGCATTTCTTTTTACTGTGCCAAAATATATTCAAATGGTTAATCAGTTCATTCAGAGGATTCTTTTGCATTAGATGTGCCTAGGCTCCATTTACCCGATTGTGTGTTGAGCTGTAAGATGTTCGATTCATACTTTTTGACTAAAATTTTGTCAGTTAACTTTGGAACACAAGCCCTCAGTCTAAATAAGTGGTATCTGGTGTTTTGACGGGAGCTACTTCATTTATGCAAATCTTGTTCACAATAAGAAATCAGGAGAATGAATCATCAAGAACAGTATGCACAGCTACAGACCAAGATCGATCTAGGGCTTGCATTGACAATATATAGAATATGACAAGAAGAAAAAGTTACTTCTACTGTACAACCAGAGGAAAAGTGGAATAATTATGTTTATTACTCTGTACGACTACAGCTTAGTGTCTGTAAAAAGGCTTCAAAACACAATAGAAAGTTAGGTTGGAAACTGTAGATGGTTTCAGAGTCAAATTCACTTCAAGCATCTTAACGCTCACTAAGTCTTATCCTTGTATCAACTCATGGTCACGGGCCTACATTAGCTCACCAGATGTATGCAAATGATCTAGAATATAAATCTCTGCATGGCACTTGGCAACTGACCAAAATAATGAATGGAATCAAGAATTGACTGTGTTGGAATTTGTGAAGCAAATGAAACTGCCCATCCTCCATAGTACAATACCATTAAGATCATTGTTCACCATTGTTTTTAGCAAAGCACTGCTGATGACCTGACATTCAGAAGGAAAAATACCATGAATTAGCATTACTATCTTACTTTCTCGTGGACATTTCTTGGCACAGATTTCACGTGTCATCAGTTGTCTGTGAAATCAACGTTTATACTTGCAGGTTTAGTTGAATATTAGGAAGAATGATTTCATTTTTAAACTCAAAAATTAAACCAAGTTTTTTTTGACGGCCTACTATATTCAAAAAGTAACTCTTAGCCAACTCAAATGTTCTCCAAACATAAACATGATAATTTTACTGTCACTTACTGCTAGACATCAAACAGAGAGGAGTCACTACTTGCAAATAAGCCCCACACCAAGTGCTACTTAAAAATATATGGAAAGACATAGGAATAATTTAAATGCGGTAATATTTCACTGTACTTATGATTTATGCAAATAATTGGAGCCTGGCCATAGCAAGACAATACATCACCTGCCCTTTTTAAAAAGGACACCATGATTTTCATATTTATTATTCTGCATGGATTATAATTATGGCTAACTGGAAGTGCGTTTGTTTCAATTTTTTTTTAAAAGCAGTCAACTATTGCACTGCAAATGCCAAAAGATGCCCTGACTTAAAAATCATTGTCATCCAAATCTACTTTTTAAGAATCCATCTTTAAGCAATTGAACTACAATGGGTTATCATTTAGATTTTTCAAGTTACATTTCTGGCTTTTTTTTCTTACAAGTTAAGGACTTAAGTGATGTAGCTACTGAATTAATTTGACTATTGTCCATTGTGAAGTTTGGGAATTATCTAGAAGACCTGGAGCTGAACTACTGAAATACAGCCAAAAACCAAATGCATCACCCACTGGATAGGAGGTCACCCCACAAGGTAAATTCCCAACATCTGAGCCATCACAGACATAGCAGAGTATTTGTTTAGCAACCGTTTGTTCAGAGGGAATAATGGACAAATTGTCGATTTAAATTGATGTTGCATTTCCACCCACTGCAATCTTGTATTTTTGTAATTTAAAATGGAGAACACTTTAACATCGTGCAACAAAACCAAAACTTAGTTTTGATCAACATGCTGTTATACTTCAAACCGTGCACCCTTCAGCATTAAGCGCACGAGAACTCTCAAAAGACACTGGATCCGTCACAAACCAATAGCGACAAGAAGTTGGGATTTTAAACTTCGGAACTCATTAAATAACTCGTTCAAAAAGCACATGCCACACGTGGTATAACTTCCTGGCGGTAGGAGGACGTAAGAGGTTATGCCTTAGCGCAAGTTTAAATAAAAAAACTCACGATAAAGAAGAAATAAGAATAATTCTATCTTGGAGAATTTAAATTATCAGAACAATTTTGGCATTGGGGTCCTGTTTAAGTGGTTCGGGTATGGAAGAACATAATGTAATACGTAAAAACAAGCTATGATTCAAAGTGTTGAAGTTGAATGATTTTAGCGTCAAAAGGAGATGCTCTGGACAACAAAACACCACAGAACTTGAAGATGCCATTCCCCCATTGAAAGGGTCGTTTGAAGTCGTGAATTTGGAGAGCGCGCAGCGAAACAGTCCCTTTTGCCACATGGAGAAGAGTAGCCCAAGGGGAGGAGTTGACACGTTATATCTTCAATGGTTTCATTATGGTCTGTCGCTGTCAGTACGCAGAGGGATCGTTCCTCTGTGCAACAGGTGCTTCAAGACATGCATCTCGAAAATGCTTGACTCGAGACTGCGCATTAAATAACTCGACTATGGTTGCTGCAATATTGAATCAAGTGTATATCTCCTACTTATTGCATTCACAGCAACTGACAGCGACTACAACTCACAACAGTTGTAAAGGGTAAAAAGGCCACAAGGCATGAAAAAATGTTAAATAAATACAGCATCGATAAAATTAGATACATTAATGGATCCGTACGTAATTAGTAATTATTTACCTCAAGCATGTCATAGTTCTTTCAGGTTGCCGGATGTGGTATAAGAACAGCTTGAATGAGCAAATACACCTCGCCGGCAGTTTGAGATTCAAGCTCGTGTCTCTCCGCAAACTGACATCCGTGAAATGTATCAAACTAACCTGGAAGCGGAAACCCCGCCCCCACTGCTGCCCATTCATTCGCAACATCCATTCACAACATCGCAAGCGCTTGCAAGTGCTCTGATTGACGGGTCCGATGTCCAATCAGCCCACCTCTTTGAAGCATTTTCCACTTGAGTTCTTCACGTCAGTGATTCTGGGTTGTTTGCAGCCTTTTTAAAACAAACAATCTTCTTGCAAGCATGATCGAATTAACAATGCTCCACTTTAACAACGCGGAAAGCATCCAGAAGTCAGGAAAACTCTCCTTGGTCATTAACATTAACGTCAACTTCTTTAGTTATTTGATAATACGCTGCTCTGTAGCCTCTAAAAACGTTAAATAGTAAACCTTGTACAATTTACACACAAGTGGGCAGATTTGCGAACGATATGGAAAAACTCCAAACTATTTAGCAAGACGGTTCTAAATAAGAACACACGTATCAACTTTTTTTTAAGAATGGCAAAAACAAATAAACCAATAAATTCAATAAACCAGCAGATATTTGCATTTGTCAGTACTCCGAATTCCATCTGACGCAAAAAGGAATATTTATAAAAGAAGGAGAATGAAAATATTCTTTAAAACAAAACTGTGAATATCTATGCATTGCAAAGCAAATAAAACTTTAACCACCAAAACATGCCCAAGTCCTCTACTTTCTTCTACTCTTCAAAATTTGACAGGCAACTAGTTTTGCTCCTCTTTCTCAAACCATTTTCCTTTATAACAAATAAAGAATAAAAGTAGGCCACTCAGTCCTTGAAAAATCATGGCTAATCAGATTTTAATTGCAATTCCACATTCCTGTATCTCCACGGTAATTTCACCACCTTGGTGATCAAAAATCCAACTATCTCCAATGTCTTTTGAGGAAGAGAATTCCTCAGACTCTCAATCTTCAGAGAAAAGTCTCCTTATTTCTGTCTAAATGGGCAACACCTTATTTTTAAAGTATGGCAACTAGCTCTAGATCTTCCCACTGGAAGAAACATCCCTTCCACACCCATCCAAATCAAGTCCCCTCAGGCTGTTGGACATTTCAATATGTCACATTTAACTCTTCTCAACTCCAGACATATAGGCTAGGCAGATCAGGACTTTCTTCAAATTAATCTGCTCTTTCCATGTATACAGTCACATGAGGTCTCACCAATGTCCTGTACAACTGAAGCACAACTTCCTACTTGCGCATTCAATTCTCCTGACAATAAAACACAACATTGTTAGCTTTCCTAATTACTTGGTGTAGCTGCTTACCAGCCTTTTGCAATTTATCCATGAGGATACCCAGGTCCCCTCTGCATCTGAGTTCTGCAACCTCTCACCAGATCTTTTTCAGTCTTCCTCCTCCCACAATACACAATTTCACACTTTCCCACAGTCATCCATTTGCCAGATCTTGGCCTGCTCACTTATCAAATGCCTGCTGAAAATTGAACTACAATACATCCACTGGCTCCCGTTTATCCATAGCACTATCTACTTCTTCAAAGAACATTAATACATTAGTTAAACATGATGCCCCTTTGTTGTAGCCATGTTTATTCTGCATGACTATCTTGAACTTAATCAACTGCCTGGAAGTAATAACATCTTTACTAATACCTTCCAACATTTTCCCTAGACGTTCAGCTAACCACTCTGCAGATTCCTGCTTTCTGCCTCAATCCTGTCGTGCATAAATTGGTTCCATTAGCTGTTTTCCAACCTAAAGGAACCTCCCGCAAATCTATTGAGTGTGGAAAATTAAAACCAACATATCAAACATCTTACTCACTACTTCTTTTAAGTCCTTAAAATGAAATCCATCAGGACCTGGGGACTTGTCATTTGGAGAGCAGGGAAGCAAGGCATGTGTTACATTTGGACTTCCAGAAGGCATTTGATAGGGTATCTCATAGAAAAGCTTAGTCATAAGATAAAAGCCTACAGTGTTGTCTACAGTATATTAGCATGGATAGAGATTTGGCTAACGCGCAGGAAGCAGTGCGTGGGGATAAAGGATTCTTTTTCAGGTTAGCAACCTGTAACCTGTGCGACTCCACCACTGGGACCTTAACTATTTACAATATATATAAACGACGTGGAGGAAGTGAATGTGCTGCAGCCAAATTTGCAAATAAATGCAAAAAAAAAGGTGGAAATGCAGTTTGCGAGAGAGGTACAAACAGTTTAGAGATATTGATAGGTTAAGTAAGAGGGCAAGAAGTTGGCAAATTGAATATAACATAGGAAAATATGAAGTCATTCATTGGAGTGAGAACAAAGAAAGAGTATTATTAAAATGGAGAAAAACTGTACAAGTTGCAACAGAAAAGGGAAGTAGGCAAGGTCTGACACAACTGTACAAGGTGGTGGTGAGACCATATGCAGACTGCCACGAGCAGTTTTGACCCCCTTATTTAAGCAAAGATATCGTTTCATTGGAGGCAGTTTGCAAAAGGTTCATGAGGTTTGGAGGGATTGTCATATGAACAAAGGCGCAACAGGTTGGCACCTTACTCATTGGAATTTAGAAGAATGAAAGATGACCTCACCTAACAATGCACAAAACATACAGGATCCTTGATGGGCTGGACAGGGTAAATGCTGAGAGGATGTTTCCCCTCATGGTAAAGTCTTGGACAAGAGGACAGTCTCAGAAAGGAGTTCCAATTTAAGACTGAAATGAGGAGGAATTTCTTCTGAGAGTTCAGCATTTTTTGTAACTCCTTGCCACAAAGATCTGTAGGGGCAGAGACCTGGTGTATTTTTAAACTGAGATAGATAGATAGATACTTATCAGTCGAGGAATTGAGGGTTATTGGCAATGGCAGGAAAGTGGATGAGCAATTTTGGATCTGCCATGATCCTATTTAAATGGCAGAGCAGGCTTAAGGGGCCAAATGGCCTAATGTTGTTCCTATTTCTTGTTGGACCTGCGACCATAATTTACTCAGTACTACTTCCCTGGTAATTGCATTTTTTTTGCTGAGTACTTCCCTCCCTTTCAGTTCCTGATTCATGGCTATTTCCAGTTATTACCTGAATCCTCTCTAGTGAAGACCCATGCAAAATATCTATTCAGTTTGTCTGCCAAATCTTTTAACTCCATTGCTAACTCTTCAGACTAAATTTCCTATCGTACCAACAACGAGTTTGTTTATTCTTTTTCAAACATCTGAAGAAACTTTTTCTATCTACCTTTAGATTTTGGCAAATGTTCTCATATTCTAAGGTTTCTTCCCTTCTTAATCTAGTAATACTTGGGTTTTCTTTCGACCATTCTGTCCAATCTTCTGACCTGGCACCTATCTTTGCAAAATTTTATGTTGAAATTTCAATTTGATACCTCAACTTTTCTTCGAATTAAGTTAACCACGGACGGCAAGAACATCTCTTAGAAATGTTCTTTTTTGTTGGAACGTCATCTATTCTGCACTTTTGGCAATATCCCTTTACGTGTTTGCTACTACATCTCTAGTGATTTATCCCCGAGCTTAAATGCCAATTCACTTTTGCTAGTTTGGTTTTCATGCGGTCATAACTGACCTTGTTTAAGTTCAAAACAGTGGTCTCAGACTCACACTTCTGTCCCTGAAACTGTATGGTCACTGCTACCAAGGGCTGCTTTCACTACAACATCAGTAATTAATCAAAACCAAATCTAATATAGCCTGAGAGATAGTAGGAACTGCAGATGCTGGAGAATCTGAGATAACAAAGTCTAGAGCTGGATGAACACAGCAGGCCAAGCAGCATCATAGGAACAGGAAAGCTGACGTTTCAGGCCTAGACCCTTCTTCAGAAATGGAGCCTGTTTTCTAATATAGCCTGTTGTCTGCTGGGTGGCATAACATGCTGATTTGACAAAATGTTCCACAAACATTCAATGAATTCCTCATCTAGGTTATTTTGTGCCATCTGATTTTTCCAGTCTGTACGTAGGTTAAATTTTTTATGATAATTGCTGTACCCTTTTTTAAAAGCTCCTATTATTGCTTCTTGCTACTCTGTCTTACCTTGTGGATACTGTTAGGGATTTTATACACACTCTCACAAATGATCTCGTCTTTATCATCCTTCATCTCTGCCCAGAATGCTACTATGTCCTCGTTTCCAGAATTTAGGCCATCCATGTCTTGCGTCAATATCATCTTTAATTAACAGAGCCACACCTCCACTCTTTCATAGGGGCCTGACCTTCGTAACATGGCACAGACCCTTTAATTTTCAGGTCCCATTCTGGTTCATGTCAACCACATCTCCAATGGGGCCACTAGATCATACCTATTATCTGAAATTGTATTTCAAGTTTGTTTGTTTTGGATGAATATGGAATTCAAATAATGTCCTTTTCTTGCTTTTGTAATCGAGTCTTATCTGACAATTTGCTCTCAGATCTGCATTCTCTGTCACTTCCTATCATTGTTCATCATTTCTCACGTTAATTCATTTCTCTGCTGCATTTTCTCCACTCTAAATCACAAAATAAGCTAAAGGCAATTGACGATGCGAGCACAGTACAAAAAAAATGTTAAAACTACAGCTATGCTGTCACTCATATACCAATGCAAAGGGATGTCTGTCTACTAAAGCAGAAACCTCAAAAGGAGGTCAAACCAACTTGAATTTGTACAAAAATATACAGCATTTATTACAATGCTGCCTTTGAAGATAATGTTTCATTTAGAAAGAATATATTTACAGACCCGGTTCTCTTTTGCAAAAATTTAAAAAAACCTAGATTTTAATGATACTTGATTTTCGTACATCACCTTGTGACTGCTTAGGTCAATATTTGTGATGTAGTTTGAATGCAGTGTTCCACTCTAAGTGGTAACGTACAGGGTTCAACAGGAACAGAAAAGGCCATGTAAAAAATGTTCACATTGAGTAGCTTCTAATTGTCCAGCTTTTTCTGATCTATTCCCTTCTCTTATCCAAATCTGACATTTACAGCTGCAAAGCTTTGCACAAGCATATAAGCATACTCAAAGGTTTTTGGATACTAAACTTTCTGGTCCATCACCAAACAGGGAATATCTTTGTAATGTGAATAAATGGCACCAAATTCCAGGATACAAAATAATTAAATGGAATACAAAATGCAGAGCCAGAACCAAGATTCTGCAAGCCACCTTTTAATAACATTAGTATGCAACGAACAAAGCAAAATCAA
The DNA here is from genome assembly GCA_024137785.1 of Ginglymostoma cirratum. NCBI lineage: Eukaryota > Metazoa > Chordata > Chondrichthyes > Orectolobiformes > Ginglymostomatidae > Ginglymostoma > Ginglymostoma cirratum. The sequence goes on from JAHRHZ010000070.1 coordinate 11,261,874, forward strand.
AACATTGAGCTTTTCACAAATAAACTCAGTACTCACACGCTTCAGTTACTAATTTATTTCTGAAATATGTGGACCATTTTTGCCCAGACCTCTTGTCATTTCTTCATGACAAAAATTTTAGGAATGTTGTACTCCCTGGTTACATGCTTGCTACAGTGGATGCAAACAAAAGTGTAGTCACTGTTGGGCATAACTGGATCTATACCTCTTCCCCTTTTCTTTAGCAAAGTGCAGTCTCAAATGTCTCTGCAGCATCCCTAGGCATTTCTGTATCTGGCCTGCAGATCTCATTGGTAATAATCAATGTAACACACAGAGAAAGGCTTTGCTTGGTGAGCTTCTGTTCCATTTGTGTTCAACACCATCTTGGGCAAACAACTATCATCCACTTGGGCAATGCTCAATTTGGTTATTTCCAGGACTTCAATGCTTGTGACGCAGTCCTGACAATGAATCGGAGGATGCTGTGAAGTCAGCACTGATGGAAGCACTACGTTGGCATTACAGGAACCATGGCTTAACATCACACAAAAAAAAGTCGTGAGGACTGCGACTTTGCAGAGAGTTTGGTCCATTCTCTAAGGCTGTGGTTGCTTCACACACATTCAGCAGAGTGAGTGGTTTGCTTTTCAAAGTCTATTGTCCACTTCCTCATCTACAGTAGCATCAAATGAAATGACGCTCACGAAATTGGCAAATTGTTTAACAGCATTCAGCTTGGGTTGCCTCAACATCAAAGCTAAGTGATATTCTTCGGGGTGTATTCTAGATTCTTGGGACGCAAGCTGACACTACAGGACTTCAATTTTCTTTAGTTTGAAGAATTATGCTGCTCTCTTGTTATATGTTTCAGGTCTGCTTCAAAGCAATCTAGGAGAGCACAGTTAGTGAAAGCGAGTCACAGATGAGCTTCACCGGTTTCATTGTGTGAGCTTGAAAAATGTCTGACAAGTAAATATCATAAGATCTAGTGCTGCCTGTTGCATCATCACATTCAGGCTGGCAGATAAGGTCAGGTCAGCACACATCCCTGCTTCACGCCACTGATTCAGAAGAGATTTGAAAGATTGCTCTTGTGCTTGACTTGACAGTACACATTTCATGAAACTGCATCACTGAAGGCAGAAATCTGTTTGGGTATGCTTTTTTTTTTAAAAAACAAACAGTTTCCAAAGTGCATCTTTACTCTGTCAAATACCTTGGCAAGGGAGGCAGGGCAGTGTAGGCGGTGTTTGGTACACTGGCCTTTATTGGTCAGTTAACTAAGTTGGGAGCTCACGTGGTGGTTGTACTGTTAGGCCAATTTTTGCATATGCATTCAATTCTGGTCACCCTGCTACAGGCAAGATGTTCTGAAACTTGAAAGGGTGCAAGGTGCAGAGGAGATTTACAAGGATGCTGCCAGGATTGGAAGGTTTGAGCGATAGTTGGGGGAGCTGAACGGGCAGGGGCTATTTTCCTGGTGCATCAGAGGCTGAGGAGTGACTTCAGAGGTTTATAAAATCATGACAGGCATAGACAGGGTGAAAAGTCAAGGTCTTTGTCCCAGGGTAGGAGTCCAAAACTAGAGGGCAAAGGTTTATGGTGAGGGGAAAGATAGAAAAAAAAGGGACCTAAGGGCAACATTGTCATCACACAAAGGGAATGAGCTGCCAGAAGTCATGGTAAAGGCTGATACAATTACAAAAGTTAAAAGGCATCCCTGGATGGGTACATGAATAGGAAGGGTTTAAAGGATATGCGCCAAATGGGACACTAAATTATTAGCACGTGTGGTTGGTATGGAATTGGACTGAAAGGTCAGTTTTCATGCTGTGCATGTTTATGACTCTACTAAAATGATACATAGGTCTTTATTTGCTTCATAATAGTTTTCTAGAATTTTTTAAGAATGCGAATACCATGACTGTGGTGTCTCCATTTGCTCTGAAGTCACATTGGCTTTCGAGGAGTTTTTCTATAATGGTAGGCACAAGGTTAGTCTGATGTATTCTGGCCAGGATCTTCCAAACAGTAGAAAAGAGGTTCACGAGGTGGCTGTAAGAATAGACTAACTTTCATCCTTAGTTTTTGATAATGACAAAAAGATCTTGTGGAATCCCAATCCATTCCCAGCAGGCTATGAAAAATCCACCACGCTTGGTAGTCAGGCAGGTCTCCCAGCCTTCAAAGCCTCCGCTGGAATGCCATTGACTCCAGGGTTTGTTGCTCTTTATCTGGTTGACTGCTGTCCCATTTTCTTCCAGAGTGGAGTTCTCATTCATTCTTACTTGACAAGCTGCTATTGGATGCGGTTAATGGCAGTGCTTCAAGTCCCCCGACAAGCAATCCAGGGCTGATGCCTTACTGGTGTGTAGGGTCCTGCCATGTGTGCTCCTCAGAGTCTTCTATTTTTAATTTGGTAGGCTTGACTGTAGACTCTTTTCCTCATAGCCAGGTGGCTGAGGATAAGCCCAATGAGCTGACCATTTTGCTGATAGCAGTCTTTAGATTTCCTCATTTTCATGAAACCACTTCACCTTCAGCACCAAGAAGAACAGGATGACTTCATTGGAAGTATTATGTATAGCAATTCTAACATACTCTTGGGGTCCACCTGAAGTGGAATCAGCAGGGACAGCAGGACATTCCAGTTTGCTTTTAAGGTTCCTTGATACATAATCGCTGCAAGATGAGGTTTGCAAGTTATTGGCTCAATTTCTTTGATGCATCGTCTCTGGGTTTGTTCTCCAGCTTAGGTTTGAAACAAGCAAACAAGCCTGTGAGCTGTATCACAGTCAGCACTGGGCATGGCTTGACATCCTTTACGGCACAGTGGCACAAGAAATTGGAGTCCATTAGGTGCTAGTGTTTACAGCGAGGATCTATAAAGACTTTTTTTTCATTGAAAAGGTGTTGGTTCATACAGTGGCATTCCTGACCCGAGTTTCACCTGAATATCTCCATTTTCATTTTAGTTTTCAACTCCATGCTATTTGGGTGCTCCCTTCCTGCCAGGCTACCATGGCCAACTTTGGCACTGAAGTCAATGACAATTTTGTCCTCGAGTGAGATATTCCAAATGACTTCCTGAGATATGTGCAGAAATTTACCCTTGTCAATAAGCTGAAGGTTGGTGTATGAACGCTCCTCTCCAATTTAGAAGCAAGCAGCCCTCTTCTATACTTCCAGGTGATGATGGTACCTTTGTGTCAACAAAATGATTTAACATCCTGAGCCATCTTCATGCAAGATTGGAACTGCTTCTTTCAGTCTTATCTTAGACATGTTTTAACTTACTTCACATCACTACAGGATTTAGTTGTGTTGTAGAGTTGCATTGGATTATTTTTCCGTTCTGCTAGCATAAGGGAGCTTTAGGACGGAGCTCAGTTGGCATTAATTGACCTCACTTTTTGAGCCTTGAATTCATATGCCGAGGCACAGCAAACTAACAGCTAAGTCAGGAAGTCATGGATTTGGATTTAGAGAGTAAATCAACAACCATAATCTAGGGTGTGGCACACCTTTGGTCCAGAACATGAACGTTTTGGTCACGTGTCTTAGAATCCTTCCATCTTGGTCATCATCTTTTACAAGGAAGACACCGATCCAGTGGTGTCATGTTCATCATTCTCCCCTCACTACATCTGTCCCTCAAGTGAGAAGCATCGGAGGGGGTGGTACTTGTGGCCACTAGTGAGAATTGGATATAGGTGTAATGGTTCCAGCCCATCCCGTGAGCAGACTGAAGGTACAAGGATATTACCTCTGACACCCCAAGTGCAGACCAAATAAAACATACGTGGGCCTTCTATAAGGAACACACAATTTATACACATACATCTGACCTGCAGGCATAGGATAAGTAATACCCAATCAGATTGAGAAGTTTTCAAATAAGCATTTTAATCAATTCATTAAGACGCTTCAAGACAGGAAAAAAAGTTAATCGTGGTGTTGTGCTATAATTGTATTTTATACTTTGTTCTCTGCTTAAAATCCTATTTTTGACACCAAAATGCTGAAGGACAAAATAATAAATGAATTATTTCCAGAAATCCTCATGATTCGTGGAGAAAATGTAGCTATGTGTGCTCCTGGCAAAATATTAACTATCAAGTGACAACCAAGATTTGACATTTCAAAACAATTTATCACTGAAACTATTAGCACCACCTAGTGTATCGCAAGGATAACAGCAACGTAAGTTTTATAACTATAGGATTCTCCATTATAAAACACTCAGAATCTGTACAGTGTGGAAGCAGGCCATTCAGCCCATCAAGTCCACAACGACCCTCCAGAGAGCATCCCACCCAGACCCCATAACCTCGCTTTACTGAGATAACAAGCATGGGGCTGGATGAACACAGCAGGTCAAGCAGCATCATAGGAGCAGGAAAACTTGACGTTTCGGGCCTAAACCCTTCATCAGAAATGGGGGAGGGGAAGAGGGTTCTGAAATAAATAGGGAGAGGGGGGGAGGCGGATAGAGGATGGATAGAGAGGAGAGGATAGGTGGAGAGGAGGCAGACAAGTGGAAGAGGCGGGGATGGAGCCAGTAAAGGTGAGTGTAGGTGGGCGGGCAGGGAGGAGATAGGTCAGTCCAGGGAGGACGGACAGGGCAAGGGGGCGGGATGATGTTAGTAGATAGGAGATGGGGGTGTGGCTTGAGGTGGGAGGAGGGGATAGGTGAGAGGAAAAACAGGTTAGGGAGGTGGAAATGAGCTGGGCTGGTTTGGGGATGCGGTTGGGGGAGGGGAGATTTTGAGGCTTGTGAAATCCACATTGATGCCATTGGGCTGCAGGGTTCCCAGGCTGAATATGATTTGCTGTTCCTGCTGCCTTCGGGTGGCATCACTGTGGCATTGCACGAGGCCCAGGATGGACATGTCCTCTGAGGAATGGGATGGGGAGTTGAAATGGTTCGCGACTGGGAGGTGCAGTTGTTTGTTGCGAACTGAGCGCAGGTGTTCTGCAAAGCGGTCCCCAAGCCTCCGCTTGGTTTCCCCGATGTAGAGGAGGCCACAACGGGTACAGCGGATGCAGTATACCACATTGGCAGATGTGCAGGTGAACATCTGCCTGATGTGGAAAGTCTTCTTGGGGCCTGGGATTGGGGTGAGGGAGGAGGTGTGGGGGCAGGTGTAGCACTTCCTGCGGTCGCAGGGAAAAGTGCCGGGTGTGGTGGGGCTGGAGACGAGTGTGGAGCGGACAAGGGAGTCGCGGAGGGAGTGGTCCCTCCGGAAGGCAGATAAGGGTGGGGAGGGAAAAATGTCTTTGGTGGTGGGGTCTGATTGCAGATGGCGGAAGTGTTGGAGGATGATGCGTTGGATCCGGAGGTTGGTGGGGTGGTACGTGAGGACGAGGGGGATTCTTTTTTGGTTATTATTGCGGGGACGGGGCGTGAGGGACGTGTTCCGGGAAATGCGGGAGACACGGTCGAGGGTGTTCTCGACCACTGTCGGGGGGGGAAGTTGCGGTCCTTGAAGAATGAGGACATTTGAGATGTACGGGAGTGGAATGTCTCATCCTGGGAGCAGATGTGGCGGAGGCGAAGGAATTGGGAATAGGGGATGGCATTTTTGCAGGAGGGTGGGTGGGAGGAGGTGTATTCCAGGTAGCTGTGGGAGTCAGTGGGCTTGAAATGGACATCGGTTTCTAGGTGGTTGCCGGAGGTGGAGACAGAGACGTCCAGGAAGGAGAGAGGTACGGAGAATAAAAAACAGGAGAGGTCCTTTGCAGGTCTGGCAGTTCCTCTTCCGTACCTACACATGGAACAATCCCTCTTCCGTACCTACACTGGCCCTAAACCCCACCTCTTCCTCCATTACATTGATGACTGCATCGGCGCCGCCTCGTGCTCCCACGAGGAGCTCAAACAGTTCATCCACTTCACCAACACCTTCCACCCCAACCTGAAGTTCACCTGGACCATCTCCAACACTTCTCTCTCCTTCCTGGACCTCTCTGTCTCCATCTCCGGCAACCACCTAGAAACCGATGTCCATTTCAAGCCCACTGACTCCCACAGCTACCTGGAATACACCGCCTCCCACCCACCCTCCTGCAAAAATGCCATCCCCTATTCCCAATTCCTTCGCCTCCGCCGCATCTGCTCCCAGGATGAGACATTCCACTCCCGTACATCTCAAATGTCCTCATTCTTCAAGGACCGCAACTTCCCCCCCCCACAGTGGTCGAGAACGCCCTCGACCGTGTCTCCCGCATTTCCCGGAACACATCCCTCACGCCCCGTCCCCGCAATAATAACCAAAAAAGAATCCCCCTCGTCCTCACGTACCACCCCACCAACCTCCGGATCCAACGCATCATCCTCTGACACTTCCGCCATCTGCAATCAGACCCCACCACCAAGGACATTTTTCCCTCCCCACCCTTATCTGCCTTCCGGAGGGACCACTCCCTCCGCGACTCCCTTGTCCGCTCCACACTCCCCTCCAGCCCCACCACACCCGGCACTTTTCCCTGCGACCGCAGGAAGTGCTACACTTGTCCCCACACCTCCTCCCTCACCCCAATCCCAGGTCCCAAGAAGACTTTCCACATCAGGCAGATGTTCACCTGCACATCTGCCAATGTGGTATACTGCATCCGCTGTACCTGTTGTGGCTTCCTCTACATCGGGGAAACCAAGCGGAGGCTTGGGGACCGCTTTGCAGAACACCTGCGCTCAGTTCGCAACAAACAACTGCACCTCCCAGTCTCGAACCATTTCAACTCCCCCTCCCATTCCTCAGATGACATGTCCATCCTGGGCCTCCTGCAATGCCACAGTGATGCCACCCGAAGGCTGCAGGAACAGCAAATCATATTCAGCCTGGGAACCCTGCAGCCCAATGGCATCAATGTGGATTTCACAAGGTTCAAAATCTCCCCTCCCCCAACCGCATCCCAAAACCAGCCCAGCTCATTTCCACCTCCCTAACCTGTTTTCCCTCTCACCTATCCCCTCCTCCCACCTCAAGCCACACCCCCATCTCCTATCTACTAACATCATCCCGCCCCCTTGACCTGTCCGTCCTCCCTGGACTGACCTATCTCCTCCCTACCCCCCTACCTACACTCACCTTTCCTGGCTCCATCCCCGCCTCTTCCACTTGTCTGCCTCCTCTCCATCTGTCCTCTCCTCTATCCGCCTCCCCCTCTCTCCCTATTTATTTCAGAACCCTCTTCCCCTCCCCCATTTCTGATGAAGGGTCTAGGCCCGAAACGTCAAGTTTTCCTGCTCCTATGATGCTGCTTGACCTGCTGTGTTCATCCAGCCCCATGCTTGTTATCTTGGATTCTCCAGCATCTGCAGTACCTTTTATCTCTGATACAACCTTGCTTTACTCATGGCCAATCCACCTAATCTGCAGATTGTGGGAGGAAACTGGAGCACTCGAGGACACCCACATAGACATGGGAAGAATGCAAAATTCTATATAACTGCCCAAGGGTGGAACACGACCCAGGTCCCTGGTACTGGAGACAGCAGTGCTAACCACTGAGCCACAGTCCCACCCTCAAAAAAAAAAATTGATTTAGGACTTCTAAATGGAAGATGTGACATGTATTGCTTAAGAATTTGATGCGTATATTAAAGCAGTTATATTTCTTTACTGTTCAGAGACAGGTTGTTTCCATTCCCCTAGTTACTTGCATCTTCACAATACAGTACAATTCTGGTCTTGTTTCTGCTTGAACTACAAGTCCTAGTTTCTCACCAAACATGACCACCAACTAAACACAAGGCGACTTTACAGTATACCCAGCATATTATTCCCCGATCCAAAATCTGCAACCATATGACCATGAAGCGAGGGCCACAAACTTGCAGTCGTTAAAAGGTACCATGGAAAATGGAACAAGGGTCGAGAGTTCTGTGCAGATCAGGAAAAAAATGCACTCAAAAAAGATCCGTTTCGCCAAGTGAATTTATAGAGTGCACAGATTTAACGCGATTGGTGCAAACATTAGAGCGAACACGAGGAAAAATATTTCACTCAGACAGTAGTGGATATCTTTGTAACTTGCTGACCTGTTCAGTGGTTGAAGCAGAGAGGAAATTTTAGAAGCTAGTGAAGATGGTTACGGAGATCGCTGAAGTCAACATAGTTTCGAGAAAGGGAAATCACATTTAACCTTTCTAATGGAGTTTTTGAGGAAGGAAAATGTGCTGTGCATAAAGGGGAACCAATGATATACTGAAAGTAGATTTTCAAAAGACATTTGATAACCTGTGATGTTACATTCTGTCGCAGAAAATAGAGTTCATGGTGAAAAAGTAGAATATTAGTATGGATAGATAATTGGAAAGCTAACACTAAGTAGAGAATGAGCATAAATTAATCAAGTTGGCAAGATTTAACAAGGTTCAAGGAGATTTGTAGCTCGGGTTGTGGATGCTGTGGTTGGTTCACTCACCGAGCTGGTTCACCCGTTAGCAAATATTTCATTACCCTGCTGGGTAACATCATCAGCACAGCTCTGATGAAGCACTGCGGTTTGTCCTGCCTGGTATTTAAACTCTGGCATCCGTTGGAGTTGATTACCTCATTACCAGTTTTTCTTCGCAGTGGTGTACATATAGGGTCTAATTCTACGTGCTTATTGATGGCCTTCTTGGTGGAGAGGCCTGGCTCTCACGAGTTTAAATACCATGCAGGAAAACACAACAGCACTTCATCCGAGGCTGCTCTGATGATGTTACCCAGCAGGGTAATGAAACGCTTGTGAACCGACAAACCAGCTGAGCGAGCAAACCAACCACAAGATTTAACAAGTGCACACCAAAGGGATATACCTGGGACTTCAACCTGTTTCCAACTCACAAATTCCCTTCATCAAAGTATTGAAAGTACACTTGCTAAATGTGGCTGATAACAGCTTTTGAAGAATACAAGACAAAAGAACTAACCAGAGAACAAAGGATCAACCAAGCAGAGGCTTGGGGACCGCTTTGCAGAACACCTACACTCGGTTCGCACTAAACAACTGCACCTCCCAGTTGCGAACCATTTCAACTCCCCCTCCCATTCCTCAGACAACATGTCCACCCTGGGCCTCCTGCAGTGCCACAACGATGCCACCCAAAGGTTGCAGGAACAACAACTCATATTCCGCTTGGGAACCCTGCAGCCCAATGGTATCAATGTGGACTTCACAAGCTTTAAAATCTCCCCTCCCACTACCGCTTCCCAAAACCAGCCCATCTTGTCCACACCTCCCGAACCTGTCCTTCCTCCCACCTCAAGCCCCAACACCATCTCCTACCTACTAACCTCATCCCGCCCCCCTTGACCTGTCCGTCCTCCCTGGACTGACCTAACTCCCTACCTACACTCACCTTTACTGGCTCCATCACCGCCTCTTTGACCTGTCTGTCTCCTCTATCCATCTTCTATCCGCCTCCCCCCTTGCCCTATTTATTTCAGAACCCCCTTCCCCTCCCCCACTTCTCAAGGGTCTAGGCCCAAATGTCAGCCTTCCTGCTCGGCCTACTGTGTTCATCCAGCTCTACACCTTGTTATCTTAAAAGGATCAAGCTAGATACCAGGCTACACTAGACTGGATATTGTATCAGCAGAAAGGAATAATTGACAATCTTGCTGTGAGAGGCCCCTTGGAGAAGACTGACTTTGTGATTGTCATTCTCCACCTTAACGAACAATTCATTGTCGATTCTGAACCTAGGACCCTGAATTAAAATAAAGGAAACTACGATTGTGAGGCACAAGCTGGCTACGATATATTGGGCAATGTTACTTAAAGGGGTGACAGTGAATAGGCAATGGCAAACATTTAAAAAGGTGCATGGAAGAACTGTAACAATTGTTTATTCTTGCCTGGCACAAAAATGAAACTAGAAAGGTAGCCCAACCACAGATAACAATGAAAATTAGTGACAGTGTTAGATCCAAGGAAGGAGCATACAAATTGGCCAAAAAAGGCAGCAGACCTGAAGATTATGAGTTTAGATTTCTGTAAAGAAAGATAAAAAGGATTAAAAGAGGGAAAATACACATGAGGAACAGGAACTGATTGCAAAACCTTCTACTGATATGTGAGGAGAAGATTAGTGAAGACAAATGTAGGTCTTAAAAATTGCTTTTTTAAAAAGGACTCTTCTGGGCAGTTAAGGATGGCCATTAAGTGCTGACCTAACCAGTGATGCCCTCCTCCTTTGAATTAATGCTTTTTTTAAATCCAGTGAGTCCTTGAGCCTACAGAAAACATTAGCCCAGGAGTCTGTGAACCGCCTTAGGCTTTTATTGCATAAAATAAACGCCACACCCTCCACTCTAAAAAAGAACTTGGTGTACGCTTAGAATGTGCGCAACAAATTTCACAGTCACAAGAAACCCCTTATTACATCATTAAGCAGTTAACACAACTAGACCAATAGTGGCAGTAGTCTGTGTGTTGTGGACTCCATGTGCAAAATTAAGCAAATTATTTGTGCTGTTAAACCCATTCCACTGAGAACAATGATAAAAGATACTGCAGATGCTGGAGAATCAGAGATAACAAGCGTGGGGCTGGATGAACACAGCAGGTCAAGCAGCATCATAGGAGCAGGAAAACTTGATGTTTCAGGCCTAGACCCTGCATCAGAAATGAAGGCCACAAAAATAAATCTGGAATTATCCTGTTGATTTGCCCTGGATTTCAGACTAACTCTAAAGGAAAGGGGCAGTAATTCCATCTAGCCGTTGCTGATCAATAGCAATATCAGATGTAAGGCCAGTTTGGACCATCTGTAGGGGTCTCCATTCTGAATCAGAAGCTTATTGGTTTGAGCTCCACATCAGGAGGATTTAAAAAGTACAAGGAGTGCCTATTCCAATTGTTGAGTATTTCAGTATGAAAAGTCCAGCTGGATAAGTGGACAAGTGTTGAGATTTCCAGGATTCAGTGCCTGTCATAACTGGATTGCAGAGAGGCAAGCAGCTTTTCCTGAAGCTCTGCTGCATAGCTGGTAGAGCAATCATTTAATCATGTATGGGCTCAGATATTGTGGTGAGTTGTTTTGCATATCATCAGGCTTTCGGCCAATCATAACACTTTGCAAGCCAGTGACTATCATCCCTTTAAGTAGAGGGACATATCACAACTCCTTAAAATCTGAAAAATTCCAAGATGACTATAATGGGAGACTTTGAACTGTGTCAACCCTTCATAGGAAACCAGGTAATTGATTGTCAAAGCAAACAACACTGCAGTATCCAGACTTAATTAGTAATTGGCCAGCCAATCTAGCTTATCAATGGGAAATCGAGGGCTAAACATGGTAGACTGTTTAATAAAGTTGATCACATCGGATCCAAGGGGAGCTAACCAATTGGATACAAAATTGGCTTGAAGGTAGGAGACAGGTGGTGGTGGTGGTGGAGGGTTGTTTTTCAAACTGGAGGCCTGCGACCAGTGGTGTGCTTCAAGGATCAGTGCTGGGTCCAGTACTTTTCGTCATGTATATAAATGATTTGGATATGAATTTGGGGGTTTGTTAGTAAATTTGCTGATGGCACCAAAATGATGGTGTCATGGGTAGTGAAGAAGATTATCTCAGAGTACAACATGACCATGATCAGATTGGCTAGTAAGTTGAGTGGCAGATGGAGTTTAATTAAGATAAATGAGGTGTTGCATTTTGGTAAGGCAAATCAGGGCAGAACTTATATACTTAATGTCCCAGGGAGTGTTGCTGAACAAAGAGACCTTGGCGTGCAGGTTCATAGGTCCTTGAAAGTGGAGTCACAGGCAAATAGGATAGTGAAGAAAGCATATGGTATGCTTGCCTTTATTGGTCAGTACATTGAGTGTAAGAGTTGGGAAGTCATGTTGTGGCTGTACAGGATATTGAATCAGCCACTTTTGGAGTATTGCATGCAATTCTGGCCTCTCTCCTTTCGGGAGGATAATGTGAAATGCGAAAGAAGTCAGAAAAGATTTGAGCATGTTGCCAGGGTTTGAGCTATAGGGACAGGCTGAATAGACTTGGGCTATTTTCCCTGGAACATCGGAGGCTGAGGGGTGACCTTATAAAGGTTTATAAAATCATGACTAGCATGGGTATGGTAAATAGACACAGTTTTTCTCCTGGGGTGGGGGAGTCCAAAACTAGAGGGCATAGGTTTAAGGTGAGAGGGGAAAGATTTAAAAGGGACTTAAGGGGCAAATTTTTCCACACAGAGGGTGGTGAATATATGGAATGAGCTGCCAGACGAAGTGATAGAGTCTGGTACAATTACATCATTTAAAAGACATCTGGATGGATATATGAATAAGAAGAGTTTAGAGATATATGGGCCAAATGCTGACAAATGGGACTAGATTTATATAGGGTATCTGGTCGGCATGGACGAGTTGGACCAAAAGATCTGTTTCCATGCTGTATATCTCTACTAGACTCTATTGTAAGAGTCAACCACGTGATTGTGGGTCTGGAGTCACATCTAGGCCAGACCAGGTATGGAAGGCAGATTCCTTCAATTAGGGACATGAGTGAACCAGATGGATTTTTACCAATAATCGACAATAGAATCAGGGTCACCATTAGACTCTAATTCCCAATCTATACTGAATTCAAATCCAACCATCTGCTACGGCAGAATTCAATCTAGGTGCTGAGAACATGACCTGGATCTCTGGATTAGCAGTCAAGCAATAATATCATGAGGCCATTGCCCATCCCCCCACATTGCAGCCCTTCTTCCAGCTTGAGGAGGGCTTCTCCTTAACTTCTGTTTGCACTTCAAATCCTTGCTCCTAATCTTCAGTCACCCAGTGCAGCAAAAGGTGGCTATCAGAGAACCTCCTCGTGAGTCTACTTCCAGATGGCCATAAACAGATAAAGGTAGCTGACAGTTGAGGGTGGTTTAGTTTGGCAGACTGCTCTTTTTCTGCAGTTATGCTCATGCCTAGACTTCTTGGACAACAACATGCAGTGTCCACTTGCATGCTCGCTAACTTCAGTGACCATTAGGCACTGCAGGGACTAGAAAGCATTATCAGTCTCCAACTTCATATTTCAACTTGAATCTCAATCATTTTACATTTTATGCATTTAGTTTCCATCACTGCATTCCTATAGGTGGCTGGTACCGTTCAGTGTAATTTGGTTCAATTAGATTAAACTGTTTAAGTGACTTCATCAAGAGACATTTAAGGGTTGGATGGCAGTGTCTAAACTTCTGGGCTAAATGTACTGGGGTGAAGTCTCACCTGCTGTGGCAATGGGTCATGACATGTCCAAACAAGTTAATTAAAAATAATTTAATTTAAAGAGACACTCAGATGGTGATGGTGAAAAAAAATGTTCATAACCCAGGGGTATCCATTGTTCTGACATCCAATCATAGCAGCTGGCGGAATTTAAACTCAATACACAAAAAATATTGTTTCAGTAACGACCATGACAAACCAAGAAACAAGTAGTGACACTGGGAGGATGAATAAAGTTAGGAGCTTTATGCTTACAATATTTCACTTCGAATTAATCTAAAACAGAATAATGATTGATTTCCAGCATCCTACTCACAAAAAGTTGCCAGGAGTTAACAAACACGTTATTTCTTCCAGTTCCCAGTAACTTATAGTGTGGACTTGCCTATTTCAATTTAATGGTTTTTAAACATAACAGAGCTGGACAGAATTAGTCACGATCTGAATGGCATGCTTAAAAGGTCTTCAAAGCTTTTCAAACAAAGCAACACAGTGAAGAAGGGTCTAGGCCCAAAACGTCAAGCTTTCCTGCTCCTAAGATGCTGCTTGGCCTGCTGTGTTCATCCAGCTCCACACCTTGTTATCACAGTGACATTGTTGTTGGAATTCTAGTTAGGCCAGTCTTTAATGTTGATTAACTCTTTCTTGGCTGTCTTCCCATTTATTTTCATCTGTGACGATTACGTCACTGTTACATTAGCCAAAGAACTCCATATGTCTTTTTTGATATTCAGAATTCTTGGTTCTTCCAGCCTCGTTGAATACTTCTTTGTTCGTTCTTTTCTCCGCCCAGCTTAACGTGCGGATCCTTCTTAAGGATATTTTGAAGCTGTTGATTTTCTTTTCTAACACTTCGTGCCCAAAGCTTTACATCTGTAATTCATTCTAATCAATCAACATACTTTGGTACCGGAATTCTAGTTTCAAAACGCAAGCTGATATTTCTCAGAAATTTAAGAATAAATTTAAGAACATTCCTTTCAGCTTTTTAAAAATTTCTCCTCTATTTTTGACAGATGTTACTGTCCTTCCTAGATAATTTGTTTCTAACTTCTATTTAGTAGAACGCTGCACACCAACAATGCTCCTCCTCTTCATTATCAAGTATGGCTTCTCTTGCAGTTAAATATAATCTTGCTCCCACTATCGTTTACGACTGAACTGACTTAATTTCTGCACCTCTTATTTGTTGCTGAGCCGCCATCCTACCTTAAAACAAAGCAGAAAATGCTGGAAAAATTGAACATGTCTGACAGCATCTGTGGAGAAAGAAATAGTTAATATTTCAACTCCAGCATGACAGTTCTTTGGAGCTAGTTTAAATGGTACTCATCCTGTTATTTTGTTTAAATGTAATCACTTCACAGGGAGAAACAATCCCATGAGAGAATGTAGCTTTATCTAAATATGCTTTTAACAGCTTCCAAATCCGAATTAATCTCATGCCTGATTGATATGTTAGTAACAACAAATAATTTTGTCAGAAATGTTTTCCCATTGATATCTTACAACCATCTCATTAAAATGCTGGGTCAAACTGGTCAAATACTTTAGTAGAATGAATAAAACGGGGTAAGAGGTATTCTTTGCATTTTAATAGTTCTTTCTGCACACAACTTCAGTCACAAATGCACGTCAATCATGATATCTAGACGTTTTTCTTTTCCTTCTATGCTTTAGTCTTATTTCTCACTTGACTGTTCATAATCTGGTTCAATCCATGTCAATTTTACTCCTTTTCCATTAATTTCTTCTACCAGCATGTTTGCTCAAAATATTTTGATGATTGAAATAACTCCACACAGGCCAGTGTCTGCCACCAAGTCCCCGTTCATTAACAGTGCATAGTCCTTGACAATGGCCTAAATTTCTTTCAAGCCAGCTCAGAGTGAGCAGAACTTCTCACACTCATGTTTATATCTGTCAGCCAGGGCTCCCTGATGAGACCAGGTTAACAGCCCCTATCATTGAACTCATTCTGTGAGGTCCACTTGGCTGACCTTAATCACAACACCCCTCTTCCTCCAAGTCCAGGGATGCAGGCCTGATCTTTTTATTGTAGCCTCTCTCCTGGGGCATTTTCACATTGGGTACAATTTCTCCGACTCTGCCTCTGATATGGGTAGCATGTACCGGACCAAACCCCTGTCTCTTCTGCCTGGAGCATCTCGCAAGAAATTCATCATCTTCTTCAAGCAGTAAAGGATCAAGGCTTGTACATCCACTGTGTCCATCTCAGACTACGAGGTTTCTTCAATATTAGACGAAGTGGGATAACCCATGCATTCCAACAGCTTTTTCAGCTGTCTGGAGGGGCCAGGTACGTTTTGCTCCTGCTCAGTTTGCATCTACTTAATGTTTGTAAGGCACAAGACCTGACCTCACATCAACCACGTCCCTGACCCATGCAGGGCCATTTCTGTGGTTTCAGCACCAAAAACTTAATCCCTGAAATAAAATGTCTCTCTCACTGAGAGTAGTCTTGCAATTCGCATTCCTGATGCTGTTTCACCCTCCCTCCCCATTACTGAGAAGATCAGAATTAACTTGGCGTGGAGTATTCTCCCTGTTAGCAACTCTGGGGCTATCCCTGTAGTTGCATGAGGGGTGGTCATATCAACAAATAGGAACCAGGACAGTTTGTTATTGAGTGAAGCTGTTGGCTGTTTCTGGAAGTCTGCCTTCAAAAGTTTGGACTGCTGTTTCTGCCAGACCATTGGATGATGGATAGTATACAGTTGTCCTTGTATGCCAAATCCCATCCAACTTTAGGAAATACTCAAATTCCCTGCTGGTAAACGATGGCCTGTTATCTGTGACGAATACTTCCAGGAGTTCATGTTTTGCACAAGATGAGCACAGCTTTCTATTGTCATTCCCGTGTTTGACAAATGAACTCCATGCATGTCCAACCATTTTGAGTGGGCATCCACAATGACTGAAAACGTTGATCTCATCAAAAGAGCAAAATAGCCAACGCATAATCAAGTCCAGGGTTTCCTACAAATGTGGGGGAGTTGCAATAATTTGTGTCCTTTTTGGCACTCTGGGCACTGCCCCACCAATGCATCTATGTCTTCATCCAATCCTGGCCACCAGACAAATTCTCAACACCACCTTCATTTTGGACACCCTAGTGGGGTTCAGCCAGTAACCAGCAGTGACCTTTGTTCAGGAAATCATTCATGCTCTTCTTAATATGCCATCCACTACAGTGATTTGGTCTTGCCGGGTCCAAAAAGATTTCAATTCTGGTTGTGACGGCCGTTTGGTTTCCCCACCGGCTATCTTTTGCATCCACAGTCTGATATTGTCCAAGGTGACCAGGAAGGGTTTCTGGAAGTTTAAAACCATAACAGGATCTTCCCGTGGAAGTGGCTCAAGGCATCCATATTTGCTACTTGGTGTCCCAGACAGTGTTTCATTTTGTAACTGTATACGCACAGAAGAGCCAACCATGAATTCAACATGAAGTTACGAGCAGCATGGCTTTGTCCTTTTTAAGTAGCCCTACCAGAGATTTGTGGTCTGTTACTATTACAAATTTACGTCAAAGACCACCAAGCCTTCCTTCTCCTATCTGGGCACGTCTGCGCTCTGCATCTGCCAAGGTCCAGGAAGCATATGCTATTGGACATTCTTCTCCATTGGTCCATCTGTGAGCAAACACTATCCCAACACCATAAGGGGAGGCACCACATGTTAGCACCAGATCACTTGTGATCATAGTATGCCAACACCTCAGATGATGATATCTGATTCGTCACTTCCCTAAAGGCTACAGGACCATTTCCAAGCTTTCTCACTAGCAGATGTAAGGGTGTCAGGATGAAGGCCAGGTTATGTATGAACTTTCCATAATAATTCACCAATTGAAGCAAAGACCCAAGCTCTGGTACAGATCTGGGAGCCGGGGCACCTTTGATTACCCTCATTTCATATCAATGGGTAGAGCTTGGTCTTGTTGACTATGGCCAATTGGTCGCTTCAGGTGCCTGGAGTGCACATTTTTCTCTTCTCAGGCATACTCCTGCCTTGCAGAAACATCTAAGGACTATGTCCAAGTTCTCTAAGTGCTTCTTATTGGTCTTCCCTGTTATTAACACACCATCCAAATAAATGGCAACCTGCAGAAGACCTTATAACGGATTCTCCATCGTCTACTGAAAAATCACAAGGGCTGATGATACCTCAAATGGTACTTTCATATATTGGTGCAAACCTTTACGTATTAATGGTAGCATACTTCTGGGAATCCTCATCTAACTGCAATTGGAGATACACAAGGCTCATGTTCAGCTTCATGAAGGACAGCCTCCCTCTACCAGCTTTGCATACAAGTCCTCTACTCGAAGGACTGGGTATTTTATTTCGCTGCGAGAAGCGGCTTGCCATTTGTTTAAATTCCCCACAAAGGCAAATGACCCATTGGGCAGCGGTGCTGCCCATTCTGCAAACTGTATTGGTTTGATGATTCCTTGGCTTTCCAGCCTCCTGATTTCTGCCTCTACTTTTGCATGCAAGGCAAACAGCACTGGGCTTCCCGGCCTGGACCCTGAAGAAAATTTTAACTGAGGCTTGGTTTTGTTTTGGGGTTTTGCTGTGGGCTGACCTGGAGTGTATCATTACCTCTCAAACTCCATTTTATTTAGCCCTTCTCTGTCTTCCTATTTTCCCCTTTTTGAGCAGACGAAAAAAATTAGGTGGAAGCAATCTACATCATTGTCATATTTCACTATTTAAGAGGAAGCAAGGCTTTGGCTTTGTCATTTCCAGGAAAAAGATTAGAAGTAATGCATTTTCAGAGTTAGATGTGAGAGATTTGGATATTAAGAGGATTTGGCTCTTTATTTATAATTTATGAACAAAATTTACAGAAAAGCCATTTGTTGGAAGCTTGGAAAGCAGGATTTTTGATAAATTTACAAAGATGCACAGTTGGTCCACGGAAGAATATGTTATGTATTTTGATAGAGTGCGTATACAAAGTTGATTAAAATTCTACCTAGCTCTCCAAGACTGTGCTTGTACTCAAATTATTGCAAAGTGCAGATTTCACATATCAACAGACTTTTGATACTGAGAGCATTCAATTTTGTGGGAAATACTTTTAGAAATATGGACCGAGAAACTAGGAATAAGAATAGGTTATTTGGGCAGCATGGTGGCACAGTCGTTAGCAGTGCTGCCTCAGTGCCAGGGACCCAGGTTCAATTCCATTCTTTGTGCAAACTCCATATTTCCTGTTGCCCTTCTCCCCCGTATCTGCATAGGTTTTCTCCAGGTACTCCAGTTTCCTTCCACAGTCCAAAAGATGAGAAAATTAGGTGGATTGGCCATGCTGAATTGCCCATTGTGTCCAGGTCTGTGCAGGCTAGGTGAATTAGCCATGGGAAATATGTGGTTACAGGGGTAGGGTAGAGTGGGATGCTCTTCAAAGGGTTGGTGTGGACTCGATGGGCCAATGGCCAGCTTCCACACTTTCGGGGCTCTACAATTAATTGATTTTACCCTTTAACCCTGTTCCATCATTCAACTTATGATAACAGTTGCTCCTTCATCTCAATGTCTTTTCCCTGCTTTCTCCCAATAGCCCTTGATGTCTTTAAAATCTAACACAAAAATCTATCTTTCTTCAATATATTCAGTGACGTGGCTTCCACAGCCTTCTTTGGAGCAGAACTCAGTTTTACTGTATTTCAAGTAAACCAACTTTTCCTCATCTGTCCTCAATGGCTGTCTCTCTAACTTGTGACTGTGTCCCCTAGTTCTCGATGCCCTGAATCAAGGAAAACATCCTCGTTGCATCTCATCTGTCCACCACTGTTAGAATTTTATACATTTCAATTAGACCCTCTCTCATCCTTCTACATTCTAGTGAGCAGACGCCAATCAAACCAACCTAGTAGTCTTCATAGGAGGGACCTGCCAATCCTAGTACCAGCCAAGTAAACCACTGCTGCACTCACTCTATGGCAAGTACATCCTCTCGCAGGCATGGAGACAAAAACTGCAATATTCCAGGTGTGTCTCACCAAGTCCTTATTTTACTGCACCAAGACATCCAGTTTCTGAACTCAAATAATCTTACAATGAAGGTTAAATACCATTTGCCTTTTTACTTGTTTTACCTATTTTCAGGAGCAAGTGTCCAAGGATACCCAGAAGTCTTTGCATAATCAAACTTCCCAATATATCACCATTTACATAATACTCTTCCTTTGCATTTTCACATCTAGTTACGTTGTACTGCATGTGCTTACCTCCTCAGTGAACTTGTCAAAAATCACTTTGAAGCCTCCTTGCATTCTCCTCAACGGACAATCCTGCCCAGTTTTGTGTTGTCAGCAAAATTGAAAATGCTGCATTTGAATCCCTCATCCAGATCATTCATTTGTTTTGCGAAGAGCTAGGACCTAAGCAGTGATCCAGGCAGTACCTCACTTGTACTGCCTGTCACTCGGAAAAAGAGCCATTCATTCTTGCTCTTTACTCTGAGAACAGCTTCTCAATCTGTGCCAAAAATTACTTTCTATCCCATGTGTTATCAAAAGCCTTCTAAAAATAAGGAATGCTTTTTCAGCAAATGGCTCCTGCCCCATATAATAAACAGCTATTTCTAGTTGGCCTCTTGTCACAAATAGAGGCCACTATCCAATAGCCCAAATAATTGAGGACCACATAGGTCTGGATTTTCAGATAGCACAGAGAAGGACTATGCAGATATCACTACAACACTGGATTTGCTGTTAGGCTGTAAGTACAGTTCCCCACAGGCCACCTATTTGTAGAACAAGCAGGACTGGGATGACTTTAAGCTCTTGAAGCTGAAAAATACAGAAGGACTGACAAACAAGTGTTTTCGTAGAGTCCAAATATCATTGCAAAAGGAACTGTGTGAATAGCAGAAATTAGGCCTTGAAAACAAAACCTAATCAAGACAACTTTGACAATGAGAATGAACAGCATGAACAAATTAAATTGAATACAATCTCAAGGGGAAACTGAAGTGTTTTCATCCCCTTTGACTAGGTTTTCATCGGAATGGAAGTCAAAAGATATAAAAGAGCTGCTTTTCAGCAGAGGGAATCGACTTGAGAGGGACGTGCTCGTCCAAAAGAGGTGACAGATGTTGTGCAAGTAGTTGAAAGTCCTTGAAAGTTGAAGAGTGGCTCAGGTGACCCTGAACGAGAGCTTTAGGCCAGCCTAGGTCTGACTATCTGTAAAGACATAATAAATTGCTCCTGCTTCAAGTGCTACAGGCCTACCCCATGGTCTGTTGATAATTTATAATTTGATCTAAACATAACTGGTGATGAGGCTGAGTCACAGCCCACTAACTGTGTCCTACCATTGCTTTTGGAAGGAAGCAAGGAGATCAAACAATGCCCAGGCCTTGAAAACAGCACAGGGATTGAGCAGGTAGTGTGGTAGACTGAGAGACAGACCAAAACGTCAAGGGAAGGGATGCAAACAGACAGGTTACAGTTCGATGGCAGGCAAGAAGCGCTCACTGGGCAGCAGGCCAATAGCAGTTGTCGAGAGGGGACTTGGGCTGCAGCCAATGGTTGAAAAGGCGACCAAAGGCTGAAGGGTACTCACCCGGAAGCTTATTGAAATTGTTGTGGAGACCTTCAACAAGGGGTCACTGATTGCAAGGGGCTATCTCAATTCGACTGGTTGGAAAAAAATTGTTACTGGCGGGAAAACAAATGCAGGGCGAATTTGAAATGATGGAACCATTTGACAAAGTGATAAAGTTGGATTCTGTACACTCGAACATTTTAATGCTTATTTGAAGAAAGTAGAGTGGTTGAAGACTTAAGGGCACCAGTTTTCTTGAGCACCACTGGGAGAAAGACCTTTGAGATTCTTAGAGGAGTCTGGTGCAACCAGCAAAACCAGCAGGTCTGTAAGTATTGGAAAGTCATTTTGGACCAAAGCCACTGCATGATTGTGGAATGTTTCCATTTTTATAACCAGATACAACAGGAAGGAAACTCCATCACCCAATTCGTAGTCACCATAAAGAGGTTAGCGGAACTTTGCAAATTTGCAAGCTACCTCCAGGATGCCTTGCAGCCCCCAACATGAAGCCATTCAAAATCACAACCTCAATGGAGTTGGCAGCCGACAAAGCAAAATAGTTTGGCGTCAGTGCACGGGTGCTTAAAGTCACAAAAGTTCAGCAGAAGAACTGCAGAAAGCAAGTCTGGCCACAAGGAGTCAATGGGTGCTCAGTCAATTTGGCTCAGTGCCAAAAATCTAAAAAAGTGGGTCACATTGCCCAAAACTGGCTATAAGAACCCAAGAGGAGTCAAAAAGAAACAAACAAACAATCTTGAGAACAAGGCATAAGGTACATGTCACTAGCCAGGAAGTAGATGGGGAGTCAGCTGGGTCTGCAGAAGAAATGGAAGGGCCAGTTAAACATCCTGTTAGTACAGGGTAAAGCTGATTAATTTGGGAAAACCCCAGAAACAGAGCAGAAAACAATTAAGATTTAAGTCGATATAGGCGCAACAGTGCCCCTGATTCCCAAATCAGTCTATAAGGAGAAATGAAGGCTGCCGTTGAAGCCTGCCAAGATTACACTACAGATGTACATGGAACAAGTGGTGCCACTGAAGAGCAATGTACTGGTCAACGTACAGTTAAGAGACCACTGTGCAGCACTGGCACTACATGTGGTCAAAGGCAAACACCCTGCATTATTCTGACACACCTGATTACAAAAATTCAAGTTGAATTGGGATGAGGTTAATAGGCTGATGGACTCAAACATGAGTTTGCAGACACCATGGACAAGTGTAATGATGTCTTCGAGAGAACACTGTGGGAAATTAAAGGAGTCAAAACTAAAATACAGATTAAACCAGAGGCTTGTCCAAGGAGTTTGAAGGCTCATCCAGTACCACACGCCATTTGGTCCAAAGTGGTTGTGGAACTGGAACTGCTAGTGAATCTGAGCGCTTTGGAAACAGTAATCAGTGATTGGACAACAGTAATCGTTCCAATCTTAAAAGTGGATGGCATGGTGAGGAATTGTGGTGACTTTAAGGTCACAATCAATCCAGCCCTAAGTACGGATCAATACCCACTCCCACACTCACTCACAGAAGACCTGTTCAGTGGACTGGCAGGGACAAATAAATTCTCTAAAATAGATCCGTTGCAGGCCTACTTATAGGTTGAGGTCGTGAAGGAGTCTCAGGTGCCACTGACAACGATGACACATCGCAGAATTTTCAGCCATAAAGAACCTTCGCTTTGGCATCAATTCAGTGCTAGCTCTATTCCAGAGGGCCATGAACCAAATTTCACATGGGTTGCCTCAAGTCCAGTGTTATCTGGATATTTCAGTAACTGGATCCTGCATTTGAGAAACCTCAACGAAACCCTAAAAAAAAATCTGCAGGAGCATGGCCTACAAATAACAAAGGAGAAATGTAAGCGAGTTTCTTCTTTTTAGGGACTCCATCAAGAACGTCAGCCAGGTAATCAAGACTAAGGGACGACACAAAGATCCCAAGATGGAGCCCAGTCCCTAGACCAGAGAATGGGTCTCAACTGAGATCATTCTTGGGACTTGTCAATTATTCTGACAAGTTCATTGTGGATCTGGCAACTGTACTAAAACCCTAGCATCGACAGCGAGGAAAAGGTGGTTTTGGAAATGGACCCTAGGTTGTGAAGCGGCTTACTGGAAGGTAACACAAGCCTTAAATATGTCACAAATGCTCATTCATTTTGACGCCTCGTTAACATAGCAGCTAGCATGTGATGCCTCACGTTATGGGGTTGGCACTGAACTGTCGCACTTCTTATCGAATTGAGAGCAAAGACCCACTGTGTTAGCATTCAGGTAACTGACAAAGTCGACCAGAATTATGCTCAAGTCGATAAAGAAGGATTGGACTTCGTGCTTGGTGTTAGGATGTTATCATATTTCTTTGTTGGACCTAATTCTGAATGCGAGGACCAGTCATAGTAACTGCCCAGGATTACACTCTTACCTGACCAGGCGATAAGAGTTGTCCATAAACCGGACAGTTTCTTAATTTCTAGAATTAGGGGTGCTGGAACAAGTGCACAAACAGCATCCCAACATTCCAGAAGCTGCTTTTGGTGGCTGAACGTGGACTCCCAGATAGAAGAGAAACCTCAATCATGCCAATCCTGTGCATTAGTAACAGAGCCCTTTTACCCATGGAAGTGGCCTCAATCATCAGATTCATGCTGATTTCGCAGGACCAGTGAGGGACAGACTGTGATAACCAGTGGCTGAAGGTGGCAGTTATGAAGTCGTAATCAGTGGAAGCAATGGTAGACTGACAAGATGAAATATTCACCAGGTTCGGGAACACCAAACGAGTCACAAGTGGCAATGGTCCACAATCTGTGGAGCAAGAGTTCCGGGAGTACTGGAAATATCAAGGAGTTAGATTATCCATCACCCATCAAACGGCCAGGCAGAGAGATTTGCACAAACCTTGAAGCAAGCTTTAAAAGCCCCAAGGGGAGGGTTCACTGGGACAGTGAATAAACAAGTTCCTCAGCATATACTGTAAGATGCCACACACGGCAACTCAGTGCTTGGCAGCATCCGTAATGTTTAAACACTAGCTGAGCACCATGTTTGACTTACGGCCGGAAGAGCCCCGAGGTGGCAGAATGCGATCAAGAGGGACAGATGGCCAGACAGACAGGAACCTTAAATCAAGGATGCTCCAAAAAGGAGTGTGCACTTTGCCAGACATTATACATCTGGAGAGAAATGGGCTCCAGCGACAGTAGTGGCTCAAACAGGACCGTAGTCATATACAGCGCAGATGAGCTGGGGGGAGGTCCCACAAAATTCACAGCCTGGCTGGATGGAATCTATGGCATCAACAGAGTCGTGTATCTGACCCAGGGGTGGCCATACCAAGGCAGGAGACAACAGCTGCATCACAGAATAACAGCAGCCAGAGAAAGATGCATCTACTGAACAGCAGGAGCTTTTGGAAATCTGGGAGGCTACTCCAGAAAAGGCTCCCGAGACTGACAGATTGTCTTCTAGAAACTACAAATCCCATCTTTGCCAACCCCAAGAGATTAATTATGTCAATGCAGGCCACAGAAGCGAAGCTTGTATTTTTTTTTAGTGGTGGCTGTTGCTCATTCACATGTTTTTGTAAAATATTCCTGACTATGTACATATTTTGCTGTATAATATTTACCATCGTTGTACATATGTTCATGAATGGCAGCTTCTCCAAGTAAAGGGGAAGTGTGTTACGTATGGCGTTGGGGGTACTGAGTGCCCCTTTCAGAGAGTGGGGCAGGTGACCTGGAGCAGGAGCTTTGGGTTAGTCTAGGTCGAACTGTGTAGCTATGAAGACATGTACTAAATTGTTCCTGGTTCAAGTGCTACAGGCCGATCTTGTGGTCTAAAATTCAGAAGTTTATCTAAACATAACCCAGACACAGAAGAAAATGGAAATTTAAATAAGCATATTTGCTGTTTGAACAATATCTCCCCCCAACCAATGTAATAGTTTTCAGCTTAGTTGTTGTTTTGTTAAATATTTGATGTGTCCAGTTGAATGCTGATCCTGCCCATTTTTTGACACCAAGGTGGAAAACTTGCAAGCATCTTTATGACAGAAGTGGATAACTTGTTAAAAAAGGGTGGTAGTTGCAAGTTTGGAAAGAATATTAGGATTCGAATAGAATTTAAGATTTGGGAGTCAGGCATCTGGGGCTCTTAAATGCATGCAATCAGATGTTTAAATTTTTCTACTTGGAAGATGTTAACGCCATCACCACTATACCAGTTCCTCACAAAAAAAATCAACTGCTTCCAAGGATGAAACATAGCTTCTAAATCTGAGTGGACAACTGAAGTGTCTGGCAAGACAAACAAGCCTGGTTGCAAGATAACAAGGCGTGGGGCTGGATGAACACAGCAGGCCAAGCAGCATCATAGGAGCAGGAAAACTTGACGTTTCGGGCCTAAACCCTTCATCAGAAATGGGGGAGGGGAAGAGGGTTCTGAAATAAATAGGGAGAGAGGGGGAGGCGGATAGAGGAGAGGATAGGTGGAGAGGAGGCAGACAGGTCGAAGAGGCGGGGATGGAGCCAGTAAAGGTGAGTGTAAGTGGCGGGGTAGGGAGGAGATAGGTCAGTCCAGGGAGGACGGACAGGTCAAGGGGACGGGATGATGTTAGTAGATAGGAGATGGGGGTGGGGCTTGAGGTGGGAGGAGGGGATAGGTGAGAGGAAAAACAGGTTGGGGAGGTGGAAATGAGCTGGGCTGGTTTTGGGATGCGGTTGGGGGAAGGGAGATTTTGAACCTTGTGAAATCCACATTGATACCATTGGGCTGCAGGGTTCCCAGGCTGAATATGATTTGTTGTTCCTGCTGCCTTCGGGTGGCATCACTGTGGCATTGCAGGAGGCCCAGGATGGACATGTCGTCTGAGGAATGGGATGGGGAGTTGAAATGGTTCGCGACTGGGAGGTGCAGTTGTTTGTTGCGAACTGAGCGCAGGTGTTCTGCAAAGCGGTCCCCAAGCCTCCGCTTGGTTTCCCCGATGTAGAGGAAGCCACAACAGGTACAGCGGATGCAGTATACCACATTGGCAGATGTGCAGGTGAACATCTGCCTGATGTGGAAAGTCTTCTTGGGACCTGGGATTGGGGTGAGGGAGGAGGTGTGGGGACAGGTGTAGCACTTCCTGCGGTCGCAGGGAAAAGTGCCGGGTGTGGTGGGGCTGGAGGGGAGTGTGGAGCGGACAAGGGAGTCGCGGAGGGAGTGGTCCCTCCGGAAGGCAGATAAGGGTAGGGAGGGAAAGATGTCTTTGGTGGTGGGGTCTGATTGCAGATGGCGGAAGTGTCGGAGGATGATGCGTTGGATCAGGAGGTTGGTGGGGTGGTACGTGAGGACGAGGGGGATTCTTTTTTGGTTATTATTGCAGGGACGGGGCGTGAGGGACGTGTTACGGGAAATGCGGGAGACACGGTCGAGGGCGTTCTCGACCACTGTGGGAGGGGGATGTTGCGGTCCCTGAAGAATGAGGACATCTGAGATGTACGGGAGTGGAATGTCTCATCCTGGGAGCAGATGCGGCGGAGGCAAAGGAATTGGGAATAGGGGATGGCATATTTGCAGGAAGGTGGGTGGGAGGGAGGTGGTGTATTCCAGGTAGCTGTGGGAGTCAGTGGGCTTGAAATGGACATCGGTTTCTAGGTGGTTACCCGAGATGGAGACAGAGGTCCAGGAAGGAGAGAGAAGTGTTGGAGATGGTCCAGGTGAACTTCAGGTTGGGGTGGAAGGTGTTGAAGTGCATGAACTGTTCGAGCTCCTCGTGGGAGCACGAGGCGGCGCCGATGCAGTCATCAATGCAACGGAGGAAGAGGTGGGGTTTAGGGCCAGCGTAGGTATGGAAGAGGGATTGTTCCACGTAACCTACAAAGAGGCAGGCATATCTTGGGCCCATGCGGGTACCCATGGCCACCCCCTTTGTCTGTAGGAAGTGGGAGGAATTGAAAGAAAAGTTGTTGAGGGTGAGGACGAGTTCGGCTAGGCGGATGAGGGTGTCGGTGGAGGGGGATTGGTCAGTTCTGTGGGACAGGAAGAAGCGGAGGGCCTTTAGGCCATCTGCATGGGGAATACAGGTGTATAGGGACTGGACGTCCATAGTCAAAATGAGGTGTTGGGGACCGGGGAATTGGAAGTTCTGGAGGAGGTGGAGGGCGTGCGTGGTGTCACGGACATAGGTAGGGAGTTCCT